>JAYKKM010000120.1:1100000-1492500 GCA_035772405.1 Chrysogorgia sp. JL179-B06
ACATTGGATTGACAGAACATACCTTCAAGGACCGACTCTACAAACATCGAAATTCATTCCGCTACCAAAACAAAATCAACTCAACAGAACTCTCAAAACATGTTTGGAACTTACGAGAAAAAAACACTTCAAAAATAAAGTGGTCAGTTTTAGACAGCGCGCCTGCCTTCCGAAACGGACAACACGATGTGAACTTTGCCTAGCCGAAAAGTATCATATCATTTTCAAAAAATACAGACTTCTAAACACTTCTAAACAAACGAAACGAACTTCTATCAAGCTGCCGCCACATAAACAAATACCTACTACGTAACTTCAAAGAAACACCGCCCGACAATTAGCGCCTTTGATCCATGCAGCGCGAATTGTATATAATTCAGTGAATACGTTGATGTTAGTTAGTCGTCTGATGATTGCCTTAGGCATGAAACACAGTGTTACGGCATCTGTAAAAGTTTAGATTTTACATATAATTCCCTTTGTCAATTATACGGCTGTTTTCAAAATCTATTTTATGTCCGTTTTTCCACGAATGATTTGCAATGTTGGATGCTTGTGTATAGTTTTTAACGTTTCTGATATGCTCTTTCTTTCTGGTTTCAAACGATCGTCTTGCTTCTCCAATATAAGTCCACGAACATTGTTTGCAACACAATGCTGTGGGCAAACACCCCGGCTGTAGGCTTTGGGAAAATTTGGTTTGGGTTTATGAAGTTCCTTTTTAGATTTTGGATTCTCACACCATTTCTATTTTCTATGCTTATGAGTTATGCCTATAGTTTACTAACTTGCTGCTAGATCTATACCAAACATAATATAATATTTTGCTTGCCTTTCTAAAGGTATACTGGTAAGTAAAGTATCAACATTTGGTATCAACATTTTGTATATGTTGCTTTACTATAATTATTGTACATAATTGTTATTCTTATCTCAGGAATGCTTTTCATACTATAAGGCGGCTAAGGCCTTTTCGGTATGCCATGGTTGGAGCCTTGAAGGCTACTAAGGTTCAATTCCTAGTGCATACTATTATTGTGCCAACTCTTACATTGCACGAATTATCTGCACTTCAAGATTTTGAAAAGAGGATTTTAGAGTAACAAGTTAACAAAGTAATATATACATAGAGGACATGATTAGAGCAAGTATTGCTTGTAGAATTGATTGGTATAATTAATCATTGGTCATGTAATCTCAAAACAAATTAATAAAGTGCACTTTTGGCATATACACTGCATTTATGGAACATTTAATTAAGAAATACAGGTACATTACTACATATAAATCAGCTGCGGTTGGGATGTACCACAATGATTAGATACCAATTATAACCAAGACTATCATGCATAATACTTGTTCATGATCAACACATTTTCTAAGCCAGAATATGTACAAGTGCATATGTGATATATTTACAGTAGAATACTAGAGTCCATATACTTCCTACCATTTTTATTTAGGAATACAATTTAATCTGAAAATACTAAAAATAATACACTTGTTTCACTTTGAATAACACACGTTTAATAACACACTTGAATAACATACTTGCTTTATATACATTCGCTGTATATAAACGCAGAATTTAGAAAACTAAAATGTTGACAGAAATGCCCGTTCAAACTTTAAAATGGCGAACTACGCATAGTGAAAGAGAATTCGTAAGCAGAATCGCAACAATAGAGGTATATCACGCTCCCATCAGCAAAAATTCCAGCCTGACATCCTTGACCTGGGAGATGTTACCTTCGAAACAGTCCAAGCACAAATGACAATCGCGAGGAAAAACAAGCCCGCTAACCGTGATCCTTTGCGCGTTGCTGTCCAACCTCCTCTGAATCGTATCCAAGCTTAGATTTTCTAAGAATCAGACTCAACGGTGTCAGTAAGGTGAGGAACAGTAAGGGTGACAATATATCTCTGTTGATCTTAACTTCTCCTATATCGTTGTGGAGCCCGATGAGAGCGATGAGAGCTCGGTTCTCCAGCTCTTCATGCTGACAACCAGCAGCTTCTTAACGTTCTCAGCAATTCCAAACAGGTCAAGGCACTCTTCAATCCATGTATGCGGTAGCAAATCATATGCTTTTTGGTATGTATCCAAGCCATGGTTAAATTCTTATGGTTGGCGCGAGCGTTCCTCAGTATCATCTTATCAATGAACAGAAGGTCATGTGTTCCTCTAGATTGCTTCCTAGCACCCTTTTGTTCTTCTGGTAACAACTCATGTTCAAGTAGAAACCCATACATTTCTTCAGATATTATTCCTGTCAGCAGTTTCCACATAAGTGGTAGGCACGTCATTGCAGGTCTATATAATTGCTTGCACCATTGCCCTTGTTGCGGTCTTTCATTATGAGAACAGTCCTGCCTTTGGTCATCCATCCAGGTACTCCTCCATCTCCCATGCACACTGTAAATTCAAAAGAGTCATTTTGACTCCTTTGAAGGAGTCATTTTTTTGACCCCAGGACGACACCTCGAAGGAGTCATTTTGACACCTTTTTGGCCTACTCCTTTAAAGAGTCATTTCTACCCTTTACAAGAGTCATTTTGACACCTTCGAAGGAGTCATTTTGACACCTTTGAAGGGGTCATTTTGACACCTTTGAAGGAGTCATTTTGACACCTTTGAAGGAGTCATTTTGACACCTTCGAAGGAGTCATTTTGACACCTTTGAAGGAGTCATTTCTACTCTTATGTAGGGTCAGACGACACCTTTAAAGGAGTCATTTTAACTCTTCTTTTGGGTCATTTTTACTCTTATGTAGGGTCAGACGACACCTTTGAAGGAGTCATTTTGACCCTTCTTTTTGGTCATTTCTACACTTATGTAGGGTCAGACGACACCTTTTAATGAGTCAATTTTACCCTTTTTTGGATCATTTCAACTCCTTTGAAGAGTCATTGGTACCCTTTATGAAGTTCATTCTACTTTATAACAAGTTGTGCAAATTAACAATGTTATTTGAATGATTCCTGTAATTTGAATGATACATGCATATTGCATATACACAGAAACAAAAATAAAGATTATGTAAAATAATTTATTAACTAAATATGTCAATATTTTCAATAATTTATTAACTAAATATGTCAACAACATACTGTACTGGTAGGTTTTAAAATGTACTTAAACATATTTCTCAATAGTACAATATCAGTCCTAATCAAGGTAAACATATTATCATACCCAATTAATGGACATTCAAACAACTGGCCCAGATTAACATCTTGTTTTAGTAACTCACACATATTTCACTAAAAGCCCATTTAAAACTAAGTAACGATATTCGGTTGAAACACTACGTTTATTTAATTCCTGCTAAGCTGTGGACCTAGTTACTGTGTTTCTAATTCATCAGAGGAATTATAGATCTAATGAAGGCATGAGTCAATGTGTCAAAGACTTTGGAAGAGTTTTGCAAGAAATAACTAAACGTAGTGTCAATTTTCACTAAAAATTCAATTAACATTATAAAAACATGAAATTTTCAGTTATATTATCAATGTTTTGTTTCAATAAAATGTTCTAACTGTTTTCATCCTTTATCTTCCTACCAATTGCACGCCTTTCATTTCGCCATGTTTGTGCCATAATGCCATTGTTGCCTCATTGGTGTATTCTGTTGCTTTATAGAAGTGCTTCAGGACATGAGCTGAAAATAAATAAATATATAAATTTTAAAATATTAATAAGAGGGATATAGTCCTACAGGTATAAAAGAGATATTTCTAGAAGTATTTTTAAAAAAATCAAGTGAAGAGGTACAGTACTGTAGCTCTAAATACTTGCTTTTGTTAATTACTTTTTTATTTGAAAGGAAATAATGAAAGAGAAGTAATAGAGATGAGAATGCAGAATCAACCCTTCACTTGACCTATAACATTGACCTACAGTATAATCCAGAACCATAGTGATAAATTAGGCAGATATACATACGGTACCAGTCAATTTAACAATTAGATGCAAGCCAAGTTGTCTAACGCTCATCACAAGTTAATTGTTTTTGTATCAACAAACTAGTCAGTCAAACTTAAAATATGAAAATAAAGACAAACTGCAAAGTTTCTGCATTGTTTTGATTTTCAAAACTGGTGCTTAATCACTATAAGTGGTCTATCACAAATAGACCTATAGTAGCATAGCCAATTAGCATTGGCGACAGACCACTAGTTTAAGTTTGTTGTCTTGATACCATTGAATGATAATTATCCAATGGCTTTGGTGTTACTAAATTTAGATTACAACAAAAACCTGGTATTATTAAAGATTTGAGGGGACTTTTTGAGAGAGGCATAATAGGTCTCTTATTGTTAAAAATTAAAATTTAAACACATGCACAACAACACATATTTTTTCCAAGGAAAGTCCTAAAGTAAGTTATCGGCACTCTGAGCATTAATTGAGAATCCCTTTCGTACATTTTTTCATACATTACTGTATATCCTGGCTTTTATCCATGTTTTGTGGTGGGCACTAATATTTATTATAATCTGATTGCATTTTCTGCTTAGTGAATCAATCTTTTGCTGTAATGTAATTATAACCAATTTCAATTTTTTAATTACCGTATAGCCAATTTCTGACCAATTATTAGTTTGACCTTCACACAGTCCAGAGCAGGATGGCCTTCCTTGCTTTTCCCTGTGACTGATAACTGGGACAGAATATATTTCCAAATAAGGTTGATAATAAATTGGAAGTCTTCATGAATTACAGTAATAGATTTATGTGCAAATAGCACATTGTGTCGATCACAAGAAACTACATATCACTTCAATATGCCATGCAAAAACTTGACAGATATAATGTAAAATCTCACTCTCTAAATTACGGTACAGGGGGAAATACATATTATTTCAATATTTCCTCAACTAATTCAAACTAGATAATACTGGGAATTGAACTCTGCGACCCTGGCAATATACAGTACACCAGCACACTAACCGACTGAACTATGGGAGCTTGGCTACAAGTTCAGTATATACCTGTACGACCATGGTGGAAATGCCACGAATGAAGTGAATGGGTTTATTACTGAGAATATTTGGCATTTACACTCAATTAAGGTGGCTCCTGATGGTTTTAAACATGAATGCATAACTATATTAGACCAAAGTACTTAAAGGACCATCTGTACACAGTACGATTTGTCCTATACGATTTGTCCTATACGATTGTCATATTGGTGTATGTGATCAAACTGTACACGCATGTAAACATTCACCATCGAATCAGAAACAAGAATTATGTTGTGTGCAAACAATTGCATACGCCAGTACGACAATCGTATACAACAATGTATGCCAGAATGACAATCGTATACAATGAATTGTATCGTGTAGAAGGGCCATAAGGAAGCCTAGTTAGTAAGTACTCGTACTTACTCGTACCAAGACGAGTCAGGGGTGTGACACAGGCTAGTCTTGTAGTTGCATTTTTCTTAACTGTTCCAGTCGGTTTATCACACTTCACTATACCTTTAATATGTCATCCAATTAATGTAGTGTAAATGCCAAATATTCTCAGTAAAATATCCATTCACTTCATAATGGCATAATACCACCATCATATCATACTGAACTTGTTGCCATGAAGCTCCTGTCATAGGACTCCATAATCCCAAGAGCTGTGCCTTGAAGTTATATTTTTCACAACCCATCTCAGTTGCATCTTCACACTCAAAGTTTTACTTCATTATAACTTCAACATTGTCATAACTAAGTGCCAACCAGCAACCAGTTTCTCTTAGAATTAAATCAGTTTAATTGCTTTGATGAATAGCAAGATTTCATATAATAAACAGTTCTAGTACAGTAATATTGGTGCATTTTTCTTCAGGGGCTTAACTGGCTCATAAGACCTTTTTCAGCAAACTTTCAAAGGCCTTATGAGCAATTGACGAAAGCTGATCAATATAAATGTTTCAACAGCGACTCACTCGACGAATAATGTCAATGGCGTCCAAAATTAATGGTGATTCGCAATTATGAAACACAGATTTAAGTATTATTAAACATTAAGAGAGCAGTAGATTATCACCAAAGTCATTAACAAATTATATACAACTCACCAGTCGCAGCAATCACGCGCCCCAGATACGCTTTCCAGCCACCTTTAGGCGGTTTGACCGTTTGACAACTGCTTTGTGAAAACAACAGTGATCAACTGCATGCCTTCTTTCTTCGGATTAACGAGCATAATCGTGAACAAAATCTTTAGTAAGGATAGTCGTCTAGTTGGTAGAAGTCCAGTGGATCAATACGTATTTCATCTCGCTTCTAGATAGGTTTCATACGTCAAATAAAGTTATAAAGATACGAGCTTCTCTTCGTACGCAAAACATGTAAAATCGCGAAGCGACGAATATCGAAATATTGCGCCATAACATCACGTGTCACTCTGATCACGTGCTAGGTGGAATAAAGTTACCGGTCGGCATTTTTATACCATGTTCAGAGAGATTTTAACAATGTTGTCAGCTTGGCGGAGCCTGAGGATTTCAGTATTATTTTAGACCAGATTGGTGTAATGTTTAGACAGATTTGGTGTGTAGACAACCATATATAAAGACAATGATGCATTCAATTTCATTTATGATATTAGTGAAATCAGCTATTCAGTTGTTTTTCATGTATTACTAAAACAGAATACAGAATAGTTCATAATTATTCAAATATTTTTGAATAGAATAATTTTATATATTTAATTACCAATTTTTACCTCAACTTATCCACAAATCAAGAAAAACTACAATGACTCCAAGAAAGAGCATAATAACTCCAACAAAGAGTGCTATGACTCTAACAAAGAGTCCTCGGACTCCAACAAAGAGTGCTGTGACTCCAACAAAGAGTGCTATGACTCTAACAAAGAGTCCATCGACTCCTCCAGGAGTCGTATAACTCCTAGAAAGAGTTCATGGAGTCCACTAAAGTGTCATTTTGACCCCATGTTGGGGTCAAAACAACCCTTAGAGTCAAAACCACTCCTTGAAGGGTCAAAATGACCCTTCGAGTAAAGGTGCTGAAATGACTCCTTGGGGTCAAAACGACTCTTTTCAATTTACAGTGCACATGTTTAACTGCTGTACCAGCCTATTATGGCTACATGAGAGATTCTTTATCCAAAACCCTTGAACTAAGTCGGGTCCGGGAGCTTTCCAGTTAGGCATCTTCTTGATGATAAGACTTATCAAGAGGTCTTCCTGTCTATTCACTTGTATATTCTTGTCTGATCTTTTCTAGCCACTTCGCATATTTTTTGTGTTCACTAGCATTGCTCCAGATATTGCCGTCCTAGTTAATTAGGTCAAATATTACAACAAGATGGCAGATTTGTCATAATTATCTGAAATATTTCAAAAACAAAGAAAGATACAGAAAAATTGTAAAAGGTCTTCTTATACCATTTTACGAGTTCTTTCAAATGAGACAAAGTGAATTTATATTGTCATATCCCTTTAAAGTTTGGGTAAGATTTTTTTGTTGCATTGTAAATATCGGGTAACAAATTTTAAAGGCAAAAGAAATAAAATAATATAAATCAGTGTTTATAGTTATAATAATAGTGATACAATATTATAAAACATAGAAATTGTTTGTTTGGGTCGGACATTTACGGTTTTCTACTTTTTTACCAACCTTATGACTTCATCGAAGCAACTTTCTAACAAAGACCTTGTAGATTCCTATAGTGGAAAAGTATGACGATAAGCGATTATGATTCGGCATTTACACTACAGACGGTGTCATTAAGATACATTTTTATGAATAGTCTTGAGTGTGATTCGATCACGTATGTGCATGCTTTCGGGTGACCGGACCGCTGTTCTATCTAGTTGCAGAGCCAACTGGGTGGAAAAGAATGCTCGACGTAGAATTCTTTATGACGGCTTAACGAATGAAGATGTATAGTGTTTCGACTGTTCTAGCTTGGATTGCACTTACAATCGACAACATGTATATAAATATAGATGAAGAGGAAATATTATGAGTGCCATTATTGAGAGCTACACTGTAAGCCCATTTGTACTATCGAGTTTTGGTACGATTTTCTCCTCCTGGTGCATACGGTCGAGTGGATTCACTTACAAGGCTATTGGACCGTTTGTGCAAAGCTATGGATGGTTTGCAATCGATCCCTTGAGACGCAGAACACAAAGGTTTATTTGATGGACATGCATGTTGATACCACAAACAAAAGAAGTAGTAAATGAATTATTTGGGCGAAGTTCCTCCAGCAATATGACATTATACTTTCATGAGTCATCCACTCAATTGCATGCCCTAGGATGAGAAAAATCGTACAAAAACTCGCCAGTATAAATGGGCCTTGTATGTGACCGAATTCATCTACTGAACCGAGTTTGCAAAAAATACAATTCAAAATTGATCTCGGTGGGATTTGAACTTACGGCCTCTGGATAACATGTTCAGCGCTCTACCAGCTACTGAGCAACAACGCTGGAACTATGGCCGTGAGTTTATATACGGATGTCTTTTTGTGTTATTTTTAAAGTGCCTATGAAATGAAAATTATGTTTGTCTTATGATAGTTTATGAATGGTAATTTAGAGCTCTTTCATATCTCACGTCGTTCTTGAGATATTAGGGAGTTTACGAAAACTCGACGCGAGCATCGAGGACGTCGTCTCTTAACAATGCAATTTTTCGTCCCGAAGAAAAGCTAAGTTTAATTATTAGTCCCAAGAGAATTTTCAATGACGTCCTCCTTCTAAACAGGACGTCATTTACAGAATTTTCGTGTTCTGTGGACGACGTCACCCGCTTCGAGTTTTAGTTAAGTTTACCCTGCACACTAACTAAAATGGCTATGCAAACTGTCAAGTTTCAAAAGTGTCTGAAAACATAACTTGAAAGTGGTCTATAATGGTAACGATCTTCTACGGAGTTTAGAATATTATGTTTTATGCTGTTGAGAATGCCGTCGTCGTCTTCACTTTCGTAAACTCCCTATTTAGACTTGTGTGACATACAAATGACATCAAAACGTTTCTACATTTTTACAAAATTAAGAAATTAGAAATAGTATAAATTATTTTGTGCTCAATATTCCGATGTAATGATGTTAGGCGTCACGAAGTGTCGTACTATGGAAATATTTCGTTGAATAATCACAAAGATATACTTGATTTTCTAAAAATGTAGAAACATCTAAATAGATACTATTTAGATACGAAAGAACTCCAAATTACGATTCTTATTCATTTATAATAATAATAATAATAATAATAGCAACTTTATTTCAAGAGGGTAACATATAACAGTTGGAAAACTGACAAACTAATGGCCCTCAAATATTAAAATTAGTAAAAGCATTAAAATAGTAAGATAAATATGTATATACATAGATTTTGTTATTTACAAAAAAGATCTAACTAAAAAGTTAAAAGTTAATTACGTAGGTATGTAAAATGATCAACATCAATATAATTATCTAAAAAAACGTTTCCTCAAGGTATTCTTAAAAGCAAACAGAGATTCTTTCTTGCGGAGTTCGGAGGGTAATTTGTTCCAGGATTTTGGTACAAGAAACTGCAAAAGATCGTCCCCCATCATTCTTCCTTTTGTAACGCGGGCAAACAACATTAACATGTCCGTGCATCGGTAGCATACCACTGATATATATGTGGGACTGTTTCCATATATTCTGTTGTGAATTATGCAGCATTTTATAATTTTAACCTCGTCATAGAAAGGAATCCATTCAAGTTTTCGAAATAGGGTAACACTATAAGACTATGTCTGTGTTGAATTTCACTTAACAAATTATCTGAAAACCATTTTGGCTGAGTCTTGCGTTTAATTCTTTTTTCTTTAAACGGCGCTAGCTTATCCAAAATACTATTGAATATTTGATACCAGCTACAATATCGTCAGGATCTTCTAAAATGAAAGCAATATCCCAAGGGGGCATCGTGTAACAACAAAACGATTTTTGCCAAGCTTTTTGATGTCTCTATATATGCAAATGTTTGATGTTTAGCTTCGTTACGGGCTATCTTCTTGTATCGTCGAACAACAAAACTCGGAAGGTGGTCAGAAAGGCCAATCTCTTTTACCATTATGCTATTCAATCTTTCAGGATGACTTGACCAAATGTGATCTAAGCACGTACCTGACGAAGTGCAAATTAGTTAATGTTTTCACCAACCTGTTAGTCTTCTTGAAAGTATTCGAATTTAATGCATGAACATTAAAATCACCCATCAGGACCAACTCCTTGTTCAGTACATATTATACATTTTCAATGTTTTCCATAAGTTTATCATCTTCTTGTATCTTAACTGTAGTTGACGGCAGCATGTAGACCCCCGCTACAAGAAGCGAACGATTTGAGTTATGAGGAGAGACGTCGGTCCAGAGCACTTCAACTTCGGGGCTTTCGAGGTCGCTACGGCATTTACATTTTAGCTTCTCATTAAAGAAAACCATGATGCCACCTCCAGATTTCCCTTTTCTATCTAGGCGTTGAAGTTCGTATCCAGGTATTTGATAAAAAGAATCAGGTACCTTGTTGGAACCAAAGGTTTCAGTCAAAATAAGCACATCCAACTTGTAAGACGTATCATCATGCTTTGTTAGAGATATTGAAATTTGTTCGAGTTTGATATCTGTAAGGCGCTGGACATTCCACTGACAGAATGAAATACCTTTGCCATCATTTGGAACGCTCAGGTCAAATGGTCCAGAATTTGAAGCGATATCTCCAGATAGAATAGTGATTTCAGCCAAAAGGCCAAGGTTAAGGAGTCTGATCATCTTTAGTAGTTTTACGCCATTGTCCAGGACGATTTTCGACGACTCCCTCGTTAAAGATCTTCGAGCCAGGTTAAAACCCGATATATTCGGTTTCGACTGCAAATATAAGCAGTGTAGAAACGCTCCGTTGACGTCGGAGTTAGTCTTCTTATTATTTAAATAAGACAAACTTAATTTTTATTTCATCGGCACTTTAATATTATACGTATATAATATAATTTGGATTGCACTGGCACTCGACAATAGATGCAGAGTGCCATTGTTAAAGTGTCTATGAAGTGAAAAAATCGCTAGCATTTTTTTTGCTCTAACGAACAAAGTAGTACGGCAGGATCGTTCACTGGAAATTTCAAGCTATCAACTCTCAAAGTTTGTCCATTGGCTGATTGGCATACTGTAGTTTAACGTTACAAAATAGGGAAAGACTGGGATTGAATATATGTGGTATATGACGTATGCAGATGGATCATTATTCATTAAAGTTCAAATCCATTGTTCTTATGCATAGTAAGTACACCTGCATACGTCACAAGACAATGAACCGCGCGTTTCAGATTTCACCAAAAACATTTAGCCATGCCAAACTTTGAGAGTTGATAGCTCGAAGACTATGTAGCAGATTTACTTGGAATTTGCAGTGTATGCTCCTGCCGTGCTACTTTGTCCGATAAAGCAGAAAAAAGCTAGCTATATGCATGAGCCCGTATTCACCGAGTTTGAATTATGCATGTGTTAGTTTTCCATTTTCCATTTAATAATAAAGCAAAAATCACGTTAAAATTTTTTAGTATTTAGGATTGCGTGACCGTGGTCAGATATCGCAAAAAAACCGCCAGCTCAGAAAACAGCCAATCAAATTACAGGAATGCCTATAGGATTCCGCCCGCTCGCGATTAATAAAAAAATAAAATGGGATATACCATACATTGTCACCTGAATATTAAGATATTTGACTTACTACTTCAGCTTCTGTTAACAGCGTCATCATCCCAATGGTAAGGTGGCATTTTTGTGGGATTGTAAAGATGCTTGGATCAAGACCTTTCGACTGTAATGATATAAAATTTAAAAAGATAGAATCCGGTGAGCTTTCAGTGAATCAAATAAATACAATATAACATAACAATTACAATATAACAATTAACAATTAACCATACAATATAACAATTAACCCTTACAACCATTTGATAGAACATATGACAAGTAATATTTCCACACAAAAAGTTTGCATAAATTATGCTAATTAACTGACGAAATGGCCGCCGATTGGTCAAAATCGGGATATACTTCAAACAAATTTGCCATTTTCCAAACACTATTTCTCCCTCATTTTCCCATATATTTCAATAAAATTTTCACCACAGCCTCCTAACAGGAATATCTAGGGAATGGTGTTTCTGATTCATACTTGTTGAATTATCTGACATAATTAATATAATTTAGGTGGTGGAAATTGAAAAAAAAAGAAAAAAGCATGTCAGAAAATAGCTGAAAGTTTATATTGAAAATGCTACCACCAGAATATGCCTTAGTATATAAGCTATAAACTCAGAAACTTTCAGGACCTTATCTCTAAAACTGCCTGAGAAATCTTGTTTGAAGTATATCCCGATTTTGACCAATCGGCGGCCATTTCGTCAGCTAATTAACATAATTTATGCAAACTTTTTGTGTGGAAATATTATTTGTCATACGTTCTCAGTGTTTCCACTTTGGAAGGAAATTTCCTTCCACAGATGCGTCACTAGGGAGGAGAGGTTTCGAGGAATGAGGGACACAAAGAACTTTTGTAAAGAAGGCTAATAATATCTTACCCCTCCCCCACTAGTGACGCATCTGTAGAAGGAAATTTCCTTCCAAAGTGGAAACACTGTAGGTTCTATCAAATGGTTGTAAGGGTTAATTGTTATATTGTATGGTATTAAAAATGTATTCAGAGGGATCTTGCTACCTTAAATGAAGCTTACCCCTATCCTCGGCGATACAAAGTTTATTCGACGACAGAAAAGTCGACGTATTAAAATAGTTATAGTTTCAAAACCAAAAGTCGTACGAGGATAAAAATAAAGGGATTGATGGAACGTGATTTCTTTAGGGTATTTTATGTTTTCGTGTTGCAACAATTTGTTACCATTAACATTCAATGATCTCTTTGTTACTGGCTCGCACATTCATGATTATCAAACTAGATTTGCTCAAGATTCGGACAATGCCAAAAATGTTATCCATTACCTACAAAGCCCCTTTGCTCTGGAATTCTTTGAAAGGAAGTTTAAAATATTTGAGGGGTTTAAAAAGATTTAAATCTAAGTTGAAAGTAATTCTTTTAGAGGCTTATACTTTAGTGTCTTATGTTGCGCGGTCTATTTTATCTAAACTGTATACGTCACTTTGTAATTATTCGTCACTTTGTCAACTGTAACAGCTGAGGAAGCCTAAAAGGTCACAAGATTCGGCTTCTTTTTTAGGCTTCCTTGTCACTATATATTATATACAATTTAGATTTTTTTTCAATTCTTGTATATTGTGACAAATAAATTCAACTCAATTCAATTCAATTCAATTCAATTCAATAGTAATAGGGAAAGTTTCAGGCGAAAATGCACATAATTAAAGTTGAAAATCGTTTAAAACTGTTTACGATGATCAGATTAGAGCTACGAAAATTAACCAACGTAATAAATTCAACAGTTCAAAGAAACTGCAGAAATTGGAAGAAAGATACCGAATGGATTCAAGCGCATTAGAAAAAAAACATTACAAGGCACATTTCCAACAGCATATATAAATCATTTGGTCTGATCTTGCTGCAGCAAGACACATTCAAACTCATTGGAAAAACTGCAGAGACGAACAGCTAGAATTGTGAATGCAGCAGAATCAGGTAAAGCAATATCAAACCTAAGATGGCCAACACATTCCACCAGATGTGCCAATCATACTATACAGCTTGTTAAGAAAACACTGGGAAATCAATGTCCAATGTTTTTAAGAGACTATTTTAAATTTAGGGAATGTCAAACCTAAGATGGCCAACACCAGATATGTTAATAATACTATACAGCTTGTTAAGTACTTAGGTACTTGGTTGTGATATCTTGTTTTGAATGTGCCCTCAGTGAGTTCGTCGTAGGTTTTTTCTTCCGCGTTGTCTTCTCTTGTGACTGTGGCTTGGCAAACGATCCCTACGGTTTGTCATATTCCGGAGAGTGGGCAGGTTTCTTGCTGGCGGCAATTGCATGCGCTCTTTTGTTGCAATTGGTTATACAGTTAGCCTTTAGTTATAGGACGAATATGAGGAAGAAGAGACAGGAAACTTCGCATTGTTCCATATGAAATTTAATAAAAACTTTCGACCAGTAACTGAAAAAGATCGAATCGAAAGTTTTTATTAAATTTTATATGGAACAATGCGAAGTTGCCTGTCTCTTCTATACCTCATATTCGTCCTACAAATTATTGTTAAGAGCAGACTACTGAATCCTTTTGGATCTTTCGTTTGGAAGCTTTCGTTTGGTACAACCAAGTAACATAATAGGCACGTATGTTATGTACTTGGACTAGGTAATTCCAAATCTGTTTTCAGAATTGAAAACGGTTAAATATTGACCGAGATAACGTTCAAAATAACACACGACGAAGCGGCAAATGTGACAAATGGACCCTGCCGCGGCCCGGAGGGTTTGAAATCGGAGGATGATTTTACATAAATTTTGCCAACTTTCATATCGATTTTCTCTCAAAATACATGTGAGTTTGAGAAGCAAGTTCTTCCGATTTCAAAACACCAAGAAGATCGCCAAAATTGCTTATCGCTGATTTCAAATCGGAGGAAGAATTCTTACGTCGTGTTCGAACTATCATAAAGCAGTAACTATAAGTTTATTTATCAATAATTTCAAACCTTTTTACATCTTTCCAGGGCCATTGTCTTAAATTTCTCGAGGCATCTGATCAAGTCTTCACTGAACAAGGGAAAGGACAGGAAATGTGTAGGCCGAAGTTTTTGTCTTGATGACTCCATTATGAGTTCAATTCTGCGTCTGCACAATGATACACCTTTCTTACTTGCACCGGTTATCACTAAAGTTAACAAACACATAACGTTAGATGTATAACCAATATTATTATTACTAGAAGTTACTATCGCAAGGAAAGTGCTGCCTCAATCAATAGTTTGGCAAATGAAGTGGCTATTATCTAATTCAAGTATAATTTAGAACTAAAAGAAGTACTGTACTGTAAGTTTCAAACAGCAATTGGGAGAGGGGTTGTTGCGTATACGTATTTCTAGTTATTATTATTATTTATATATTTCAACACTCGAAATTTTCCTTCACCACAAATCCTTAGAAGATGTTCTATAAAGGTTTGTCAAATCAGTAATAATTTCCGAAACAATCTGCTGCTACAGAAGTTGAACCTAATTCAAACGTTGATGACATACATTAACGCTACACCAGAGATTTGATATCAACTTTTTCACTCAAATCCTCAACTAGTCTATCCCACTGTAACCTTCTTATTGCCAGTGAGACGCTCTAACCATTGAGCCACCGAGACTCAGATAGAGATCGAAGGTTATACAATGATGTACTTACTGCCTATGCGGCAGTCACTATATATCGGTAAGGTTTGGATGTGTTAATATACACACTGCTATGGTTCAATGGTTAGAGCGTCTCACCGGCAATAAGAATCATTTTTCTGAGGATACGAGCTTGACGATTGTCCATCAATATCAGTAATATCGTATTGCGTTCAACTCTATATTGAGCTCCCATCCGATCACTTACCAACAGGGCCCTCAGTGCCAGCTCTGGGCAGTTTTATCTGAGTATTGGTTTCCTTTTCTATATTGACTTTATTTTCCATTCTCCTTCCACAAATAAACTTTACGAGCTCACTTGGGACATCCACGCAAATCTTAAATCCACTTGGCAAAGTTTCAAGATTGGACTCGCAATCAAATTCTTCATCATCATCATCACCATAAGAGCTATAATCTGTGAGAAATATTCACAAAATCAATCTCATCATCATCGTGTCGAGCATGCTCGGACAGAAATCAATCATTGTCTGGCTACAAATTGAAAAGTCAAAATAGTCGGTGTGTTGCCCAAATAGACTGCGTGTAGGAGATCTAATAGCGCGAAACTATCTTCTAGTTCAGTTCCTCGAATATTCTCACCAAGAATGCTACCTCCTCCGCAGGCGTTTTTTTGGGCGAGAAGGGCGCGAGAAATTGCGGGCGAAGAGAGAAGAAAGTAAAGAAACGCCTGCCAACTAATGATTTCAAGATGGCGGAAGCATTTGACGATCGTACTTATAGGCGTATTGAAAAGCAGTTTATCGAGGAATCTGTTGGGCAGTAAATAGTTAAAACAACTCAAATTTTTACCACCAAAGCGCTAAAATATTGAAAAACTATAGCCCATTTCTTAAAAAGAATCGACAACTGGTAATTTGCTATTAAACACAAAGCATGACAAGCATATCTTAAACTAAACAACGAATCATTAGCATATATATTATTTAAAATACATGTAGCATGTCTAATAAAGCATATTCAGTTATACATACATACACACAAACAAACAAAAACAATGCAAAACACAACCTTTATTAGTATTGAGACGCAAATATCACTTATATCTTGTTTTAATCTATATTGGGTTCAAAACACGTTGGTTTACAATGGGCTGGTCTGCATTGCATTGCGCTAAATCGCAGAATACCCGTCCACTTTCGCTATTTGTATCTGTTGACAGTTGGTAAATGTGATAAAAGGGTCAAATTACGGAAAGTTCGTTATATACATTTGCTTCGTTCTATTTTAAAACCCCATTTAATTTGACAACAATCAACAAGTACACACAATATAAACCTTCGACATTATATTTAAAGAGATTTTAGAGCAACCTTGTTTGTATTTCTGCCTTTAAATAATAATAATAATAATAATAATAAAAGCATTTATTTCAACACGATATAAAGTTTACAGCATGGCTGATGTGGTCGTGCATTTACATGATAATTATAACATAATTATAAAATGCGGTTTCAAAAGTGGACGGGTGTTCTATAATTGCTCTGACTCCGCCATGACTATCCAGATATAACCAGAAAGGCCCGATAAGACATGAGCGAGGCGTTTCAAGTTTCGATGGGTCATATTTCAGCAGATATTTATAGATTGCCCGAAGATCGATATTAGAAACCCGAAGATCGAACATTAGTTGACAAGCGTTTCTTTTTCTCCCCTCTCAAATTTCGCTCGCCCGCAATTTCTCGCGCCCTGCTCGCCCAAATAAGCGCCCTTAATTTCTCGCCCAAAAAAACGCCTGCGGAGGAGGTAGCAAAGAATCGACACAAGCCAATGAACTTACTTCTAACATTTCTCTGCAACTCAAATGTCAGCAGACACATGTATGCGTTGCGTACCTATTTTTTTATTACGTGCATTAAAACAAATAAACACCTGAAAAATCCTGAATATGATCCATGCCTGGCATTTTAATAATAAGGAAATTTGCAACCAAAATGGCCAAAAATCCATTTCTAGGAGCATGCCCACCAACCGTCCTAGGGGGATTTTTAGCTTTGCCGGGAATGCTCACCTGCACAGTCACTAAAAGTAGCCCTCCCCCAAACCAAAACTGCTTCGTACGCCCCTGGAAAAAAGCATCGTTCATTGGTTCATTTCACAAGTACGATACAAAACCTAAATATTCGTAATAATTAATATATTAATTAATTAATTAATTAATGATATTAAATTAGGACGTAAAATAGTTATACTGGGTAATGTAATAGTTAACATCTATAATAAAAAATGTAAAAATAAAATAGAAACACAGAAACCAAAAATCAAAGTTGTTCTTTTAATAAATCAAAATTTTAATTAAAATATTTACAAAACAATTCAAATGTTAGTTTTTATTTATTTAAATATTGAACCCAATAGTGAAAGCGCCATAGGTGCTAAAGCTAAAGCGGGTAGAAATCCTCCTTTTTGTCTCCTTTTACGTTTCGGCCTTTTGGGTAACATTTTTCCTTTTTCTTCTTTTCCCGCTTACGATACGTTTTACACCAGTATCAATTTGCTTAGGAATATGAACATAGGTATGTTTAGCGTCCTGGAAAAAAGCATCTTTTAAACGAACAGCATTCCAAATACATCGAGATAAGATGACAGAAAACGACGAGTTAACATCTGTGGAATTGAAAACTAAACCGATGGAAGAATGCGGTGTAAATGTTTCCATTTCTACTATTCGTTGGATCAGAGCACGCTACTACACTAGTTATCAATTCTTACGGGAGCCAAATAAGCTTAAGAGATTGGCGTTCTGCCTCAAAGTTTTGGCGGAGAACGTGATATTCACTGACGAAATAAGCGTGCAAATTAAATTGCCAACGAAGAATGAGGCAAACAGTGCCAAACACGATGCACGTTTTTACAGTTTTGCTATGTCACGCTCTAAAAATAGTTATCATTTGGCAAAAACTTGCCATCGGTTAATAGCGGCTGACACTTCGTTGATTGATGCAGGTTCTACTTTATCCGTATATCGTACAATATTGGCACTAAAATCTTTGTTTCTTATACACAAAAACTGCCCATCCTCTTCCTGGCTCCAGAGATAAAAATTTGTTAAAACTAGATTAAAACTAATTAGTAATCTATTCAATTTTTACAATAGAAATACCGATTCGCTTTAGAAATAAAGATGTACAAGATGGCGTGCGTATTACGAAAATTATATTTTTGGGCATGTTCGATTATCCGTTTTTTTAAAGAAAACAACGTTTAATAGCTACTGTATTTATAAGACTTTGTGAAATTCATGAATAATTAATGAGGCTAAGCCACACACGACACACGACACACGACACGACACGACACGACACGACATGAAAATGAGTTGATGTTTCTGTCGTCTGATTTTCAATGGTGTCAGTTGAGTATTTTTCAGAGCTTCAGTTGCGGAGGAGCATCACGGATAAGTTTTGCAGCTTTGTTTTCTAGAACTTGGAGTGATTTCATTAGTACCGTATTGTTTCTGTCACCCCAAATTATATCTGCATGGTAGAATTAGTGAGGTGTAAAGAGTGCATCATGCGTCCAGTGGTAGATGATTTTACGCGACTTAGAAGTCCAAGTCTCTGCCGGTTTATCGTTTGGTTAAGTTTTCAATATGATCATGCCATGAAAGATCTTCACTGAGAGTTATTACGAGATATTTAAACGAATGTTCATGTTTGATTATCTGGTTATGAATAGTGATTTTTAAGTTGGAGTAAGAATTTAATTACTTTTTATTAGAAAAGATAAGGAACTTTGATTTTTCAAATTAAGTGTGGAGGGTTTCGTCGAGCCATTTAGATAATAATTGTAAATCAGTGTTTATGTTACTTTTAAGTGGTGATGCTGTTTTGGCAGAATAATACAATGGAGTATCATCGGCGTATAAAACTGATTTGCTGTAAGTAAGGCATTTAGGCAAGTGGTTTATGTACTGTATAATAAGAAAAGCAAAGGACCCATGAGTATACTTCCTTGTCGAACACCGACGGTGATTGGTCTTGAAATAGAGCTGCTGTTGTTGACAGTTTGTTACTTGAGTGCGTGATGATAAGTATGACGTGAACCAGTTCAGAACGTGAGTGTTAAATCCAAGGTTTTTCAATTTTGAAATCAATAATAAATGGTCTACTGTATTGAATGCTTTCCGTAGGTCGATGAAAACAGCTCCTGTAACTAATTTCTCGTCGAGATTATTTAATATTTCAAGTTTTGCCAGCGCAACTTCTGTAGATAGTTTAGACCGAAAACCAAATTGCTCTGCAGCGATGAGATTGTGTTCTTGCATATGTGTAGACTTGTTGGTGTACAATGCGTTCCAATATTTTACTTAAGGTTGGTAGAATTGTTATAGGTCGATAGTTATTCTGTAGGTCCTGCATCGAAAGGCATCTAGAACAACATTCACAAACCTGTCCCACAGGTAGAGAAGAACGGATGGTAGAAACTTTGGCAGAAACGTTGGCAGAACCACTATGAATTTTCACTGAATAATCTGAATGGTTATCCGTTCTCAAGATCCATTGTGATTTCGCTGCCACAGGTTGTCTTGAGTTGGTGGAACTTGAATTTCTCAAAGTCTCACGGTGTGGATATTCACCAACCAGTGACACTCGGTTGGTGAATATGCAAACTGTCAGAACGATGGATGTCCAATCACGAAAATCACGAAAACCGTGCCTGTTGTTTTCGAAAGGTGTGCCGTAATTTCCAGGCGAAGAAGTGAAGAGGCGAAGAGGAGGTGCTGTACAAAAATGATGGGCAAAGTAAAGATAAATTTTATTCTGATGAAGACAGAAATGAAAGATGAGCTTATGATGCGGCAACATATAAAGTAATCAAGAAGAAATGATGCAAGAAGAAATGATGCAAGAAGAAATGATGCATGACCGAATGACTTCTTGCATCATTTTTACCAACAACAAATGTTTTTCGCAGCGAGGTGACTGATAGGAAGCTGGATATCTACGAGGAACCAGGACAATGGTTATATGCAGTTGAATTGTATTTCGCCCATATTATTTATTTATTTATTTATATACATTGTTTTTAAACATAATTTAATAATAATAATAATAATTAAAATCGTTTGATTGTAACAGGAGGACCACCACAATGGATTATGATCTGGTGGCATTGTGATGGCAGTTAATGTTATTTTATTATTAGATTTCAATTATTTTGAATGGAAACAAAAATGTTTTTATAAAATACATTGGTTGAAGTGCCACCAAACTACACATTTGGCCCTCCCAGTCCCCTGAATGTCTGATGCTAAATTCAAGTAAGAACTTTTGCTTCTTTGAAATTTGAAGTGTGTTTCTGTTGCTAATCGTGATGCTGATAGGCTTACCAGTGGAATCAGTGTTCACAGTCACACACTCACACGGACCCTTTGGTCCTTTTGACCAGCATCAGCTCCTTGACGCCTGTCAAACTGACCAAAGGCTCTACTGCATTGAATGCAAATATTGTGATCCTAATATCAAATATTGTGGTTATTTATCTTGTTGTCAGACTTTAACAGGTTGGTCCAGGACTCCAGGTATATAAAAATCTTGTTATCAATTTTATTCAATTATTTTAAACCGGCAGGGCTTCGAAAATTCTAAATTTTCTGGGGAGATGCCCCACACCCCCCTACATTGGTCGCACCTAAAACCACGACTCTACACCATATAAAACCACGACTCTACCCAAATTCTCTGTTGTTCCCCCCAAATTTTGATCCTATATATAGCTACGCCACTGGGGAAGGGTACAACTTTTCCAACTTTGTTCCATTAAAAATACATGTATGTGGAACTTGACTAAATAGTGATGGTTAGTAAGTATACTTAAAAAACTCATTAATAATTCATGAGGAAAACACAAAGGAAAATCACCACCGTGTCGTATCTTTATATGTGATAAAGAGATTCATCCTAATTTACATAAACTTTAGCTTTGATTTTCTCGGCTTAGACAACGTTATTTTTCAAAATTACTACGCCAACAAACTTACCAAATGCTGGTCGTTTTTTAAGCCGTTTAAAACACTCGCAGCACGTGTTTTATCACATCTAAAACACTCGGGCTACGCCCTCGTGTTTTAAATCTGATAAAACACTGCTGCTCGTTTATTAAACAATACTTTAAAATAAGGTTTCTGTGGATGGACTGAAAACTAGTTGTTTGAGGATTTAAGGTTAGTGTGAGCATTAATATTGTTGATTATCAAGGTCCGAATTAGCGCTTCGTAAATCGCAAATTGCGAAGTGATTTTGAATATTGCGAAGCGATTTTTCGGAAAATTGCGAAGCTCATTTAGCGATGCAGTTTTTTTTATTCAGCGTGTTCTTTTTAATCCACTAAATGCTCAGGCAGGGCTCAAAATAACGGCCGGTAGGTCGCCGGTCAAAATGACCGGTCAACGTGATTTTAGCTCGGTCAAAATCTGTTTTTGACCGGTCATTAATACGCATACACTTACAGTGAAACAAATGATAACGAATTTGTTTCGAGACATCGCTTTTATTGTTTCATGTTTTAAACGCTCAAGACGTTAGCAATCACATCGTAAAAGTGAACAGGCAACGTTATCATCGTTGCAGATTAGGGTTAGTAGTGTTGTCTAAAGTAAATAAAATGTTATTGTTTTCTAGATATAATCTTAATATTGAGTAATAAACTTTACTCAGGTAGTCTTTGACGGAGTTAAATTTTTCATCCCACTTACCTAAATAATTATTACCAATTAACAAATACCAAAAACAAAAACGCCAAAGAAACCAAAGCATTATTCTTGTCAATTGTGTATAAATTGAACACATGTTAGCTTTCAAAGTTAAGTCAGCACAGACTCTTCATTCCAACTCAGCCAGCTCTCTTATCAAAGTGTTATCTACTTATCAGTGCTTGACTGAGTCTGTACCCTCGACGTCACTACCCTCCTCCATTGCTTCCTCGTCGTCACTCTGCTCACCTCCTTCCTCCGATCGAAACAAAATCGAAACCTTTCAAGTGCAACCAGCATACATTTACGTTTTGGACAAGAACAAACAATGTTTTTGTCATACGAAACTTGACGTATACTTACAGTGAAATTGCATACTCGCCATGAAATATACCTCGAAATATACAAGATTTCTGACAAGATTTCAGCTGATATGCTGAAAATGACCGGTGAGGTAAAAAAGTGACTGGTCATTGTCAAGAGGCATTTTGGCCGGTCATTGTTCGTTGACCAGCCGTTATTTTGAGCCCTGTCTGGAATAATAATAATAATACTTTTAATTGCACCTTGCAGGTATGGTACAGGCATAGACCACTTAGTCAGCATTTTTTAATTTATTCATGCAGAGCTCTGACCCCTAGATTTTAGTTTCCAGGGAACCCAGTTGAACCTGTGCGCGCGCATGTTCACAGGAAGAAACATAATAAGTGTAATCTGGTTAACTATTGGTTCAAAAGAGAAAATGTAAACCGGTTTTATGTGTACAGGAAAAAGCGTATTATATTAAATTCGAGATCGGTTTAGAAAAAGCTACAATTTTTTAATCTAGTTTATTGTGTCGAGATACTTTGAAACACAACGTTGTAGATTTTTGGAAAGGATTATAAACGATGGCTTCCCAAAGAAACATGTGTAAACTCACTATGTCAACGGATATTGGCGAAGAGGAAATATTTTTAGCCCGCCGTCAAAAGTTAATTGAAGACAAATTGTTGGAGTGTTATGCTGTTGAAGTGTCATCCAACATTTCTGCCTTGGTTTTGGAAAACTGTAGGGGATGCATCGTGGACCACCCGTCGCAAAAGCAACATGATTGTCTTATGATGGAAGACGATGAGAAAGTATGGCTGTATTTTGATGTAGCTCTGGAAAGCGTTTCCGAAGCGAAAATTGCCGAGACCTTTATGAACAGCTTACAAGATCTCAAACCAACAATTAACGGACTTGAACTGATAAAATATACTTGTAAAGATTTGCGTATTTTATTTTGTACGAAGCAACGACAATGTCTTAAACGTGTTAGTTCTCTAACTTGTGTAATGTATATGTGGATACATAAGTCCGCCTGTAATATGTTGAAATAAATTTTCTTTCGATTTTAAAACAGGTCTCATTTGATTGAACATTAAGTATAATCTCAAACCCCATGCAGACATTGAAGATAAAGAATATTGGAAACATATAAATTTCAATTTAACTTTTTATTACAAACACACATATTATAAGAAAAAAAACAAATACATATAAAAATTGGCTGAAACGAGACAAAAGTAAAATGGATATGCAATGAGTATAAGTTATAACATGGTCTATTGATGTTTCGTTGTTGACTTACCTGTCAAGGCGATGGAAATTAGTCCGTGTAACCCACAGACTTGAGGAATCTACAAGAACAATTGTTTTTACTGATTATTCTTTGATCATCATGTAACTGGTTATTCTTTGTCATTCATATAACGTTTAGGAGACTTTTATTGCATAATAACTTAGACTGAATGATATATTGGAAATACTTACTCGTATCGTTCAGCTCTTAAATCGATCCAGAACGTCCACTGATTGAAGTGTTCGTCGAGAACAGGGTCAGGTGTTCTGTTCGGAGAGAGAGAGAATTATAACACAGATTAGAATTGAGAAAATAGTCGTTTGAAAATTCGTTCTTTAATACTTACTTGCAGATTGGGCAGCACCAAACTCCATGGTTTACGTGCAAACTGGACAAATGTGTCCAGTGACCACACGTAAGGCGATACACTGTTTCATCGCACCCTGTGTCTGGACATGGTTCTGATACTAGAAGACATAGAACAACAAAAATGATATACATGTGATATGTCTACGATTTACTCTTAAATTTACTTGATGTTAAAACATACATATTTAATTCTGAGAGAAGCTTTCACTTACCGATTTGCGACATACCCTGTAGTGAGTCGGAAAATTAAAAATGTTGTCGTTGAGCTGTGATGCGGTTGGAGAGTTGAATGAGAGTTGGGATGACGAACTTGACGTTTAAATAATCGTTTACGTTTGGTTTGTTGTTTGGTAACAAACATTGTTTTGTCATTTGTTCACTTTTTATGTATTCAGTGAGAAGTAAAATTTGAAAAGAGGAGTTGGTTAATGACTTTATAGTAAATTAAGCCATCATTAATTTAGGTTTCGATTTTCCCACACAACTGTTGGATGGTTAACTTGTTTTGTCTAAGGAGAACGAGGAAGGAAAAAACCAGATTCTACTTGATGTGTTTGAGATTTCATGTCATTTGATGTTAGTGGAGATGCACTGGCTAAAGATGTTCACATCATTAAAAATAATGAATGATCAATATTTAGTCTTGTCAATAGCGTATTCGTTAACAATGGTAAAATGTTATGTTCGGGTTTTTTATGAAGTCTTAAGTGAGATGTCTAGATTTGAACAAAGGTGTGAGTTTTTATGAAACCTTTATGTTTTGATGGGAAATATATGGTGATTAAACGTTAATTACATATCAGACGTCGTTACATGTCAGACGACTAATATCTGCACCTAGAGGAAAAGGATTTTTCTCCCAACAAATGCTGATAGGTGAATTTTTACACTGGCTATGTTCACATCGTTAAAATAATGAATGAGCAATATTTAGGCTTGACAAAAGCGTATTCGTTAACAATGGTAAAATGTTATGTTCGGGTTTTTTATGAAGTCTTAAGTGAGATGTCTAGATTCGAACAAAGGTGTGAGTTTTTATGAAACCTTTATGTTTTGATGGGAAATATATGGTGATTAAACGTTAATTACATATCAGACGTCGTTACATGTCAGACGACTAATATCACCTAGGGGAAAAGGATTTTTCTCCCAACAAAGGCTGATAGGTGAATTTTTACACTGGCTATGTTCACATCGTTAAAATAATGAATGAGCAATATTTAGGCTTGACAAAAGCGTATTCGTTAACAATGTTAAAATGTTATGTGCGGATTTCTTTATGAAGTCATTAATGTTTTGATAGGATTAGATTTTTTTGTGGTTGTGTTATTTTTCCATTTGAAATTTCATGCATTTTGAGGATACAGTGAGATGTCTAGATTTGAACAAATGCGACTATTTTAAACACGAGGGTGTGTTAAGGCATGAGAATGTTAAAAAAAATCCAGGTTTAAGAGCTGTGGCTAAACTATGTTTGAATAGTCTTTGGGGAAGGTTTGCAATGCGAACTGACCGTTTAGTAACCGAATTTGTAAATGACCCTATGTCATTTTATCGTCTTGTAAATGGAGCAGATATAGAACTCCATGACATTTGTCTCTTGACAGATGATCTAGTAGAACTTGTATATAAACGTAAAAGTGAATTTGTAACAGAAAGTAAGGTAACTAATATATTTATAGGTATATTTACTACATCTTGGGCTCGATTAGAGCTTTATAACTTGTTAGATTTAATAGGAGAAAATGTGTTGTACATTGACACAGACAGTTGTGTCTTTCTTTCTAAGCCAGGGTGTCCACAGCCACCATTAGGAGATTATTTAGGAGACTTGACAAATGAGGTCACAGGTGAATATGGAGAGGGTACATATATTACTGATTTTATATGCGCAGGTCCTAATAAGAACTACGCATATAGAACAAATAATGGTAAACAAAAATGCAAGATTAAAGGTTTTACATTAAACTACAAAAATAGCATGCAGACACTTAACTTTGATACTATGAAAGATATGATAGCTAACTTAGATGATAAGTTAAGAGTAAAAATTGTAAATGAGAGCAAGATTTCCAGAGAGCCACACACACGACGCATCGTGAACAAGAGAGAGGAAAAGTCCTACCAAGTTGTCTATGACAAACGTATCATCATAGATCAGGGTCGCGACACCATTCCTTTTGGCTACAACGGGTCTCCATCCAACGACAGTCACACCGTTTCGACCACATCTTCATCGATACTTCCTGACCATATGTTGTTTAGCTTTATTCAACATCAAGACATTGAAACGGCGGAAGACGGTAACCTTGACATCATGGAGATAGATAATTCTCACGTTGATTTGATGGAGAACGAGGAAGAGTCAGACAACGAGTTCGTGTCGGAGAACGAAGACGACCGCGCTTTCGTGAACGATGTGGAAATGTCGAACGATGAAGAACCCTCTTTTTATAGACAATTTAACTTTTAATGATTTATACGTAAATAACTAGTTAATTTCTTTAATAATAATAATTATTATTAAGTAATTTTAAGTCTCGGTTTATACGTTGAAATCACACGTGTCGAATACAATAAAAGTCAAACACGCGTGAAGTGTAACATTTATTGATATTAAGCACAATAAATAACGCAATTAATTTACTTTGACATGTTACACGTATCAAATTTAAAACATTCTTGTGAAATTTATAACAATTATACAATTCAATAATATTTGGTCAGTTTGACGCAAGTGTGGTTAGACGTCTAAAATCAAACTAGATCGTTGTGTTTAAATGTATTCGATGCATGCGATGTTCGATGTTTAAACAGGGTCTTGTAATAATTGAAAACGTCAATGTAAATAATTTTATATTTTGATGAAGAGACATTTTTTGAACTCGTTATCGAATGTAAATATCTTGAACGACTTTTGTAAATATCTGAACGTGTTTTCACCCTATTTATAATACAATTGTGAAAACCATCGTTGTGTTAGTTTTTTTACGTATAACACAGGGTGTAGTTTCGCTTAAGAGTTCATTTTTTCACTAAGTCGTGTGTGCGATGGATGTGCGATTCAAAACTCCGGCGAACTTTTATATCTCTGGCCAAAGCCAGTCGGGGAAATCATACTTGGTTCGTTCTATACTTTATAATATCGAAGAACTGTTTCACCCTGTACTGACGAAAATTATTTATTGTTACGGAGAACATCAATCAGCCTTTGAAGAGATGGTTCGAAGAATACCAAATATTGATTTTGTCGAAGGGTTTCCTGACAATTTACACGACATGTTGGTTAGTCATAAAAATTCACTAGTTATCGTCAGAATGTTCTAAAGATCAGCGGGTGTCGGAGCTTTTTACACGTGGCTCCCATCACCGTGGGATATCAATCATGTATTTAACACAAAATCACTTTCCGCCTGGAAAGCAATCACGAACTATCTCCTTAAACGCACACCACTTGATCGTTTTCAAGAACCCTCGAGATTCACTTGGTATCGCAACGCTGGCGCGTCAAATGTATCCGAAACATGTGAACTATTTGTTAGACTCGTTTCACGACGCAACTAGTAAACCTTATGGCTATCTCCTGATGGATCTCCACCAATTAACACCGGAAACTATTCGGTTGAGAACGAATATCTTACCTAACGAAAGACAAATTGTTTACGCAAGACGTATATAGACAACACACACATGTACGTCACCACCACTCTTCATCATGTCTAAACGGATGAAAGACAATCTAGCTTACTTGCAAGTTCTCGCAAAATGCAATCCGAAAGTTCGTAAAGCTCTTGTCGAACATGGTCCAGTGGGGTTGGTCATGTGTATCTGTGAGTGTTCGTTGAACTTGCTAAAAGGTGTGATACCATTGACCCCAAGTCAAAAGCGAAGAATGACGAGGTACAAGAATCATCTCCGTATCTTAGCCGATAAGAAAGTATCCGAAAAAAAGAAGAAACGTCTTATTCACCAGAAAGGTGGGAATATACTTAGTGTCTTATTACCCCCTGTATTAAGTGTATTAGCAAGTCTCTTTACGAAATGAAACATGCTAAACGTATGGTTCTCGTTCCTGAAGATGTACTTGCTAGACTTGAGCGTAAACAAAAACAAGAGACATCCCCTCTTGTCGCAAACTTGATGAACATTGACGAGAACATGGAAGAAACCTTGAAGCATGCTGATATGAATGATGATGTGAAACAAAAGGTGTACAATGCAAATCTCGATCGTTATTTGAACTTAAAACATCAGAAGAACGTTGACTTTCCTACTGTTAATATTGCGTTGAAAAATGTTCCCCATGCAGAAGATGTTGGACCATCGGATGGGATGCCAAGAGAGACATTAAGTGATTCGACTATCGTCGACTCCATACCTAAAACCATGCGTGACAGGGCCCTATCTATCTTAAACATATTAAAGACACATCCTGGCATGATTTCTTGGAACAAGTCTGGACAAGTAAAACTATCTGGTGTTGACATCCAAGGATCGAATATTTCAGATCTCTTACATGTAAGTGATGCTGTGAGAAGAAGACAAAATTTCGACCCTGTTGGCTCAAAGGAATTCTTCAGAGTTCTAGCAAAGATGAATATGCCGAGAGATTTAGTACGTAACGACGCACGGTGGAAACAGTCACAACATATATCGTCGGAAGACGAAGAACCACACATGCGTTCACAACAATTAGGTCCCGAAAGCCCTTCCAGGTATCTACTGACACCTCCGAAGAGAAGGGAAAACGGTGGAGGAAAACTAATTACTAAAGGAAAATTGCCACCAAAGCGATGGCAACCTTATTAATATGATGCGTGTAAACCTTTGCGTGTTTGTTAAGGAATAAATTGTTTTTAAACTGTTTTTAATTGATCTTTTGTTGTCATTTTGCGTGGGGGAACTGTCTCTTTGTAAAATGATCAAGTGTGTAGGGGGCGGGAATCAAAACATTTTCAAGTCAAGAGGGGCCCAAAGAACAAGACCAATAAACAATGTTAAAACATCTTTTATTACAAAATACTAAAAGTAATGCTAAAACGATTATGGTTTCCTTACATTTACTCGGCTAATTTTCTTACTAGACTGACTAATACCTGACATTTTGGATGCAATATGAAAATGATTATTGACAAATCTGAAAACTTTCTTATCGTTTGACATCTTATTGTTATCAAACATATTAACTATTTTGCTCATACTATGACCTCGAGCTCTGTGACTCAGGTAAAACACACAATAATGACCACATACATCAGTCCAAATACTTTGCAATTCTCGATTGTTAAAACCCCATTCTACACAACGATCGTCTAAATATTTTTTAAATGTTTCATTAGTAATGTCCAGGCGGTTTCCCATAACTGTCAAAAAATTCACCTTTCCTTTCTGATTGGAAGTAAAAGGCTACCCAATGTCGTCCTGGTTCACCACGGGGATCCGTATTTACAACGAAGCCACATGGAAATCTGTCTATGTCTTCAGGCATCTGATCCGATGGGAAGACACCACAAAACTTTTTATGTACGATAGGATCGGACCTAAGTGCGGTGACAATCTGACTTGTGTCCATCACTTGACGTAATCCTAAACGACCTCTCTGTCCGAATCGATCTGTATCAGATTTTCAAATTCTCCATAACAAACAAGGTTTACAGCTTCTGGCAAAGGCGTAGAGAACTGGAGCTCAAGCGACAAGTTTCCTTTCTGGACTTGATTAAAATGTGCAGATGACCCACACATGTCAGGTGTTAAATCAAATGCATATAATGCATATCCTTTGGGAAACGTACTCCTCACGTGATATTCCATTCCTTGTATTGTAATACATTTTCCCAGTTCCTGAAAACTGTGTGTAAAATGCTTCGATAAATCTTTGATTTACACCAAACGATAGCTTCAACGGTTTAAAAGGTATAGCCTCACCGTTGACAGTAAGGGTGAGTGAAGCCATGTTAAAATGTTGGAAGTTGAAAGGATTTCTCTTAAAGTTTCCAATAAACGCAGCACTTTCGACCAAACCAAAGACAAAAGATCTCGGTACATAGGCGCCGAAGACACTTTCTTTCGTTGCAGATGGGTTTCCTGCTGGAACCACAAAACTCTTGCACTCGACACGTCGAATAGGGTATATGGCGGGACCTTTTTTCAGCGCCATTTAATGAGCCAAAGATACACTAGGGTTGACTTTCACTTTGCGGACTTTAAGAGTGGCATCGAGCAGCTTCACTTTGAAATCAGCGCCGTCCACGGGTGACATAAGGCAAAATTCATGACTGCTTTTTCACAGAAAAACACATCGCAAAATATAGGCCCGACCATTTCAATAATTCCACTCTCCTTGCTAAAATGATATCTTTTTCTGAGCCCAAAGTTTGCATTAGCACCTTTAGTCGGATCGTCTAGTCATCCATTGCGCCTGCAGTATCCTTGTAGAAAAGGGCCGCTGTAAGCTGCGATTGTTTCGCTGATGGTCCATAGTTCAAAAGTGTCTCGAGGTAAGAACGGTATGTATAGGTACCTGTAGCCTGAGTGACCTGTTTTCCTTTCAGAAATACGTCAACTTGTTGAAACAGACTATGAAGGAAATTGTTAATAGGTCCTACTTTCATGTTTGCATCAAGATCGGTTCCGTCGCCTTTTGTGACTTTTGCACGAAGTGCCATCATTGTCTTAGACAAATCGACATAGTCCTCTGTGCCTGAGTCAAGAAATGAGATAGAACCACTATCTCCAACACTAGAAACAGGTTTGTGGTCCACCCACCTTCCTTTTTCTAGACTAATTTGTGTTGCTGGAACGGAAAATAAATCAAGTTCACTTTTTGTACATTCTATCGAATTAGGGTGTAGGAAAGACATTTTTCAACCAAATATATCCTCTACGCGAGTTGTTTTTCGTCTCTTGATCTGTTTAGATGTGGTAGAAAGAGATGAAGTCTTTCTCTTTCTACCCCTTCGTTTAACAGGTTGATGTCTACCACTTCCGGTTTGACTGAGACTCTGAATCTTATTGACAGTCCTTCGCTTCGCAACTTTTGCTGCTTCAGTCAATCTAGATTTTGCTGCCTTCTTAATGTTTTTACCTGCAAGGACATCCCCAAAAAAATTAGCACCTGAAGTCAATGCAATGCCTCCCAAGGTCTTTGCACCACTTTTGATCATTGGCATGATTGTCCTGGCAACACTTCGAAAGAGATCCCATCTGACCATGTCCGACCTGCCATGGACTACCTCTGAAAACATTCATCCCTTTTCCCTGTTGTTGATCCAAATAATAACGTATGTAATGATCTGCGTGACTCTTGGACATTTTTTCTCTTCACGTAAAGTAGAGTGAATTTCGCTGTCTAAAGTGAAGCGTCGTTGACACCTTCCCACGTTCAAATGACATGACACGACCAGTGTCATCTCTTAAAAGGATCTCAACGCTCTCGAAGGACTTTGTCTGTACAGGTACATACTGCATATTACTGTAGCTCCTAGTGACAACATCACCCATCTTCCCTTCAATGGGAACAGTTCTTAACAATTTTGCACTCGTATCCCTCCCACTATATCTGTGGCGCCACTAGATCACAGTAAACAAAAATCGAATCCATAGCACCATTAATACTGTATCAGCGACATAAGGACTTATGGTTTTCTTTGCAATCCTCACATCCTTCCCACCAAATCCTAACAGAATCGACATTTTCTCTATCATGCTAAACTGATAACCGTTTCTCACATGAATTGTCACTTTTTCCGTTCGAACATCAAAAGACATCGAGATATTCCTCGGTGTATCTTTTGACAATGTCTTATTCACGGATTAAATGAGATCTTTTATTGACTCATAATAACCAAAGTCGACAATTGAAGATTCAAATATAAGTCCATCTTTGCTGTAGTATATGTGATTATCTCCCTTCTGAAGATTATACCATGTACGCGGATAAGTTACCGAATATAAACCAGCTTCCATTTAAATCAAAAGTTTTAGATAACTTAACCCTGTAACTAGTGCAGATGAATTGTCAGGAAAGGTAGAAAGCGTTAGGTAAAAATGTGTTCCGTTCATCACGATACCAAAAGTAATAATAAAAGAAAACACGACACTGTTGATGATTTAAAGACGATTTATTTCTGAAGCAGACACCCATAAATTAAATTTGTTAGAATAACCCATCCACTTTACAAGATATTTTACATTTTTACCCTTTCCACGTTTCTTAAGAATAGTCTCAACCTCAAAAACATCGTCTTGTTTAATAACTTTCTGAAGTTCGGTTTCATAAAACGTCCCCTGAATCTCTTCGCCATTGTAATCTTGAAGTTTGTAAACTGGTGGACGACGTGGTATCGTCTTACTCACTGTAAATATTTCCTTTGAAAAGTTTGGTAAATATCCTTTTTCAAACGTTCGTTTAACCTTACTAATTCTTACTTGATCACCTATCTTAAATTTGTAGTTAACAGGTGAAAAATCACTAATGTCACTATCGTAAAGAGTATGCCAAATTTTATCCTCGCTCACACGATTCACAAGAGCTGGTTTTGTCTTAATACTGCGATGTACGCTGTGATTGTAAGCATAAACTAAATCCGGTAACATGTCAATGTATCTCATAGATTTTTTCGCTGTGAAATAACGCCACATCTTCGTCTTGAAGGTACGAATCAATCGTTCGACGATAGATGCTTTGGTTTCATTGAAGGTATTATACAAATGAATATTCTCATCTTTCATAAGTTTTTGAAAATGTTTGTTGAAAAATTCTGTTCCCCGGTCAGTCAAAATCTTTTCAGGCTTCCTCCCTGACGATAAAATCACTTTAAAAGCTTCGACAAGCGCTGGACCGGTTTTCGACTTGAGAGGGACCAACCACGCATACTTTGAGAACACATCGATACACACCAGGATAAACCGATATCCATCATTAAACGTTTGCATAGACTGCATGTCGGCTAAATCCATTTGCCATTGCTCATCAATACCTCCCACGAAAACACGGTTTCTTTTAAACTTTCGTCGTACCGGTTTGTGTAAAGTATACGCATCCTGTTTCATTAACCAGTCACGAATCTGTTTACGATTTAACGTGAATTTACCCTCATCTTTCACATCCCTGTACAGAGCTTCCACCCCTCCAAATCCTCCAGATCGTTTCGGATCAAAGTAAACACTTGACAAATATTCGTCTGTATTGTTCATGTTATGTTGTCTCGGTTACATAACACTTCATAATGAACAAAATGTCTTTTCACCGCTCGTATTCATGGCATCTCAGGTTCTCTAACTTGAACCTCTTGCACCGTTTGGCATGACACATGAAATATTTTCCAATACACTCGGTAAATTAACAGTTTGAACAAACCCATAGTTCTTAATGGTTTTGCTATTATACCCCATTTGTAAATGACCTTCAAGGTTAATATCATTACGGCCAAAGCTTACACCAAACCTAAACATTTTTTGTCGATTGTGATTTTTGTTTCTTTTGGGCTCTGTACTCGATTTACTATAACATGTACCCATTGTGAAAAAATACTTAATGTTACCTTTATCACAAAGTAACACAGAATGAAGAAGACGAATCAATACATTTAGTTTTCAAAGGTTTTATTAAAACACATATTACAAAGTCGACTGTTGAGATTTTAACTTATGGATACACATAACATAATCCAACAAATGATCAATGCTCATTGTTCTCTCGATCTCAGAATACATCTTACTCCATATTACCCACGATAAATTAAACAGAGTCTCGAAGTAATGTCGATCGATATACGATTGACGGGTGAGGAAGCTTTACAATTTTACAACACTCCAAAACACCACGCCAAATGTCTTCGCGATCAATCTCTTTCAAAGCTTCATCGGCATAGTTCTTCAACGGTTATCTCGCAATGCTCTCTCATTTTTGTCCAGAGATCATCATCGGTATCTACCCTGATACATGTCTCTTGTTTCTCAATCTTTTGCATTCGTCTGTGTACAAACTCCGTGAAAACAAGGTCTATCACTCGATCGTGAGTTATTCTCTCAAAATCGACTTCATCGCAATACATCGTCTCAAACAGGTGTGCCATGGTTCTCTTTACGTCTCTTTAACCAACTGTTCACAAGCATACTTACTAAACAGACTACCGTAAACATTGTGTAAAGTTATCTTTTGATTGAAAGTCACATGAAAAAAAATTGAGCCAATGTATAAGACGATTCCACTTGTTACGGTTTCCTGTTCACACGAAACCTGTTTACATTTTTCTCTCCGACCAATGAAAAAACAAATTAAACTTGACTCCCTGGAAACTAAAATCTAGGGGTCAGAGCTCTGCATGAATAAATTTAAAAATGCTGACTAAGTGGTCTATGCCTGTACCATACCTACTCGCAAAGGTCGAGCGCTTATTCAGTAGAATGAACATGGTGAAAACGACACTCCGAAATCGCCTGAGCAGTCAAAGACTAGAGGCTCAACTACGAATTGCAGAGGAAGGTTGTCCAATGCCAGAGTTTAAAGCTGCAGATTGCCTTGATTATTGGCTAAGCCAAAAGGTACGACATATGGACGCTTCAAAACCACATAATTATCCTGAGAAGAGATCGTCGATGACTACAACATCTTCCAAAGTCATGGACATCGCCGCCGCCACTCTCTGAGATGACAGCGATCAACACGATGATTTACAGCATGTAGATTAATTTCTAAAGAAGTTATATAAATTATATACAGTGATATGAGATCATTTTGATATCTGACTTAGTTTTTCTTAGTATACAATAGAATTTGAAAAGTTCTTCCGCAAAAAAGTGCGCACCCGTGCATTCATCATAAAAATCCGTGTTTTCAGGCAGTCGTCATAAGAATTTGTATACTTGGGGGGGGTTACAGAATTTTTAAAAAAACATCTCGCTGCCAACCGCCATTAGTATTTTTATTAAAGTGGAAATTGTAAAGCGAATAGTTTAAAACTTGTCTCAAAATTCAGGAAATGGCATTTCCGATATTTCCAAGTTCAAAAAATATTTTAAAATGAACTGAAAAAAACATCAATCCAATCAGTTTCAAAGTGCATGTGCCAGTTTATTGTTCAGTTTATAAAAGTAATGCAATGTAATGTGATGTGATGTGATATATGATGTGATGTTACGTAACGTAATACATTTTCCGTGTTTATATACAGTTATAGAAACACGAGTGGAAGTTTGGGAGAACGAGAAATTGTAGTGGGAGCACGAGCCCACACCCGAGACCGCCGTTGTTGACCGAGGCGAAGCCGATGGCAAGTTCTCCCAAACTTCCATGAATGTTTCTATAATGTATGGGAACATGGATAAAAATGTTTTCTATTTCTTTTATAAAATAACCTGTAGAAAGCTAATAAAATGTATAAATATCCTTCTTATCAACACGTAAATTCTCCTTACTGCGTATGATGGCGCAATGATGGCTAATAGTAATTGATGGTGTAGGATGGCTAATTGATGGCGTAGGATGGCTAATTGATTGCGTATGATAGCTAATTGATGGAGTATGTAATGATGGCTAATTGATGGCGTAGGATGGCTAATTGATGGCATACTGTATGATAGCTAATTGCTGGCGTAGGATGGTGAATTGATGGCATAGGATGGCTAATTGATGGCGTATGATAGCTAATTGATGGCGTATGATGGCTAATTGATGGTTAAAACAATAGCAATCGAGGTGCCAGGTGGAAATTGTAATCTGGTAATAAAAATAATTGCCCAGCAGATAATTCTCAGGAACGCCATATTAAAACATGGGATTGAACATTTTAAGAAAATTTATTTAGAGTAGACTAACGTTTCGTCACTTAATCAGTAACATCTTCAGAGTAACTAATTATATTTACATGTCTCAGCTTATATAACTATGGCTAATTGATGGCGTAATCCATCAATGCTTTACACACAGTTATAGAAACATAGTTGTTAGTCAATCACTGCATGCATTTTCAAGATGTTATTTTATAAAACGTAATGTAATGTAGCATAATTTGATGTGATGTACTGTAATGTAATGTAATAATATAATCTTGTGAAGTATTAAAGGACTATTAAAGGAAAACACTTCAGTGATGTGGTATCCTGAATAAATATTATTATTGGAATGATTATGGAATGATGTCCCAGCCGGAGTCCCACAAGGAACAAAATTAGGGCCGTGGCTCTTTGTGCTGATGGTCGATGATATTCAAGTCACTGACAATGAATTATGGAAATACGTGGATGACACAACGATAGCTGAACTTGTTCATAAGGACGAATTAAGTATCATCCAGAATGCAGTTTCAGAAATAGTTACGAAGTCTCACCATAGCAAGTTTCAGTTAAACGAAGATAAATGCAAAGAGTTAAGGATTTCCTTTGCTAAGAAAGAACCCGATTTCGCTCCTGTTGTAATTAATGAAAAAGCTATCGAAATTGTTCCAAATATTAAACTTCTCGGATTGAACATTACAAATGACTTAAAATGGAACTGTCACGTCTCAGAAATTATACGTAAAGTGTCCGCTAGACTTTATTTTTTAAGACAACTGAAAAGAGCGAATCTACCATCAAAAGAGCTCCTGACATTTTACACTACATGCGTACGTCCAATTACTGAGTACGCGTGTCCAGTATTCCATAACGGACTACCGCAATATTTATCAACCGACTTAGAACGATTACAGAAGCGTGCACTAAGAATAATTTACCCTCAAGTCACCTACGCTGATGCCCTATTAACAAGCAATCTAATAACACTCCACGAGCGCAGAAAAATGTTGACGGTTCAAACTTTTCAATGAAGTAACTAGTAATGAGAACCATAAGTTGCATAGCCTGCTACTTGAGCCTAACACATGTGATGTGAACTTACGGCGAAAGCGAAGTTTCAATGTGCCAATATGCAAGACAAATAGACTCAAAAACAGTTTTATTTATAGTAACAGTATATAGACTAATTTAATAATTTTATATATAGACATGCAGTAATATAAATCTTAACTATTTTATTATACATTTTTTACCCTGTAAAGTATTACGCAATTCAGCTATTTAGCTGCAAAAGTATTTACTAATAAATCTATCTAAATCTATCTATCTATCTATCTATTATTATTTTTACTTTTATTATTATTATTATCATTAACTAATAATCAAGTCTTTAAAGGTGCAGTCCAGTCCGTTCTGCGCATGTATGATATTTCAAATGTTGGGGACCCCACATGTCAACAAACTTTAACAGAATAAATTTGCGATAGTTCGAAAGCGAGTATTCGTTAAATGTGGCGAAGGCATGAGTGGTAGTTTGATATATTATCCACATTTAGGAACCAAACAGCTTCTTATAACACGCTTTTTAGGCGGAAAAGCTCAAGCGTGTGAAAAAAATCCGCAATACTTCATGTTCAATGTTTATATAACGCAATGTAAACAAACGATGTAAACAGAAACGTGGACATGCGCAGAACGGAGTGGACGGCACCTTTAATCTTTCAGGATACAATTAGCTTATGATGGGAGGGGCTAGCAACATCAGAATGATGTTATTCCATCATATCGGGTGACGTTTCATATAAATCCCAAAAGCACCACATAGACTTAAGGCCACATAAAAAAAAATGGTTGGTTAGCGTCCTTAGCTTTTGCCAAAAAGTGGGCAGGCGGGCGGTTTTTTTAAAAATTTATACTATTTTTAATGCCTTGGTTTTAGGTCCGAAACTGGATTTACTTGCGCAGAACAGATATATAACACTTTGACGAGCGTTGTCAAACACTGGCTCATTGTCGAACGTTCCATTAAAAAATTCGTCGTGAAAGTCAGCTAAAGAAACATCATTCTCCACAGAGCAACCATACCACTCTTTCACCGACGTGCTACAACCCTCTCGAGTTATTGTGGCTACCACAAATGGCATTTCATAAATTTTATTTGCATATATTTAATAAAACTTGAAGAAAATCAACAGATTTTAATATTCACACGAAAGTCGCGAAAATTCATGGTTTTCTACTGTTTTTATGGTCGATAAAAGTTGGGTTTTTTTAAATAAAAAATAAAATAAAATCCTGAGCGGGCCCTTTTTTGTGGGCGGGCGAGGACGCCAACCAACTATTTTTTTTTATGTGGCCTAATCGGTAGTAATTAAACTTCTAAATCAAATTCAGCTGTTATTTCTAAAATAAAGCATTGTCGTAATCGAGATTCTTATATGAAACATCAGCCGTATTTGTAGCTTGAAAAATCTCAGGCGTGCAGCAATTCGTCACGATTTTTATCGCCCAACTCTCCAGTCAGGGGTTGTTCAAAATGCCAATATAATATTTATGGTCAGTTGGTGAAAATTCGAAATAGTGTGTTGGACGCCTACAGTTTTGAACGAGACACTTTTTAAAAGTTATTGATTGTTTAAACATACCCAAATCATGTGACGCATTCTGTGAACTACAACCTTCAAATGCCAGTTTTCTGTACTGCCTCTTGCCGATTTTGGTAAGCTGTGGACGAAGAATTCCACTAGCAGCTAATAAGAGGAATTTCACATTGGCCGCCATATTGAATTTTACCGCGTAGGGACCTGGGAACTAGTAATTTCACTTCCGGCATTTTCACAGGACTCTGGCGCCTATGCCTATTTTACTTTATTTCTGTTGGAACTTATCAATGAGTCTATAGTTCGGAGAATTCAGAGGTTCGGCCTTTCAACCCTGTTTGGTCTTTCGACCCAGTTTGAACATTTTGAACTTTCACACTGGTTTCAACCACCCGAGATCCGCAAATTTTGGCGACATACGAAACCGACATACAAACCAATCCCTAACGGCTAATCCTAACCCAACGCTAATCCTAACCCAAATCCTAACCCTAAAACTGACTTGGGATGATGCTATAATAATTTTACATTTCGGTTGCTCATATATCGAGAAAAGGCCCACATTTTAGCTTCCACGCGTTCTTTTACCACGTTGTAACGGTCCTCTGCCGTTAGTAAAATCACAGCACATTTTGCGTCTTACCACCTCTGGATTACAATCTTTTTTAAGAAAACACGGAAAGAGTAATCTAAAGTTTCAATATGATGTGGAAAAGTGAAACAAGGGTAATTTATGTTTGTTTTGATCGTGTAGACTTTTCTCGCAGAGAAAAAATTTCTAAGAATGCGCTCAATAAATTTCAGCCTTGAAATCAGTGATAAACGCTATTGATAAACTCGATTGTAATGATTATAAATAATAGATAAGAATATAAATGCCGAATATAAGGCTTATATATAATATAGTATCAGTATTCTGATTGCTTGCAAAAGCATTTTCAAGATTGTTTATATGCCGACCAACATAGTATTCCCGTTAAATATTTACTAGTTCCCAGGTCTCTACGCGGTAAAATTCAATATGGCGGCCAATGTGAAATTCCTCTTATTAGCTGCTAGTAAGAATTCCCACATCATCCATATTGGAAATTTGGAATATTATAAATTGGAATAAATTGGGAAACGAGACGATTGCTTGCCGCTGACCGGATAAATGGCGTGCTCACCTCTCGCGTCACCCAGAGCCTGCGTTCCTTTTGGCCTGGGGAACACCGATGAAACTCGTCATATGAATCATATTGATGATTAGCTCTCGCACCAGTTTCTTTAGGAGCTAAGTCGCGGTAATAATTGTGTTAAAATAATTGTGCCTACATAAATAGCAATATTTATTGTAGACGAATTGAGGAATTTGAAAACTCTTCGATTGAGTCACTGTGGTTATCAGTAAGACCAAAGAAGTTACCCCGCTCTGTCTCGGTTATCTTACTGGCTGTTGTTTACCACTCCACAGCATCCCGCCAAACTGAAAATGTAGAATTGTATTCACACATTCAAACCAATGTTGACTCATTTTTATATTCCCACCCTGAAGCTCTAGTCCTAATTACTGGCGACTTCAATTTTAGAAGCACGGGTCTCGATGTAAACCATCTTAAAAGAATTACTGGCCTGACGCAGATAGTCAAGGTAGCTACCAGAGCCGATGTAATTTTAGACTGGTGTTTAACCAACTCAAAGGTGGTTAACATTTATGAATCAATTCAACTCCCTCCCATCGGAACCAGTGATCATTATACGATTCTTATGAAAGCCCAACCTTCTCCCTCAAAGCCAGACAATTCACATATATGGAAACGCGATCTCAGAGATAGCAGGATACGGCCTTTTGGACGATATATCTCTACATTTGATTGGTCTCCCATCTTGGATATCCATGACTGTGATATAAAATATGAAAAGTTTAACGATACAATGATTACGATGATTGAAAATGTTTTTCCTTTGGAACGGATTAAAGTACGAAAGTGTGATAAGCCTTGGATGACGTCATCAATAAAGTCTGCTATTGGGAGACGCCAAAAAGCTTTACATGAAAGCGGGAAAAATTCAGATATTTATAAATATTGGCGTAACAGAGTCCAATCATGCATTAAAGTTGCACGAAAGATCTACTATATGAGGTCAATCGAGAAATTGAAAAATTCTAACCCGGCAAGATGGTGGAAAGAAGTGAAAGCCATTGGTGGTCTCTCGTCAAAAAATTCTTGGTATTCTCAGTTATTTTCTGATGATGTCCGGAACTGTGAAGAATTGGCCGAAAATTTTAATAACTTTCTTACTGCCCTTACATCACATTTTGACCCTCTAACTCTCGACGAAAACCAGGAGGACCTAGAAGTACCAAATGATTACCTCGTCGACGCCCAACAGATCTATAAGAAACTTCGTAAAATTAAAACCTCAAAATCACCGGGTCCTGACATGTTTCCAAATAAAATCCTGAAAACATTTGCCTTTGAGCTTGCCCCAGTTATCTCGGACATTTTCAACTCATCCATGACACAAGGCACCTTCCCGAAGGCATTGAAGAGATCTATTGTAGTGCCTGTCCCTAAGGTATCACCCCCAAAGAGTAATGAAGACGACCTACGACCAATATCCTTAACATCTCAGATCGCCAAAGTTATGGAGGATTGTACTTTGGACAAATTTTTTCCTGAAGTTATAAATAAACTTGACACTAAACAATTTGCACTCCCGAAGAAATCAACATCCCACGCTTTGGTGTACCTTTTACATTCAATCATGGTTGCTCTTGAGAGAGGTTCCTGTACTGCTAGATTGTTCTTTGCAGATTTTAAGAAAGGTTTTGATCTAGTAGATCACAATGTTATTATTAAAGAGTTAATCCTGCTTGATATCCATCCCTCTATAACTCGGTGGATTAAAGCCTTCCTCTGCGATCGTGAACAATGTGTCCGTGTGGGAACTTCTATGTCCTCTTGGAAGAAAACAAATGGTGGCTTACCACAAGGTACAAAGTTGGGTCCATTATTGTTTGCTGTTCTTATTAATTCCTTACTCAAAAACTGGCCTGGTAGGACCAAGTATGTGGATGACACCTCGGCCTTAGAGATTATACCACGTTTTTCACCCAGTTTAATGCCATTAGTCGTAAATGAAATCTCGGACTACGCTTCAGAACGCGGAATGGAACTAAATTATAAGAAATGCAAACAGATGTTGATCAACTTTCTTAAATATAAAGGATCTGATAATGAAAACCCGATCTATATTACTGGTAAACCGGTGGAAACTGTGTCCTCTTTCAAGCTCCTAGGTGTATGGATATCAAACGACTTGTCATGGAATACTCATGTTGACATGGTATTGAAAAAGGCAAATTCTCGCTTATACGCATTGCGTCTGTTAAAAAAGGCTGGTCTTCAAGCATCTCACATTGTACAAATATATATTTCATTCATTAGATCCAGAATTGAATATGCATCCCCTGTGTGGTCGTCAATACCTAAATCATTATCTGACATTCTCGAATCTGTTCAAAAGAGAGCATTGAGAATAGCTTACCCAGATCTGTTATATGATGAAGCTCTTGAAATTTCAAACTTACAGTATTTGAGTACTCGTAGAGACATCTCTTGCAAGAAATTCGTCGAATCTTTGCGACGTGATGCTTCACCCTACAACCCTTTGACTAAAATTATGGAAATTCGTCCCGGGGTTAAAACTCATGATTATGACTTAAGAAACGACAGAATGGTCGAACAAATTTTATGGCCAGAAACCACTGAACGGTTAAAGAACTTCGTGACTAGGAAATATTATTAGTTTTATAGTTAATTAACAGTCCTAACTAAATAAACATTATTGTACATAATATATATATATATATTAAGATTATGAATTGTACATTTTATTATAAAATTTTATGTTATATTAGTACTCCATGTAATTCAGTTTTTCCTTTAAAAAACTGCAAATTGGTTTTAATTAAACAGATTGATTGATTGATTGATTGATTGATTGATTGATTGAATACTACTAATAGCACACATTCGACAGAGTCGGAATGGGGAATAATTTAATACACTTAAAATAATAATTGTGTGGGAACCTATGGGCGGCCGTTACCACCAAAACTGCGAATCCAAATAACTTGATGTGAAGTGACTCAACATCAACACAAACGATCTATCTTAAAGACAACTGACTCCACTCTCTATTATTGATTCAATCACTCGTGCTTACATCTTTCGTGATAGTAACACTTAACATCTAAGGATTTAACTGCAGGAAGGAAAATGTCGTCACATTCTAATTCGATTAGCACGCTACACCATCCTCCCCCTTAAACTGTAAAAACAATTAAACCTTATAACGTAGAAGTGTAGAACAATAAAATACACACGTATACAAGTTAAAAATATATCGACGCGCCACGACGGTGTTTCATGGGTCTGGAGCATCCTTCCGACCAGGACATGCACTTTAAAATTGTACCAGAGATAGCATAAGTCATACACGGGTATAAGGCCTGTCTTCTTTTTGTTTTATTATGTCAGAAAAGAACAGGGAAATACTTCTAAATTCCAAGGCTTGTTTGAGTATGGGTTTGATACAGATTAGATGTATCATGAACATCATAAAAAGGCAAATCGTTATAATACAGAAATATCACTCAAGTCATTCAGACAAACTACTGTACTGTTGTGAAATAGTCAACGATTTCCTTAATACGTCATTAGATTAATAATAAACGTCGATTCTTTGAGCTTGCAAAACGCTCCATCACCCGGTCAACATCAATTGGTTCAGTGTTGTACTGAATGTACATCATAGCCAAGCCATTCAAGCGTGCTTGTTCGATTGCGCAGCGGGTATGTTTTGAGTAGTCGTAGCGATGAGAAACTGCGCTCAACGGTTGCTGTTGAGATTGGAAAGATGCTGGCGATCGATAGAAGGGCACGGATGCTCGGAAAAACACTGGCATCGCAATACTGTAACGCGGCTATGTGATCGGAGGGTGACTTGTCCGAAAATTCTCTCTTCCATTTGATAACCCACATTCGGTATTGTGCGAAGGCATTCATGCCATGGATATCACATGCAGGCTGAACATTATTTGCATTAAGGACTGAAGAATAGTTCCTCCAAAGTTGCATGAATTGCTCCTCCATTACACCATTCTTGACGCAGCTGGCAGGTAGCAGGGTATCAAACAATCCGACGAACTTTGTTTTTTCATTGAAACGGAATCAAAGCTGCTGAAGAACTGTATCCAAAAAGGGGATATACACCGTCACACGAAAATAATCAAATTCGTTAGTAGAATCGACGTCTGGGTTAGCTCTGTGCACCGATCTTTTGCAAACTCTTGGCGGCTCAATCTTTATCTGAAGACATGCTATGGTGTCCAGAATCCACTTCGTTATTGTTACTCTGCGTTTTTCCGATCTTCTTCGAGGACAGTTATAATGTCCTGGATCTGGCTCATGGCTTCCTTTAAGCAAGTGTTTTTCTGTTGGAGACTCTTGGACAGAAGATCAACATTATTAGTCCCTGCCACACAGCTGAACAAAGTGACAATAAAAGTGCTGCTTGTCACTGACTTGATGAGCGCCGACGCCTTCGATTTTGCGTCAGTATCATTCCATCGACTGACGGCCATTAGTGCCCTGACAATTGCGACGTAATTTGATACAAAATTTTCAAGGGCAGTAACTCTTTCAACCCACCTTGTCTCGCACAAGGACTGGGGGTTACCCGTACCACAATGTCCGCTGGACAAACTAAGAGCACACCTTAACGTAACTCTTTTCTTGTTACTTGTGGACATAAACGTTGTTATTGTTTTTACAGTGCTTATCATGTCGCGGACAGCGGGGAGCTTTGACGCATGCACAAGTGTTAGATTAAGGGCATGGGCAGAACAGTGATAATACTCCGCAACTCGCAATGCTTCTTTACAACAGAGCATGTTCCCACAGAGCTTGAACTCATTGCTCCATCATAACTTTGTGCAACAGCTGCTTTCAGAGACAAGCCACACTTTTCAATTTCTGTCACAATTGCCTTTCCAATGACCTCTCCATGCAGTGAGTTTTGGCTCTTCAATCTCAAACGCCTTTTGATTTTCTTCTTCACATCTCTCAATGTACTCCTCCATTGTCTTCGGAATGCTTTCTTCGCTTACACGTACTTCCTGGCTCAAATGGTCATACGCCTGGTCTAAAACGTCTATAAAAGAAACAAAATCTTCGCAAATTGCTTTCTTATCTTGATCGTAGTCGTAGTTTCACACGAGATATAACCTTATCTCGTAACTCGTCTCCAATACACTCGATTACTTGATTTTGAATGTCAACAGATGTGTGTGTAACATGCATTTCGTGGGGCTGTTTTAATGTGATCTTCTAAATTTGTATCACCAGCTTGTACACGAAACCTAAGAAGACGCTTGAAATTCCCCTCACCCATTTTTAGCTTCGATAGATCGATATAGCCGCTGTCATCATTACCTCGAAGAGCAATGTTATTCTGTCCACAAAAAATAACTGTCTCGACAACAGGTCTAAGAATTTTGCGATTTTTCTCGCACGCCTTTTGGTGTTGGGTATATTAATCAACTTTTTGGTTTGTTAAAAATGCTTGGCACCGAACTGCAGCCCACTTGTGGTATTCGTTGTTAAGATGCCGCCTATTCAGATCTCCTGTTTCTCCAGTCAATCTGTCGTAGAGATTTAGTGGTTTTGTGACCAACTTTCCAAGACGAGCCTCTGTGCGGTAATGAGCATCTTCTGTTTCAGAAAGTACGCAATTCGTACAAAATAGTCCGCCCGCTGTCTCGCTATAAGCAAAATCTGGGAACTGATCAATATGACTTTGTTGTAGATGCCTCTTGTACTGATTTTTGCCTTGATTTTTTAAAGAAAACGGCCATTTGAATACTGGCTGTGCCTGCCATTTGTTTTGAAGCATGTGACTTTTCTCTAGATCAGTTGCCTTTCTTAAAATGAAATGGCCAATTATCGTAATCAGATGTTGAGAAGGAGTTGAGATAAGTCGGCCCTTTTGTTGTATTTGGTATTGAACTTGAAGTTTTTTCACGCATATCTTCACACTGCATTTCAATTTCATGATCCGCGACCGTAAACGATTTGTACGTGAGGAAAGGTGGACGTTGATGGGTTGCAAGTGGCAGTTGAAATTGAAGATGTGTTATTTGTCTCTTCCGATTCAATGCTAGTGTCGATATTTTGTGACGTGGATGGTTTAGAACTGACTCGAGATGCGAAATTTTGTGTTGTTTGTTTTAATTTAGCGATTTTCTTCGGTGGAGCGCCTGGAGTCACGTCAGTAATGTCTTAGATGTCGCTGCATGGTTACACGATCGATTTCTCTAGTAGAGATTCCTTTGATCTTTCATTAACACAACCAAATTGAGAATCTGATCATATAAGATAAAAAGAAACCAAATTTCATATTAAATTTGATAAAACTGTTACCTAAATTATGGAAAATATATCGCGGGTCCGCAAAACACCCATAGCGGGCATCGAAATATAGAAAAAAAGTATATACTTAAAAATAAATATTTTGCATGCAATATGTTTACAAATGACGATTGGTTAATTGATGCCTCATAGCCCAGATCACATACCGGTAAGATTTTTGCTGCAATTTTTGCATATGCCTCGGCTTCGTCATCTTCAGATGAAACTCCGCAGATTATATGCACATACTGAAAGCATTTATTGCATCTATGTGCACTTTCAACTTCATTCCCACAGACAGGACAAATAGTTTCCATTGGATACCTACTCTAATTCAATCAACATACTGAAAGGATATGAAGGATAATGAAGGTGAAGGTCCAATATTCGTTTGAAATTAGTCATCCGAAAATGGGACATCGACAGTGGCGTAGCTACACCCGGGCCTACCCGGGCCTGTGCCCGGGTGAAACCTGCGTGTGCCCTGGTGAAATATTGCAGACACATCTAGTTCTCATTAGGCAAAGTAATTAAAGTATAGAGTATAGCCACTAGGAAGATTATGTATAAGTATAAACTTGTTAAAACTGCCCCCAAAATGCAGGAAATAGCATTTCCGTGGCTTAAAATATCAAAAATTTCCCGGGGGAGCATGTTCACACCCCAGAGGTTTCTCGCATGTTTGGCGCTCTGAACTGCCACTACCAACAGGACATACTTCAAAATTGGTGGCTACGGCCCTGTTACTGTAATAACAAAAACCCACCAGAGAATGTTGAGACCTGTGCCCATGTTGTGCCCACATGACATCTGCTTCCTCCGAAATCACCGATCGCAGGCTCGCAGCGGTCAACTGAAGAATACTTTGTGTAATAGAGAGCAATGAGTACTTCGAAAGGTAACAGCTAGCTACGGTGTTACAAGCACAATATTTCTTCACATTTATGAACTATTAGTTGGTGAATTATAAAAATTAGATTTAATCATTGAAAAAATCTTAGTTACATGTCTTCAAAAGGGGGGAGCCGCGGCTCCCACGGCTCCCCCCCCCCTGGCTACGTCCCTGCCTGCAGGACTTGCTGGCACAAATTTTCTATACTTCTGTTTATATTTACGTACTAGTCATAACCAGAGCGCCATAATGATATGGACTATTGCCCTGACGTCATGATTTACTGAGCAACTAGAAATAATCAGCGAAGATTATACGTTAATTATGACTATTTATCAGTTTATCTTAATCATCGCATACTCACAACCCGACACATCTTGTCCCGACACATCTTGTCCCAACACATCATCGACACATCTTCTCCCGACATCTTGTCCCGACACATCTTGTCCCGACACATCTCAACTGGCTCAACTAAATATCATACTCATCTATTCTTACAGTTACTATCTCCGTACTGGTCTGCCGTTACTACTGGACCGACTGTATCTCTACCAACATAACTGCCTTGTCTTTACGATATATATATATATATATATCGTACAATATCTACAATATATATATATATATATATATATATATATATATATATATATACATCATCACAGTCAAAAGACTTGATGTGGGATATACCACACTGCATAAATTATAAACCATCAAGAATGTAAAAGTCTATAACAACTCAGTGTGCATTGCGCACTGTGATGATGTATATACCTTTTTGATGTGCTGGCTTATCATCAGCTACACTGTGCTGACGAGCTCTAAGAGAGCGAAACAGCTGTCCACAGTTGCTCATGATAGCCAGACACTGCAATTATGTTTTGTCATTTCAGCCAGTAAAAGTGCGCAATGCACACTGAGTTGTTATAGACTTTTACATTCTTGATGGTTTATAATTTATGCAGTGTGGTATATCCCACATCAAGTCTTTTGACTGTGATGATGTATATACCTTTTTGATGTGCTGGCTTATCATCAGCTACACTGTGCTGACTCCAAGAGAGCGAAACAGCTACTTAACGAAGAGTTCTACAAAGGTGCTTGTGGTGGATTCCATGCTCCAGTGTCGCTGACCTGGTAACACTGCAACACCTCTTCGAGTTTTCAACAACGTGTCAGGCAGAGGACAAGCGATGGCGACCATGTCATATGCCGCAGTCGCACAGTCCAGTCCGGCAGTGCAGAGCCAAGATGGTCCTGGTGGGCGCACGAGAAGACCAAACACCGTGGTTCTCCATACTCAGCGAGTTCCGGGAGTTACCATCGATGTCGTGGCAGATCGAGTGATATCCTATGTTGGTGATACTTCAGTCCAGGCTGTACAACAAGTACCTGGTCCTAGATTTCGGGTCACATTTCGATCCGGGGATGCTAAGCAGGCATTCCAACGTGTGTCGCCGTTTACTGTATTGGAGGAAGAAGTGGTGGTTCAATCCATAGTTAATCCGCTTACAGAAGTCAAAGTTTACGCCGTTCCCGTCGAAATTCCCAGTGCTGCAGTGGCTGAGTTGTTGGGTCCATATGGCAAGGTCAAGTTGGTCAAACGTGATATGATGACAAAGTTTCCAAACATAGAGAATGGTGTACGGGTGGTTACTATGGAAGACCTATGTTACGATATCCCTCGATTGGTTTTTGACTATCTGCAGAAACAGAAATGTGATATTATTTTGTCACAAGATACCCGGATTACAAGCAAGAAAGAATGTATCCAATGGAATATTGAGTGTGGTTGCCGTGGGTTTTGGAGTTTAGGTACTATCCATGTTGGTGGGGTTGGCATCCTTTTGCGAGATCCATCCCGATTCCACCATGTCCATTTTATCCCGGATTATGAAGGACGTATCGTGAGGTGCGATCTGTCATTCGAAAACCAGCAATTTCGTATTGTAAATATCTATGCTCCAGCGGTTGGTAGTGAACGGCACGATTTTTTCCCTAAACTTGATGGTCATTTACTTACCAGTCGTATGGTTATACTTGGAGGAGATTTTAACTGTATGTTGGACTTACCGTTGGATAAGACAGGTGGTTGCCCGACGAACGGCGGAATAGGTAGTATAGAATTGAAGCGCCTCCTTGAGAAGTTTCGATTGGTGGATGTATGGAGACAACAGCACCCCTCCCTCAAGACCAGTACCTGGCAAAATGCGAATAACTCAATCCGATGTCGTTTGGACAAATTTTACGTGTCATCTTGTTTAGCTAAAGATGGAGTAGCGGCCAGCGGTATTGAATCATGCCATCTTTCCGATCATGATCTTATTTCTCTTCATCTTTTCAACACTATAAGAACACTCCAACATGGGGGCGTGGAGTTTGGAAGCTGAACACCAGTTTGTTAAAAGATGCCAAATTTCGTGAGAAAATTATGTCGTTCTGGAAAACGTGGCAATCAGAGAAGAATAATTTTTCCAATATAGGTGACTGGTGGGATGCAGGCAAATTAGAAATGAAAATTATTTCCATCGATTATAGTAAGTCCATCAGACAAGTGGCCAATGAAAAACGCGCCCATTTAATGAACGTGTACCATCGGCTTGTCCAGAAAAGCAATCTGTCTCCGGCAGAAGCCGAACAACTTCGTCGAGTACGTCTGGATTTGGAACTGCTTGATTTCGACAGATTAGAAGGTGCCAAAATTCGTAGCCGTGCAAGAGTAATACGGAATAATGAAAGGCCGTCCCGATTTTTTTTACACCGAGAATCAACTAACGCTGTCAGGAAGCTGGTTAAGGCCCTTAAAACCCCAAGCGGTAGAACAACCAACCCCATCGATATCATGGCAGAACAAGTGCGGTTTTACCAAGAGTTATATACGGAACGTCTGGTGGATCAGTCCGTCCAAGATCAGCTGTTAGACTTGATTGAGCGCAAACTCTCAGAAGAAGAGATGTTATCATGTGAAGAATTTTTGTCGGATTCGGAATGCCTAGCTGCTTTACAACAGATGTCTGGAAATAAAACCCCTGGTTTGGATGGTTTCCCCAAAGAGTTTTATACCACTTTTTGGCCCATTTTTAAAGACGATTTCGTCGAAATGGCCAACTATTGCCTGAGCGACGGTGAACTACCCTTGTCATTGCGCCGTGCGTTGATAATATTACTGTTTAAGAAAGAAGATCCAGAGGAGCTGAAGAACTGGCGACCAATTTCGCTTTTGAATGTGGATTATAAAATCATCGCTAAGGTCATTGCAAAACGAATTACTAAAGTCCTGGCGTCAGTCATCAATCCTGACCAGACTTGTTCTGTCCCAGGTCGTTCAACTGAAGACAATGCTACCTTGCTTCGAGACATTTCCGATTATGTTAATTCCAAGAACCTCGCCTGCGCATTTGTGGCCATAGACCAGGAAAAAGCGTTTGACTCGGTCCATTGGGGTTTTATGCATAGAGTACTAGAACGTATGAATTTTGGAACTATGATTCGGCAGATTATCAGATGCCTTTACACCAACATTCAGAGTGCTATACTAAGTAACGGTAATGTGTCCGGTTTCTTTAACGTCTACCGTGGCGTTCGTCAAGGATGTCCGTTATCGCCTATTTTGTTTGTTTTGGTATCGGAAATATTTGCCTTGGCAATTCGTCAATGTCCGGAGATCAAGGGGCTGACGTTGCCAGGTGGACATGAAGTCAAGATTTCGCAATATGCCGACGATAACACTTGTGTAGTGACCAACGACTTTGGCATTTCCAAAGTATTAGAAGTCTTTGAATTGTTTGGCCGTGCTTCAGGAGCCAAAATGAACAAAACCAAATCGAAAGGACTTTGGATAGGACGATGTAGCCTGCAATGCAGGCTCTTGGGGGGGGGGGGGGGGGGGTGGGTTGCTAAGGACGATGGCGTACGCGGACTGACGCACCAGGAGAGTTAGAATGGTCTACGACTAATCTTAAAATAGTTGGCTACTATTTTGGTGACGAAGACAGCCCTGCTAAGACATGGGAGGCTGGTTTCAAGAAATTCAAGAATACTATAACGGCATGGCAATCGCGCTACCTGAATGGAAAGTGTGTTGTGGCAAAAACGATGGCAGCCTCCTCCATCTGGCATCTTGCCAAGATTTACCCTCCAAGTCGTGGTGGTAGAAAGTCTAACGCGTGTCATGTGGAAGTTTGTGTGGTCAAATAAACCAGAACTTGTACGCAGAGAAGTATGCATGTCAGGATATCAGTCTGGTGGTCTTCGGGCGGTAGATATAGAAAAGAAGAGTAAATGTCTTCTCATTGGGCGTGTGTTTAAATTTCTGAATGATGATTTTGCGCCTTGGAAACCTTTAATGAGGTACTACATTGGCCGATCTCTGGGGATAAATGACAATAGCAAACCTAACAGTGCTATCTTGTCGCCTTTTTATTGCACCTTGATGCGAGTGTTGAATGAGTTTGCAGTGGACCTGGCTGGCCCCAAGCCGTGTAGGTTCTTCTGCGATCGTGAAATACTTGGTAGAGTAGCTCCTGTGCGCCCAGCGGGTCAAATTGAATGGGATGCTCGTTTTCGATCTTTGGACTGGAAAGGTGTATGGCGGGGAGTCCATTCTGGATGGGGGGATCCAGTACTGCGGGATTTTGGCTGGCGAACTGTCCACCTGGTCCTTAATGTTAATACAGTTATGAATAAGTGGAACCGACGCATACCAACGGCATGTCCCCGTTGTGGTGATAATTGGGAAAGCCTGGCACATGCTTTGGTCCATTGCTCGTTCGCCAATGAAATGTGGACGAAAGTTTTGATCTTGGGAAACAAGATAGAGCCCAATTTGACAGTTTTATCCGAAAAATCGATTTTACTGGGTGAAGTGCCCGATCGTATAGTCTTAATGGACAACTTTTGCGATATGTATTTTCGGTGGCGCGCTTTTCAGCCTGGAAAGAGCGAAATTCCTACCAATTTGGGGGCAACGTTAAAATTGATTGTTTAACGTATTTTAAATATTACATCACGAACAGATTAAAGATCGAACAATATTCTCTCGACTTTGCAAGCTTTAGAGATAAATGGTGTGTTAATGATGTACTTGCTTCATGTGAGACCGGAAAAGTGGTTTTCCATTTGTAAAGTATCCGTGAGATTGTATGTGTTGTACATAGCTTGTAAATATTGATTCCCCTTACCGGGGCTTTTATTAAAAAATTCGAAACAGCTGTCCACAGTTGCTCATGATAGCCAGACACTGCAATTATGTTTTGTCATTTCAGCCAGTAAAAGTGCGCAATGCACACTGAGTTGTTATAGACTTTTACATTCTTGATGGTTTATAATTTATGCAGTGTATATCCCACATCAAGTCTTTTGACTGTGATGATGTATATACCTTTTTGATGTGCTGGCTTATCATCAGCTACACTGTGCTGACGAGCTCTAAGAGAGCGAAACAGCTGTCCACAGTTGCTCATGATAGCCAGACACTGCAATTATGTTTTGTCATTTCAGCCAGTAAAAGTGCGCAATGCACACTGAGTTGTTATAGACTTTTACATTCTTGATGGTTGATGGGATTCTAGAAATACGTGGATATAGTAATCGATGAGTTCGAGTTAATTTCGAGTTAACCTCGAGTTGACTTAGAGTTACAGGGTAAACCAACAAACTGTCGACCCAACGGTTTCAGACATTACTAGAACACCATTTTGATGATAATGGTCAAAATAGAAGCTATCCCCAATACAACACCAATCCTAACTAACAATAACCCCCCGTATCGGACGGTTTATTTTGCGGAACGGCGGAATACGGAACGGCGGAATGATTAATACTTCTTGAATATAGATGATGTCCGCCTGCGGATCCCGGTCAAGCGAGACAAATTCGGTGAATCGCGGAGGAGGTCCCGTATATACTGGGACGGTGGTGGGGATGCCGCATGCCACAGGGGTTGACGATGTCTGGCGAGGTGGAGTCGAGGTCGGGGCCAGTGGCACTGAGGAAGCTTTCCAGCGGGTCGGCTTCGTCCACTCGGTAGGACAGGAAGGAAGGTTCGAAGGTTGGTGAAGGTGCCTCACTCGGTGAAGGGTGACGGAGGTTGTTGGAGAGGTTAGGACGAAGCTAGCTGATCTGCCGCTGTCGGACTGTTGAACTCGGTGTCGGGAAATGACACAGGGAGGTCGTGACGTCTTCGTTGGAGTGTCGGGCCAACTTCGGAAATGCTCAGCCCATCATCGAAAGTCGTCGGAACACCATCGGAATCCGGGAAGTGGTCGGCAAAGTTGGTCGGAAGGCTCTCGGGAGTGCTCGGGAGGTGGTCGGGTGGGGTCGGAAGGTCTTCCTAGGCTATCTCGAAGCGGTCGGGATCTGTCGGAGGGTCGTCGGTATCCATCGACGATCGGTCGGAGGTGGTTGGTGTGGAGGTCGTTGGAGTACCAAGGTCTTGCGGCTGGTACGTGTTTCGCTGCAGGGGGTGAAATATCAATGGTGGGTAGTCAGCGGCGGCTTCGTCGGACATTCTTTATATTCAAGAAGTATTTAATCATTCCGCTGTTCCCACATTCCGCAAAATACACCGTCCGCCGGCCGAAAACTCGAACTCGGCTCGATCCTCGAACCGAACTCGAACGCAACTCGAACTCATAAATTCCCTGGTCCCATAAATACGAATTCGCAATAATTCCCTCGCCCGCCTTTTCTATCCCCCCTACGGGAATTTCCACATCCGTGGTGCCCAGACCTCGCACGACGTGGCCGTGTATTTGTGTTTTGCAAATAAGAAATGTTTGAACGTTATCTCGGCCAATATTTAACCGATTTAAACTCTGAAAACAGATTTGGAATAAGCGAGTCAACATACATAACATACGTGTTTACTATATTACGAGAATGTGAATACCCTTCGTAAAAATGGTTTATGTACTTAGAAATTAGTCGGCTATAAGCTGGTCACTTCGTCGTATATTATTTTGAATATCTCGATCAATATATAACCGTTTTCAATTCTGAAAACAGATTTGGAATTAGCGAGTCAAAATACATACTCGGACTGGAATGTCTCTTTTTAATTTTGAAAAAAAACCTTTGAATCCGTTTCAATTTTTGCATTCGCAATCATGTGACGGTTCAATTTAAATATTACTAGTTACCGGGACCAAATTTTCCGAAGTCGCGCGGACGGCCGTTGATGCATATATTTATATATATATATATATATATATATATATATATATATATATATATATATATATATATATATATATATATATATATATATATATATATATATATATATATATATATATATATATATATATATATATATATATATATATAAACAAATAAACTCGACCGAGATAATAATCGCTAGCACTCCTGTGATAAGGGACTAAACGCCGGTCGATATTAGCACCCTCGCCCTCAGGCCTTCGGCTTTCAGGCGAGGGGACTATATTGATATTGAATCTATAGCAGTAATACATGTATAGTAGTATTTGGGGCCATAGATACTTAGAATGGACCCGAAACCGTGTGACTGAGTATTCGTTTTTGTGTGAATCCGAGGAGAACGTCAACCTGGGAGAACGTGTCCTTCGTGGGACGGGAAGATTGGGGCGAGCTGTGGGTTCCTGCCAATTAACAGTACGTATAATGAAATACGAATTTTATCTTACCAAATCTATCGTACGATTGCCGTAGACGATGTTTAACAAATCGGATGAATTCACATGAAATCCATGCAAAATCTTATACAGTATAGTCAATAGATTGAGTATTACTAGGTCTCATATAAAGGTTTCACATGAAGAGCACATACATTGCCCACTGATCTCTAAATGAAGACTGGATTGAGCTTTCTATTGTATTTGAAGCCTACATATTTGCATAATGTAAAGAGATCATTAGAAACTCCGAGTTTGCAAGCAAATCAAACGGTGACGCTAGCAAAATAGGTTTAGTGTCTGGCCAGTATAGTTTCTTTGTTAACATTAAATGCATAAAATCTTCAACCTAATTTGACGTCTCATATCAGGCTTCTCTCACTGGATAATTAGAGCCAACGGCGGCCATTGCTAAGGGACCAAAGTCGCAGTAAATCTGTAGGTAGGCGATGAATCGTTTTAGCCAGTAATTTGAAAAATGTTTTCTGGTACTCTTTATAGTAATATTATTTTGTCGATGGTAAGAGCACATAAACCATCAAAAAACCTCATAGGATTCTCAGTTGCTCCTTAGTAATGGCGGACTTCCGGCTTCATTTTCTGAACAATAGTTGCTCGATCCAGTCTTTATTTAGAGATCAGTGACATAGCCAACCGTATGTATACGCATTACGCAATGATTGGGATTGTTGACACGTCAGGGACGTAGCCAGAACCTTCAAAGGGGGAAGTCGTGGCTATATTATATGTTCGCCGCAAAGCCGCGATTGTGGCTGGGAAGTCTGGGAGGGTGCATGGTCCCACAGGAAAATTTTCAATTTCGAAAGGCCCAGAAGTGCTTTTATAGCAATTTCTGACATGATTTTTTGCGAAATTAGGCCACCAGACGATGGCTAGAAATTACATTTTTAGCTTTTACATTTTTTATCCAGCCTTATTTATTATCATTCATTCTGACAGTAAAACACAATTGTTTGCTTATTTTAAAAAAGGCGTAGGTTTATTGAAAAGTCAACTGAACACGGAAACATATTTAAATTCTCTGATAACTCATTATGCATGTGACGTAAATTCAGAACATTTGCATATCAAACAAACTGATATATCTCAAAAAGAAAGCGAAGAAACGAAAATCCTCAAAAGAAGTTACTTTATCATTTCAAAAGTTCTACCAAATAAGACAATATCAACTTTTGAGTTGAGTGGCACTTTAAAGTGTATATGAAATGAAAATTTTTATGATTGTATTTGAAAGAACGCCGAAATTAATGAAAAATGGCTTTTACATGTCTTTCATATCTTATCACGTTCTTGAGTTATAACGCTTTATGTAATTTGAACTATGACGTCACAAGTGTGACACAGCATGGCAACACAACTGATAATCAGGTATATCTTCAGACTGTTTAGACTAAACTGGCTCATACTTTGCGAACTTTTCCGTCAACAAATCCAAGAATTGTTCTGATTCTTATGTGGTCGCCATGGTAATAGATTAGTTCCCAGGCTCTCTTTGTCTAAAAACGAAATCTTCCATTTTTCGTCATTGTAGGCAATGTATTTTGTTTTAAACTGTCTTCATGCATTGAGAATTAGATAGAAAAGATACCAACTGGTAAAATCATAAAAAGTTACTTGCTATGTGGTGGAAAACAAACAATTATTTTAATGAAGGAAAGTGGCCTGGAAACTAATCTGTTGCCATAGCAACAACATAAGAACTATGGAAATGCTTAGTTTTGATGACTGAGTACATCTGCAAAGTTTGAGCCAGTTTAGTCTAAAGAGTCTGAAGATATACCTGATTTTCAGTTTTGTTGTAACGCTGTGTCACACTTGTGACGTCATAGTTCAAATTACATAAAGCGTTATAACTCAAGAACGTAATAAGATATAAAAGGCATGTAAAAGCCATTTTTCATTAATTTAATCGTTCTTTCAAATACAATCATAAAAATTTTCATTGCATATACACTTTAAGGACTCCATGGCGATTCAAGTTGGGTCGTGTCGTAAAGGCCGCTAGGCGGGGGGTTACAATCTTTTGGGATCGGTTACAATCCAATTATAACTAGCCAAAACGGCGCGCTCAGATCACCGGTAGGCTGGTACGAGGGCAATGTATGTGCTCTTCATATGGAACCTCCCACATTCTATATATGGAATACGTACTAGAAGTACATATGGTAAATCTTCACTCAGCTCCTAGCTTCCAGTCCCCCTCGAGGACGTTAAGGCGACCATCCGTCTGATATGAAATCAAGAACTGTCTGTATTGACGGATAAATGGACTGGATAGATTTAAATGCGTTTTTCGTGAACAATCCGTCCTGTCCCATTTTCAAGTTATTCATCTATGATAAATCTCCGTCTCAGACGAGTTATCCGTCTCTAGTGTGAAAACGGCCATTGTCATAAAATGTCGTAGTTGTGACATATAAAAACAGTTAATGCACAAGCATACTTTATTAAGTTGACAAAGTTTTCAAACTTCAGGCTACGACATGAATACTTAATTACATAAAGCTGTAAAGTTATCTCCAGTAAAACAACCATGTTAAAAATCGATCGTGTTTCTAACGACGTGGAGAACGAGATCTGGATCGTCTTCTTGGAGGCGGTGAGCGAGACTTGGAACGACGCTTGTATGGAGGAGATGGCGAACGATACACAGGTCTAGACAGAAAAAACAAAAAGTGAGACGAAAGCACCTTTCAAAACTAACAATTAGATTAAGTCCGAGTTAACTATCACGTCATCGTGGAAAATGGGAGCGAATAATTTAATTGTTTTCGCTAGTAATTCGCTATTTATCGACCAATCAAATTGCAGCATTTCCATCAGACAACTACAGTAAAAACCTGCGTATAAGAACCTAGATTTTAAGAACCTGTTATGCTAAGATTTTCCATTTAGATCCCTTTACTGCATAAGAACCTGTTTTAGGCTAAAATTTAAAAGCAGGTATTTATTTTATCAAATACAGTAGTCAAAACTAAACATTTATAAATCAAAGAAAATAAACTCTACAAAGTAATGAAAATGAGCCAAAACCAGACAAATAGTGTATATTATATGTTTACAGTTGTATATGTTGTTTTGTTCCATTGAATTTACACACAGTAAGCTGTAAATTACATACAGTGTAGCTTTAAAGTGCATATAGGGTTTGTATTTGCTTAAGATTGCAGTCATTTGGAGAAAATGTATGCATAATTTATATAAATAATAGACCACACTCGCTTTTTTCTTAAGAAAATAAGAACCTGTTTAAGAACCTAAATAGCCTAATTTTGCAGTAAACACCATTTATATAAGAACCTTTTCAGGCTAACTTGGAAATACGCGGGTTTTTACTGTAGTAGTTTTTCGAAGAAAATGGGTTTTCTCCGATGCTATTATTATTATTTATTTGATAAACATTAGTGTGATGCAGAGTTTTTGTCCAATGACAAAAATCGTATTTCAACACACGTAAAACTTCGATATTTTTACGTGTGAAGATATCGTTTCAGCTATCCAATGATTATCTTTTTTGAGTGAAGTAAAAATTAATTCTCAATTTAGATTGTCCATGTTAATATTTATGAAATAAACAGAATAATATACATGATGCTTGGAAATATGAAATTTATTTCTCGTGTTGAACATCTTCAGCCAAAATGCTTGAGTCCCGGCACAGGGATACTGCTACCTATGCAAAATGGCCAACCTCCACTCTATCCGGCTCTCATAAATATACCATTATATATTTTACCTTTTGTTTCGCCTTACGCGTCCATACAGTTCACGCCTGAAACAGAGTAACATCGTTAAAATTAATAACTCAAATTCTTCTAAACTATAGGCTCGATTAGCAACGAGCATTTTCTTTTTTATATGAAATTCTGTTATTGTATTGTATTGTATTGTATTGTGTTGTATTGTATTTTATTGTATTGTATTAACTTTTTATTAACCGAGACCGCTTATGACCGCTTGGTCATTACGGGAAAATATCAGACCGAGCTGTCTTGACAGTAGTGGGCATGTTTGGAATAAAGTGGCACAAGACACGAGGAAGGGTCTCATCCGAAGTACAACGGCGACATTCTGGGCTGGCATTAGACCATTATTTAGAGGAAGGCAATGAAGTCGAGCACGATGAATAAAACGCCAGTCCATGAAACGGATGTTGAGACCATTGTACTGCCAAGTAGATCCGTTGGTAAAGGTATCAGTAGTGAGAGCCCGGGCAACTTTCCCCTGATCAGGGAGAGCAAATAGAGTTGATGCAAATTGGTCTTGGACATGAAAATATTCAATACAATACAATACAATACAATACAAATTGCGTGCTCTGATTGGCTGAGACACGTCACGTGCCGGTCCGTTATTTCCCGTAATGGACCGGTCCGGATTACGGATTTTGTCAGCCATTTTGTTTACAAAGGAGCCGAACAACGATAGGAAACTTTGAAAAGCAGCAAAAATTGAACGAATTTAGTAAATTAAGCACTAAATCATGTACGAGTCGGACGATGAACAATCTAGTCTTACTATCATGAAAGCAATAGGAGAGCAAGAACAAGATTGAAAATGACGATTCTGTCACTCAAAACGTATGTAAAGTATGTTGTTTAAGAAAGTCATGCCATATAATAAACCTCTTATTAACCTCGACCGCTTGGTCATCACGGGAAAATATCAGACCTCGGTCTTTTATGTTCGTATCACCAACGCCGTTCGACATGGAACTGTTACAACTGACCAACAAGTTCGTGCTGCCAACTCCCGTCTACGTCCTGACATTATTGTTGAAGAAGGCAATGAAGTTCTCATCATTGATGTTTGTTGCCCCTCTGACAATATTGCAGAAGCTCTCCGTGAGGCCGAACAACGCAAATTGGAAAAATATGACGGACTAAATTAAAACAATTTTCAGCGAACAAGGGAAGTAATGTGAGGTATTTGGTTTTGTGGTTATTGCTCTTGGTTCCTGGCACCCACCGAATGAGAATGACTTAAGGCACCTTGGAATGTCAAAACGATATCGTTCCTTGTTAAACTATGTTGCACGGACGCAATACAAGGGTCACCAAATATCTACCGTTAACATCTGGGTATCACAGTTGATGCTTTAGCAAGAGAATGCGATATCGAGTAACTTACATTATTGTTGAGCTAGAGCTTCACTTATATATTTTGAGCTTCTACGAACTAACACTTTATTTTACTCCGAATTTGCTTTAAGAACAAGTTTCTTCTACTATACCAGTTTAACCGATTTACTCGTAAAATGCCCGATCGTATTATCAGGCAAACCATTAAATAAGATGTATGTATTGCATCGCATCGCATCGCATCGCATCGCATCGCATCGCATCGCATCGCATCGCATTGCACTGCATTGCACTGCATTGTATCTATTGAACATAGAGCTAGTTAAGATTACAAACCTCAGTTCACGAGATATCGGTCTCATGTGCATGAAATTACAGAATCCACCACGAGTACACTCCCTATGAAATGTAGTAGTATTTTATCAAAGCAAACAAATGAACAAACAATAACTAAAGATAGCATTCTTTCTCAAAGATGGCAGCCAACATAAAAAAGAAAAACTGCTGGCAATGAGACCTCCGTAGAATGCATACAGAAAATATTAATTTCACCTCAGTTTACACACGAAATTGTCAAAAGCAGGTGTTAAGGTAGCAAGATCCCTCTGAATACATTTTTAATACCATACAATATAACAATTAACCCTTACAACCATTTGATAGAACATATGACAAATAATATTTCCACACAAAAAGTTTGCATAAATTATGCTAATTAGCTGACGAAATGGCCGCCGATTGGTCAAAATCGGGATATACTTCAAACAAATTTTCCATTTTCCAAACACTATTTCTCCCTCATTTTCCCATATATTTCAATAAAATTTTCACCACAGCCTCCTAACAGGAATATCTAGGGAATGGTGGTAGGAATTTTGAATCTGATTCATACTTGTTGAATTATCTGACATAATTAATATAATTTAGGTGGTGGAAATTGAAAAAAAAAGAAAAAGCATGTCAGAAAATAGCTGAAAGTTTATATTAAAAATGCTACCACCAGAATATGCCTTAGTATATAAGCTATAAACTCAGAAACGTTCAGGACCTTATCTCTAAAACTGCCTGAGAAATCTTGTTTGAAGTATATCCCGATTTCGACCAATCGGCGGCCATTCGTCAGCTAATTAGCATAATTTATGCAAACTTTTTGTGTGGAAATATTATTTGTCATATGTTCTATCAAATGGTTGTAAGGGTTAATTGTTATATTGTATGGTATTAAAAATGTATTCAGAGGTAATGTATAAAGTTGAAGGTGTAATATTGCTTCTTTCAATTCAGTATTAATTCCGTTTCTTTTTCAGAAACTTTACACATCTGTTAGGCACATAATTTGGGTCATAAATATATCATCTCTCATTAATTTATATGGTAACAACACCTCACCAATTCTCCCATACAGTAAACTTCCCATCTTACCCCATTTCGTATTGTCTGCAGCAAGCTTCCCTGAAATCTGTGACAGGAGAAAGCTCAGAATATATTGCTTGTCCTGGTGAACAAAAAAATAACAATAAACAAATAATTTTCCAATACAGTCGGGTGATAAATCAGACATAGTTTGACGCTACTCTGGCTTAAAAGATTTTTGAATGTAACTTTAAAAGTTACTGTCCATGACCCAACGTTTGACACTCCAATCTAGTATCTTCATCAGGGGTGATCGTTGTAAGGTTAGGATCCCTATTTACACCCTAGCACCCACGCCCATTAAATTTACAGCGCCCACGCCCATTAAATTTACAGCGCCCACGCCCCATTGAATCGTGATGACGGTAGTCTACTACAAGAAGTTTATTTGCATCTTGTTAATAGATAACGTCATCATCGGTTCTACGATGGTATAAGGCCAAAAAAACAACTTTGGTTTCCGGTTTCCCGACCCTACCTACAGTAATTTCTGGCCAGTAAAATGCCGACCCTAATCTTCTTATTGAAATTTTGAGAAGTCTGCGCCCGAGTTGCAGCTTGATACAGTAGCAAACATAACGTGGTTTCGTAAAACCTATTATTCGTCCATGCAATGTTTTGAAAAAAAAAATCGACCTACCCTACCAGGTATATATTTTTGGCCTAAATATGGATCCTTACCTTACAACGATATCACACGTTGAGTGTCAAAACGTTTAATGTTGAAACGTTGGGTCATTGACAGTAACTTTTAAAATTACGTTGAAAAAAGTTTTAAGCCAAAGTAGCGTCCAACTATGTCTGATAAAAAAATAAACTTTAGTTTTCTTTGGTCAATTCGTAAAATAATTGTTTAACCCCAAAGGTACGTCCAAGTTCGCCATTATCGTCACAACGCCCTGGTTTATCAACAATTATCCTCTCGCAAGCGAGGGTGATAATCTCACCGCAGCAGGGATCCATTTCTCACCGAAAGTTTATATATATATATATATATATATATATATATATATATATATATATATATATATATATATATATATATATATATATATATATATATATATATATATATATATAATATATATATAATATATAGCAAAGTGAAAAGGTGGTAAACTGCCAAGAATTTAGTGACGAGATACTGACGTTTCGAGCGGAGCCCTTCGTCAGAGTAAGATCGCGTCTTACTCTGATGAAGGGCTCCGCTCGAAACGTCAGTATCTCATCACTAAATTCTTGGCAGTTTACCACCTTTTCACTTTGCTATATATTCAAAACACTGTCTACGCAGCACTCTATATATCTACGCAGCACTCTATATATCTACGCAGCACTATATATATATATATATATAAAATGGTAGGTCATCTCCTTATAAGGAAGTAAAATGTCGTCTTGGGTGATCCGTTTGAATCCGACACATAAACAGACGAGATAACGTCTGGGCACCATGATGGGGAAAATCCCGTAGGGGGATAGAAAAGGCGGGCGAGGTGATTATTGCGGAATCGTATTTCTGGTTCAGTTGACTTACCATCATACCATCTGCTATTTAACACCTTGCAGGCTTTCTCAGCGTCTTCTTCACGGCGGTACTTGATGTAAACATTCCCCACTAAGTGATCTCCAAGATTGTCACATACATTCATTTCCTCAATTTCACCATACTGCAATTATAATACAATGACAATTATTTTGAAAAAATGAAAAAGAATCTTCAGACTGTCGAAAATCATGGAAAATTATCTTAAAAATTATAGAACAGCGTTTAAAATGCCAACACGGTGATGCTTTTTAAAAAAGTGTGTGTGTTAGCGGTCAGAGAGGAAATTCTTAAACAGGTTCCTAAGTGGGGTATATTTGTATACATATGTAATTTGTATACATATGTATACAAAATAAATAGTGTTCACTCCAATACCAATCCTCATGGGGTACACCACAGAGGAGATCTCTGCTTGACGATGTAACATCATATGCTGCTGTTTTCTTTTCAAAAAAGGAAAATTCTGCTTTTTCGGAGCACGCGTGTGTAACCTACCATGAGATTGCATGGGAAAATTCCGAAATTATTACCACTAATCCGCGGTACCATCAGAGTTGTCTGGAGGCTTGGCATATCAATAGCGCCCACGCCCCATTGAATCGCGATGACTGTTTATTACCAGAAGCTTATTTTCATCTTATTTAACGTCATCTTCGGTTCTATGAGGGTATAAATAGGGATCCTAACTTTACAACGATCACCCCTGATGAAGACACTAGATTGGAGTGTCGAAACGTTGGGTCATGGACAGTAACTTTTAAAGTTACGTTCAAAAAGCTTTTTAAAGCCAGAGTAGCGTCAAACTATGTCTGAGGTTGCCAAATGCCACCACATTTTATTATTATGTACCTGGCACTAGATACTTCCATAAAGGTACTGATAAAAATAATTGATTTCTATAGCGCTAATTCCTTAAAAGTCCAAAAGCACTTTACATCTAGACATGTCTAAATCTATTAGATATACTGTAAATAATCGAATAATTACTCTAAAAATACAGAAATCTAAAAATAAGCTTCAAGTCAAAAAAGTAAAAATATATTTCCTTGAATAAAAACGTCTTCAGAGCTTTTTTAAAACTTGTTACAGATTGACACCCATTCAGCTCTAATGGAAGAGCATTCCAGAGCTGGGGGAGCACACAGAAAATGCTCTATAGCCATCAGACTTTAAATTGTAAGAATGCGTCTTCAGTAGCTGCTTATTCTCTGATCTAAGACTGTGGCCTGGTCTGCAGTATAGATCTAAAAGTTCCTGTAGGTAGGTAGGTGCTATACCATTCACTACTTTGTACATGTATAGCAGAATCTTAAACTCTGTGCTTCTCGACTGGTAACCAGTGAAGTTCCACTAGAACAGGAGTTATATGTTCGTATTTCCCAGATAGTGTAACAAGTCTTGCTGCGGAATTAAGTACGTATTGCAGGCGCTGGATCTTATCCTTAGGAAGGTCATACAAAAGTGCATTGCAGTTGTCCAGCTTCGATGCAACAAAGGCACGTACAAGAGTATTAGCAGTGTCCAGACTAAGGAACTTTGTTATACGCGAAATAACAGATGAACAAACGTTGGTGATGTGGTTATCTAGACTAACATCAGAGTAAAAAATGACGCCAATATTCCTCCCATGGTCAGAGGGCTGACGTTGTAAGGACGATGCTTAGCATGGAGGACTAGGATCTTCGTCTTGTCGTCATTCAACTTCAAGTTGTTGTGCAGCATACAAATGATGCCTAAAATAAGGCTGCAACTTTCCCAATTTTCTTCTTATTACTGGTAATAAGGTAATAAGCATTCTGGAGCCTAATATTAGCCTTATAATATTAATAAGCATTCTGATAAGCAACATTGGAGAAAAACGTACAGCGTGCGATAATAAGGTAATAAAATAAGCACTTTATATATTAATATATATATATATATATATATAGATGTATATACCTTATTACCGGTAATAAGAAGAAAATTGGGAAAGATCTAGCCTTATTTCAGGCATGGTATAGCAGCATCCAGGCATCAATGTCATTAATGCATGTTTCCAGCCTTAGTTTGGCGTGCTCGAGATCTCCAGCAACAGATGTCTTGAAAGTGTAGTAAATAAGCGTGTCATCAGCGTATTGATGGAACGAGACCCTGTGATTGTGCATGATGTCGCCCAGTGGGGTCATGTAGAGTGAATACAGCAGAGGCTCAAGCACGGAACCCTGTGGAACCCCACAGGTCAAAGCACGATGGGTCGACCGTTCATTTCCAATAGAGAGAAACTGTGTTCTATCTGCCAAGTATGACGTAACCACTGATGAGCCACGCCTTGAATACCAAAACGGTGATGTTTACCGTATTAAACGCTGCGGACAGGTCAAGCAGCAACAGGACCACGCACTTGTCATCATCTATTGAGCGCAATATGTCGTTCTGTACCCTTAAGAGTGCGGACTCAGTGATGTGACCAGATCTGTACGCAGACTGGAAAGACTCAACTAGTTTATTGTCATGCAGGTAATTATTTACTTGTAAAGCAACAACCCTCTCGCATGATTTGGATGCGAATATCAGATTGGATATAGGTCTATAGTTAGAGAACAACTCATGGTCCAGTTATGACTGTTTCAGTATAGCGGGTCCAACAAAGCCTACTTCATACATGCAGGTATTATCCCCTGACCAATTGATAGGTTCTCAATCTTGGTTAAGGTTGGCAATAGAATATCTAGGCACTGCTTCAACACAGTTGCAGGGCCCCGAATGATGTCTGACAATTCGAGAGAATTCACATAGTGTAACCATAGGGGCTGGACAGTCAGGGAACTGATTTACTACGCCAGCCTTTCTCGATTCATGCCCAATCTTGATCTTAGATATTTTCTTCGTAAAGTAATACTTTATTTTCGACAGAAAGATGTGCTCATTCACTGCCTTACATTGATTTGATGTATGCACGTTTCACGATCGACAGTCAGTCCAGACAGTCAACGCCGCTCTAGTTGCCTACGCTCACGCTTCTCCCCGTTATCATCTGTATACCAGCATTTATCTTGGAAGAGTAATACTGAAAATATTTGCAAATAAATAACAGCAGGAATCTCTACTCTCCGTAGTGTCAAACCTTTTGTTGATAAAGATACACTTAATTCCATATATAATGCTATTATACGCCCATACTTCGATTATTGTTGTGAAGTATGGGATGTGTTTGGCGAGACACAATCAAAAACGACTCCAAAACTACAAAATAGAGCTGCTCGAATTATCACAAACATGAGCAACGATAAATCATTCTATTGCTTTACATGCCTTGGGCTGGGAGCCACTAAAGATGAGAAAAAAAGCAAAAGCAAAAATGATGTTTAAATTTTAAATAGAATGGGTCCTGAGTCACTCACTGACCTTTTTACTTAAAAAAGTGAGATGACAAACTATAAACTTCGGGACATTTCAAGTGGTCTTTGTTTACCACAACCACGTACTAATAATATAAAAAATAGTTTCATGTATTACGGTGCTCATCTATAGAACTCTATTCCAAACGAGTTTAGGGAGAGCAAATCCCTTTCATGTTTCCAAAAGAAAATTGCTCTCACATTTTTCAATCGTAAAATATTAAATTGATTAATGTAAATAGATTACTCATTAATTATATATTTCCTATTTTGACACTATACCTCATATTTTATAAATAACTTTAAATATTATACTTATGTAATTTCTTTTTACACGCCCCATGTGGAAATCAGCTTCGGTTGACGGGGTTAGCGTGGTTAAATAAAGTTCTTCTATCTATCTATACCACGGTACTGCCGGACATAGTGTAGCAACACACTTCCTGAGAGGGGTATCCTTATCCAAAAGTGATGACAATACCGAATTATATTGATCCACCAAAACAGTTACATCATGCGCATCAAAAAATTCATCACTAGTCATTAGAGGTGAATTCATAATGTCAGCCCACATCTCCGAGAAATCAATGGATTTAAGTTTACGATAACAGATATATTTCCTCTCAAACGAAACTTTTCTGAGCAAGAGGGTACATGATACAGCAAAATGGTCTGATAGCATAGGATCACGCACTTCAAAATGACTAGCAACATTCTCTTCATCTCTGGTAATCATGAGATCTAATGTATGTCCACTCCTGTGCGTAGGCTCCCAGTCCCCAGATACACTGTATGCTGCTTCAAATTGAATGTTTCAAGGAGTTGTAAGAATCGCAAGTTGTGGTCACTGTTCACACATGTCTATGAGCTGGGAGACACAGGTTCAAACCCTGGGTAGGACCTCCACTCAGGGTCTTAAAAATAATTGAGGAGAAAGTGCTGCCTTTACAACAATATCAGCAAATAGTAAGACTTTTGTGTCTTCTCGGATAACGACCTTAAATCGTAGGCCCTTGGAACCCCTATAATTCGGCTTCTAGCCTGTTGGGATATTCCATTCACCTAAGAGTGATAAATCTAACAAACTAACTAAACTAAACATTAAAAGAGAACCAGTTGCAGTGACAAGTGCCTCTAAGAGACTCGGAAATTCCTCGAAGAACACGGAATCGGTGGACCTACTATTTAATATTTATTTTATTTCTCCTTTTAATAATATATCCAGTTCTTTTAAGAACTTAGCAGCTTTCATATTTATTCTTAATGCGCGTTAAATAATTCATATCCGGTTGGACTGATGTCGCGAATAATATATTCATCAGATTCCTTTGACAACCAAGTCTCAGTTAAGGCGAGTCCTTCACTGGCAATGCTTTATTCCTAATAGATACAGATTGTAATGCTGATACAGATTGTATTACATGTAAATTAGCGCATATGGCTGCTTAGTTTTTAGCTCTGACAATCTTTGTTTACATGTAAATTATATGTAAATTAGCGTCTACTAGTACCTGTATGGCTGCTTAGTTTTTAGATTTTGGATCAATATTTAGCAAGTTGACTCATCATTTCAATACAGAAATATGACGATGTTTCTTCACTGGTAGCCACTTGGACAACTAAAAAAATTCTTATTTCAACCCCTGATACTGTAATAATTTCAGTAAGGCCAGGCCAACTTGATTTTGTGTTTTACGGGCTCTTGGACAACAAAATTTTTTTTGGAGGAAAATAAATTTATTGATTCTTGAAATGTAATTGAAACTTCATACGTTAAACCAACTTTACAAAAATATGAATGTGTGATACTAGCAACATGCAGTTCAATCTATTCTTACATACACTTGAACTAAACAAATAATTTCCCAACGCAACCAGGTGATAAATCAGACATAGTTTGATGCTACTCTGGCTTTAAAAAGTTTTTTGAGTGTAACTTTAAAAGTTACTGTCCATGACCCAACGTTTCGACACTCCAATCTAGTGTCTTCATCAGAGGTGATCGTTGCGAGGTTAGGATCCCTATTTATACCCTCGGCTCATAGAACCGAAGATGACGTTATCTATTAACAAGATGCAAATAAGCTTCTGGTAATAAACCACCATCATCACGATTCAATGGGGCGTGGGCGCTATTGATATGCCACAGAATTTTCCTTTTTTTGAAAATAAAACAGCCTTTTGGTGTTCTTTTAAACGCGTACGAAACTGACGTTTAGTCTGACCGATGTACTCCTGATCACAGTCATTACACGGAATGGAATAAATAGCTTCTTTCCTCTGTTCCTTCGCAATACGATCCTTAGGTTTTGCAAAAATATGACCCAACATCACGAAAGGTTTGTGAGCAACTTTTACGTTGAAACTACCTGATGAATCACCCCTGATGAAGACACTAGATTGGAGTGTCGAACTATTGGGTCATGAACAGTAACTTTTAAAGTTACGTTCAAAAAACACTTCAACTATTTCACAAACTGAAAGAGCATTATAAAATTAATATCAATATTATACAACTGCAGTCTGGCATCTCCAAGAAAATTGGCTTCTTCATTCACTTTGTCGGCAATCAACATACATGTAGATTGTAGATTGTAGGTTATGTCAGTTTATTTTCTTTCAATTTTTAAAAACAACTCTAAATACTGTATGTAGTAAATTTTGTACATTGTACATACATGTACAACCAATGGTGACATTAGCAAGGAAAATGGTTTCTGCATGCTGGCTAGCACTGATAATTAAGCTCAGGCACCTCCCATAAACAGACACTTTTCAGCCCCTTAGCTGGGACTCTATTTAACCCAGCTACCTGTATGCTGAACTGGATTTCCCTGTTGAAATATTGTTTTAAATAAAAAATAAAAGGGTTGCCATTAAGACAAGTGCAACAGTGTTTTTACCTTTTCCAGCTCCAAAAAGACATCCTATGCAAAAGAAAGAATTAAAGAAACCATAATGTATTACAACAGCATAAAAAACAGTACAGACTAGCACAGTAATCTTGGAAGCTTTATCTCACCTCAAAAAATCTATCGTAGTGTTCCTGTGCTTCAACATCTGAAATAGCACTTCCTGAAATATTGTAAATATAAACAGAGATACAGTAATGTTAAGACATATATGATTGCTTAATATGAACAGTAACATATCTGCAAAAATATGAAAAGGTAAATACCTGAACCATCTGTGACCTGAGCTGCACTTTGAGGGCTTTGATACAGATTTTGCAAGAGGACCGTCTGAAAGAGGAAGACAATATGAATGAATATTGTAATACGGCAGATTGTAGCATTCCCTGTCGTTGATGGAGATAAATTGCTATGGTGGAAGAGAGATGCGAGAGAACTACTACTACTAGCACAGCTAGCTAGAAGATATGTCACCATCCAAGCCAACAGTTTTGGCATTGGATAAAATTCTCAGCAAGGTGATATCGTCGTTTTGCGTATGTGGTCTTGAAATCGGTTCTTCGAGTTTGGCCATGTGTTGCTGTGCACGATTTTCCGTTGCAGCAAAGTTTACAAAAATAGCATCCAACTAAGATAAAAATACTAACAATACAAAACTAAAATCACCGATGATTTGGCTAACACGAGAGCATAATCATAAGAGGACAAAACAAAAGGCAAAACAAAGGAATGAAGTCAAGCCTGCAACATAAAGATGGACATAATCATAATCATAAGAAGCACAAGCCAAGTATAAGAAGTAGAGGTGTAACGAACGATATACCATTACACGATATATCGCGATACTTTGGCTCACGATATGGTACATGCAGAACTGTATCGCGATACGAATATACAATACACATGATGTTTTTAATATTCGTCAAACTCAAAAATTCAAAATAACTACGTTAAACTTAAAACCTGAAGCACAATTTACCCTTGGCCACGTGTCGCCCATGCACTGCCCGTGTCATAAAATGGATTTATGAAACATCAATTTAATTTTCAACGCATTTTGAAACATCAATTTAATTTTCATAAGAAATAAATTTCATGTTTCATTTAGAATTACTGAATTAGACAATGAAAATTAAAGACGTTAACAACTACATTACTACAATAACAATAAATATATTAATTTCAATCTACAGTTACAGTATGTATTTCACTTGTTATTTTGTATTGCCACTATATCGAGATACCTGTACAAATCGTATCGTGGCTATTGTTAGTATTGTATTGAGATATGTATCGTATCGTGGACTGACTGTATCGTTACACCTCTAATAAGAAGCATATTAAGGCAAGAGCAAAACAAAAGAGGAAACAAAGAAAAATTCTCATTGTTTTGTCTTCGTACATCCCAAAGGAAAAGTCATTGCTTTTTTTCATTGCTTATGCTTATGTCACTCGTGTGAACCGCTTAACGTAACACAATACACTTGTCAATTTTAAAGACAATTTTTAAGGCAACTTGTTATCACTAATTCACAATACCGCGATAAGATGTTTTTAATAACAGAAATGCAATACTGTAGTACCGAAATTTTACTGATAATATTGAATATTTCGATATTATCGATATATCAATATTTGAAAATTGAAATACCGAGTAATCGGTATTTGAAAAAAACAATAATTATCGATATACCGCACCAGTCTATAGCTTCACTATTTCAATCATCATGAGTCATACAATTGGTTTCTAACTCTGTCTATCACTGTTCTGTTCTGTGCAGGTACTGCACCCAAAAATAAACAGTGTAGCTTAAACACGGAACGCCGCTAATTACGCCATTTTGAAATTTCAAAAATGCACCATGACCAGTAATGCTAGTATTACAAGAGAAATTTAAATGTTGTTCTAATAAAAAGCTAAATACCTTATTGTTCCCTGCTACTCTTATGTACGCCTGCAATGCTTATTCAGTCATCGGTTTCATTCACTTGACCATGCGTGAATTGAAACTTGAATAAATTTAGTAAAATTACCGAATTTATTATTTGACCATGGCGCCATGGCGGATGAAAGCATGATCCAAATGCAGCCGTTGCTTTCACCGTCAGGTCCGTCAACGAAAAGATAGCGGCGAAATCAACAGTATTACGAGAACAGTAATGATAGCTTAAAGGCCAATGAAGAGAGTTAGACATTTATACTGGAAGTACCAAAAGTAGACGCGCAATTGCGCATCGCTTGGGTGAAATCAACGCAAAAATGGACACACAAAGACAACAAATGTTGATCTCGCTCATGGAAGTGCTCGTTGAAAGTTGGCTAGATCAAACGGGGCAGTATGTCGATCCTTTAGCATCTGCAAATGAACCAGTTAATTTTCTGAATTTAATTGATGATCACTCACTCGAATCAACATCTGTCTCACCATCACTTTATGTCAACCCAAAGGTTCAACTTCATAGCGTCTGTAAGGAGAATGACGAGATTTATCTTGTTTGCGGGAAAGCTCTAGAGCGCCTATTTCAATATTTATCGAAGGTGGAAATATGTGCGGTTGTTGGTACGAAATTTAATGTGTCTAGCATAAAAATTGGAAGAGTTTCCTCATAGACTTAGTCATTGCATAAAGGTTGTTGTTAGATGTGTAAAGAAGCATGTGCCAAGTGGTTTTCATCATCCATGATGAGCAGTTCCTCAGCTGGAAATTGTCTTCTGCCATCATTGATAAAAATTTCAAACAATTATTAAAGTAAAAAGAAACTAGACTGGAATGTCGCGTATATTGCTTCGCTTTGTTAGCGCGCTTTGTTTATATGAACTTTTGAAGAACCGGAAAACTGAAGAGAACATCAGATTAGAGTTAGCCAATAAGATATGCTGTCTATTTTTAATCTATCCAGCGTTAGCTTCTGTCTTAGCGCCTAAGACGCTACTTATGCACGCGTTCCGTGTTTAATGTCGATGAAATTCACACAAGACAAATGTAATGTCCACTGAAAATCTATTGAAATTGGCAAATGAATGGGTTATTATACATTTTCATGTAAAACAACTGAGCACTACACTATAAAAGGTTCAATCTTATAAACAGTAACGGGCAGTCCGCAGTGTGTTGTCGCGTATACATATTTCTAGCCCTACGTTTTTATTGTTTATTTTATTGGGACTACCTGGCTAAATGTTGGCTTGTTGTGTATTCGAGAACAGCGGTCACCATGACGGCATGCTCCTATCTTGAAGTAGAAAGAACAATTAACCCTAGAGGTAAAAACAAAACAAAATACAAGAATGAAGTAACATGTATAGTGTCAATTGAAATTAAAACATTACATGTATATAATATAATATGTATGTGCACTCCAAAATAAAACATTCAGCAAAATGTGATAAATGTTTAATTTTGCCAAATAACATACATGTACTGTATGGTCTTTGACATGTTAAAATCTGATTATAACATGCACAAATATGAAGTAATGATATGGTATCTACCAGAAGCATAACAAGTTAAACAAAGCATGACAAATACTATAAACAGTAAACACTGTACATAATATTTATAAAGTTTCATTTACAGGTATCTCAGAGTCCCAGACTTGAAAGTTTGTAAAAAATACAACACAAATCATATTTCAGCCACCATTTTGCATTTGCAGCTCCTGAAAATTATGCAGGCTTACGTGGGAAAAATAAAAACAATGGCATCCACGACACTCAACGAGGGCTTTTCTTTGCGGCCACTGCAAAATTTTTGCAAATATTGCGTGGTTGTGGGAAATTCTAGCTTAAAATTCCACAACTGAGATCTTGATTGCAAAATAGAAATGTTCAATGAAATGTTGGAGCCATAATATTTGTTATTACTGTATGTGTTGTTTTGAATTGCCACACACAACAGGGTTCGAATTAGCAGGTCGCAATTCGCAATTTGCGAGCCGATTTTTGGCACTTGCGAATCGAAAATTTTGTTTTTTGCGAATCGAAATTTTTTAATAACATGTATTTGTTTTCAATTATTTTGTTTTGTTTTTCTAAAAATATATGAAACGTGAAACGAAGAAATATATGAAACGAAAAATATGGGGAAAATATGTGGGAAAAAAAAGTGAAAAATATGTGAAACGAAGAAATATAGCAGAAATATTTACGAAATTCGGGACGAAATTCAATGGCCGCCGCCATTTTGTCGTCTCAGGCCCCGTCCAGCTTATTTACATCGCGGTTTTCGCGGATCTGGCAGGTCGTAGATGTTGTAAATTATTTTCGTTACTTATTTCTTCAATCATCATTTTACACCATGGCATACTTAAATGTTAACGTGATTTACACAGGCGAGATAAATTAAAAGTCAGAAATTTGAAGATGGCGCGAGTTTTCCGGAAGGGGGAGGGACTTCATTTAAAATGCCCATTTATTTTTACGAGCGAGGATCATGTCGCATCTCGAAATTCACAATTTTTTTGCGAGTCGACTTTTTCTCTCTAATTCGAACCCTGCACAAACTTATTTGAGGCATGCAATAAAAATCACACACCTTGTTGTTCAAGAGCCTAGGGGCCTAGGTGTGGACTGCTTGTAGCAAAGAAGAGTTATAATGGTTTACTGCAAGTATTTGAATGCCTGCAATAAACCTTTCAAGCACTTGTGGCAAACAGTTTGGTATTTTTACCATACTAAACATTTTGGGGGACCATTTGAACACTATTTAAGCCATATTTCATCTGTGAACTGTCTGTTTTTGGTCATTTGAACCGAATTTTGTTAAGGTACATTTTCCCTAATTTTTGCTGTGAAAATTTCCAACCTGGACAGTAATTAATAGTATTGTTGACTTAACTAGTGAAGTTCTAGTACATTGTCATTATAAATTATACATTTATATGTGAAACTATATTTGGCTACTAGCTGTATCTTTAATTTTGCCAAGTAATATCATCACCAGACTGTATATAACACATATATCACTTACAATTACATGTGCCATGTGCATGTTGTGCTTGATAAATTATACAATCAACAATATCCACAATTTCCTTAACATCACTAAGCTCAATTGACCAACAAATCTCTACATGCAAAAGTAAGCAAAAGAAACCTTATGGAATTTATTATTTATCACGTACTTATCTTTCTCTGTGCCAAAAATCGATGCCAAATATTCTGCTCCAGCACCCGCCATGTTTTACAGTAATACCATAGGTCTTTGCGGGTGTAGCAAATACAATATGACAGAAACACTGATATAAGTTAGATTCTGATTGGTCATTAGTTTGTAGACTATCCAATCATGATGCATGTTATTTCTTCCGGAAAATATTTTGACAAAATTCTGTGACTGTTGACGAAGTGGAAGATGGATCTTCGTAAAGTTGCCGATAAAGATAAACTCCAACTTTGTAGACGTTATACCATTCATCTTGGACTTTTTGTTCTTAACTTTAGTTTCTTGTGGTGTTCGTTTTGTTTTGTTTGTCACAACGAAACAACGTTGTTTGCTGTCTAGTTGCTGATTTAAATGACTACTATTTTTGTATTTTTCGTCTTCCTCTTTTTTGCTTCTTTTTTGTTCGATACATTTCGCAATAGGTTTCGCTTGCCTTCCGTTCCTGTGGTTTATCAACGTCGTTTGGTTCTTTAAATGTGCTTTTTTGGGTGAGCGATTTGAGGAACAGAAAAGAATTAGATTGTGTAAGTATTTGCAGTATATTTAGTATTGAGCTTTTAAAACTGCTATTACATTTAATTGATGACTGGCAACCAATCCCTTGAGATTCACAAGACAAAATTTTGGTGGCCATATTTGTGCCACAAACAAAAGAAGTATTCTTTTGTTCATGTTCCATCAACATGGCCACCATGACCCTGACTGGAATCGAGGCCCATACATGTGGTGTACAGACCTACCTCAGTAAATACGCCGGCGTAAATTTGCCGCTAAATTCTCTGTGATTATAGCATGTTAACTAGTGATTTTTATCAGTGTGGCATACAGACATTAATACTCATTCGATTGGCGTAAAATACGTGGCGGACGAGTAGCACCGATTCCAGTCTGGACTGCATGATGTAACGTGCAAGTCATCAATTGTCACTCCTGGCATGCAGTGATAGGAATTGTTAGTCAAGCTAAACTGGCCGGGGTATGCTAGCCTCTTCCGCAGGCAACTCTGCGGGTTTTTTCCGAGTAAATTTGCTTCCAAGGCTGTGTGAGCAATGTTTCAGGATCTTGAATATTAATGACAGGATCTTAAATTTTCCTGATAGGATCCTGTTCAGGATCTTGAACAGGATCATAGCAGGAAAATCAAAGATCCTGTCTGAACAGGATCCCTACTTCATCCTAACCCTGTCTGAGCAAGATCCTGTCATTAAGCTAGATCTTGAATATTAATGACAGGATCTTAGATTATCCTGATAGGATCCTGTTCAGGATCTTGAATATTAATAACAGGATCTTAGATATTCCTGATAGGATCCTGTTCAGTATCTTGAATATTAATGATAGGATCTTAGATTATCCTTGATAGGATCCTGTTCAGGATCTTGAATATTAATAACAGGATCTTAGATTATCCTGATAGGATCCTGTTCAGGATCTTGAATATTGATAACAGGATCTTAGATTTTCCTGATAGGATCCTGTTTAGTATCTTGAATATTAATGATAGGATCTTAGATTATCCTTGATAGGATCCTGTTCAGGATCTTGAATATTAATAACAGGATCTTAGATTTTCCTGATAGGATCCTGTTCAGGATCTTGAATATTAATGACAGGAACTTAAATTTTCCTGATAGGTTCAGGATCCTGTTCAGGTGGCAGGATCCTGAAATATTTTTAAAGGTCTTACTAGGATCCTAATTAGGATCCTAAAAAGGTTAGAATCCTGACCACATTAGGATCCTATCACAGTCCTGGTTAGGATTAGGGGTGAGACGAAGGTTAATATTAACCTTCGAACCTTCGTTACAAAAGCTTCGCGAAGCTTCGGTGCTAGGCCTCCCACTTCCCTAAATATATTCTGGTTTTAATAAAACAACAAATTTATATATACATGTATATACATTAATAAACCACACTTTCTCCTGTGTAAAAAAATGTTGAAAGCTTTTAAAAATGAAAATGTTATTTCCATGCATTTATACCACGCAGTACAGCGAACAGTAAGCAGTTTATTACGTGCGTTTATTATCTCGCTTCAGTAATTGGCGTGGGAACATAAAGAAATAGAATTTAAAGTTTAAGTGAACTTGTTGTAATTGTAAACCGTACACTTCTGTAAAATGTTAACTGTAAATTGTAAACTACATAATATCATATATTTACATACTCAACGAAAACAAAGGGAAAAATTAAACATCTATACTCTGATTTACAGGAGCTTGCTCAAGTTGTTATTTAAAAAAATTTGAGCGTCAATGTTTTTTGGCTTAAGACAACGGGTCTTAAAGCGTCAATCGGTGTTTGGCTATAAGGTGATCACGAAGGTTTGTTGTTAAGCTTGCACTTTGCTTTATTTTTTTCGGGAAGCTTTACAAAAGAATGCCAAACATCTGAGCGTGTTCTACCTTCCGCCATGTGCCAAGTCTGAACTATCAACCAAATAAATCCGTGAGATTGGTCAAATGTAATTGGTTTTGAATGTCACAGAGATTGATGTGATTGATTGAAATTAACAAAACTGGCTGTCACATCGATCGGGAAAACAAAACAAAACAAAACAACGTTTGATGCACATGTTTTGATTGCTTGTGTAATACACTTAGAATACACTTCGTCTCATCCCTACTCCCTAGTTAGGATCCTGGTTAGGATCCTGATCACATCAGGTGTTTTTTTAGGTTGAAAAAAGCTGAAAGATATGTATAGGTTATATACAGAGACCGAGGGATATATGTTATCCCAAGGTCGAGGTATATACATGTAAGCGACTTATATCATGATTTGTGAGGTTTCTTAAAACATACATGGCTTACTGAATGTGGGAGGCGATGTGCATATGCGCATTCATTCAGTATTAGTCCCACATTGTATACTCCATGCAAACCAGGGGCAGATCCAGGCTCATCTGATAGAGGGGGTGCAGATTTTTCAGGTGGGGTGCACCCATCCACCACCACCTTAAGTTATGTCAAAATTTTAATATACACTGGTTGATGCTGACTTTTTCTGGGGGTGCTAATTGTCTCTGGGGGTTGCGCACCACCTGTACCCGACCCCTAGATCCGCTTATGATGTAAACTGTAATAAATTCCTGACTTGTCAAGCAACAAATGCTTGCCTTATTGTCTGGTATGCGGGCGCTACCAGCATACTCTAGTCGAGATTATTAAGGCAGGACCATGTGTGTGTGTGTATACATGTATATATATATATATATATTTATTATATACTATATACCTGTAGCTACTAGTAGGATATTAGCTATCTTACAGATACATTATACAGATATATTACAGACATATACAATAATATATAGTACATTAACTATATGTTATTTATTGTAGATTTAATTGGCTCTCTTGTTGGATTTTTGGTTTGGTTTGTTGGATTGACCATTTGGATCACTATCTACCAAAATAATAGAGCAAGCTGGGGAGCAACTGGAGACAAAATATCTTTCTTAATACCACTTGGTGAACCATGATGAAAACCTAACACAGGAAAATCATTTCAACAAAAACAGTTAAATATTTCATGGAATTTAAATGATTTTGCAATTATTTATGTTTATTTTTAACACGCATGTATGGATTGTATGTATCAATTTACAGTACATACAGTATTTGCAAGGTTCACAGATTGATAAAGTGTACCAGCCTAATGCAAAAAGTAATACAGGCATTCTGGAATTCCGCGATGCCGCGATTTCGCGGAATCGACCACAAATCGCGGAATTTCGCGGAATTTGGTCAAGATCGCGGAATTTCAATTTTGGCACATCGTTTTCAATTTTTTTCCCTGAATTTACAAAATATTTGATACTCTACATGTACTCTGGCACAAAGCAACGTTCACTAATGTCTTGCTACGCCTGTAAAATTACTTTTTGCTTTGAAACAAAAATGTTTTATCAAAATGGAAGTACTTCCGGTCCGTTTCACTTCCGTTTCACGTATTGTATTTAAAAAAATTCAGGAATTCAGGTTGAATTTCCATATAAAATCCCGAAATGACGTCACATAGACTATCGGTAGTAAAAGTCGAAATTAAAATCAGCTGTTATTTCTACAATAAAACATTATCGTAAGAGTTAGGGTTAGTATATATTAGGTGGAGGGTTAGGGTTAGGATTAGGGTAAGGTTTGGGTTAGCCACTATGTTTTAAATTTGGGGATATTTATATGGAAATCGAGCCAAAAAAATTGCGAAATTTAAAAGCGAAAGTAAGCATTGTAGATGGATACATTTGTTGTAAAGAAAGTGTCAGAAGTTCCACAACAAAGGAAAAATCACACCTTTTAGTCTTTCACTTTGTTACTGTTACTGTTACTGATACTCATAGTTATAATAGAAGTTTTATTACTTCTTAGTTATAATATAAGGCCGGTTTACACTAGCAAAGTTTCTGTGGTCAAAGTGACGTTAACGTAATATCACGTAAGTAAACTCTGACTCAAGACTTTTCAAGTTAATTTGTGTTTTTGAACTGTCACACACTTTGATCAAAGCATACTGTGAACACAGAAACTTTGATCGTGTAAACCGGCCTATAATATAAGACACATTACACAATGTTTATAAATTTATGTAGGACAATTACAGTAAGTAAAGAATGATTGAGTTTTGTTATTAAAAAAAACATTTTAACTTGTTTCCAGGCTTATTGCATGTGTTAAAGAATGTTTTTGATCGTTTTAATTTCCGCGGAATTTCCCATTTTGGCCGCGGAATTTCCCATTTTGGCCGCGGAATTTGGATTTATAGCCGCGGAATTGACTTCAAAAGTTCCGCGGAATTCACGATTTTTTTCCGCGGAATTCCAGAATGCCTGAGTAATATCAAATGCTATTTTTTATTTTTCTGATAAAATTCCTCATTACACCACAGTCCTGCTATGAGCAGTGCTCAAAATAATGGTGGAGGCTATTTCAGATACGGTAGAGCACCTAGTCACCAGGACTTTGGTGATTGTTTATATGACATATATGCTTCGTTCTTTAAAAACCCGCTTTAAATTCCTGTTTCGATTCAGTAATAACCCTGCTTTTCAGGCCTCGTTAATATTTTTTGTGCCTGCAAGCAGAATTTAGAAGTTGGAAATGTGCCTGCAAAAACACTTGCAATTAAATTCTCGAACTCGTTAAAACTCCTCGTGCGTTAAAAAGGTTCGCTCGTTTTTGGCTCGCCTTTTCAAGACACTCGATCTGACTTTGAATCCCAGAAAAGTTCTCCGTCTCGTATTTGAAATATAACTTCCAAACATCACACATCAGAAAAATTCAAATTGAATTGGATGTAGTCGAGCCACCACGACTTGGAACTTAAAGGGTGCTGAAACTGTCATTTTGGTCATTGAATTAGGTCTCTCAAGTGAGTAAAGCGAAGTGGGGAAAGTTGCCGTAAATTATATTATTTGTTCGTTGTCTATAAGCGTCCTGTACCTTAATTTGAACGCGACGCGATCAATCATTTCTTTTTATTTCCGTGACAGGCTTTTCAACGAAAAACGTGCATTGCATGCAATAAAACCTGAAAAATCTTACATCGCGACATGCTCCTGACAAAAATATTATTTTGAAAACGTATACGTCATGCAAAAAAGCTAATGAACTAAAAAATAAAGTCTCTGAGCCTGCACAATACAAACTTTCTGAATTGTAAATAGTGCCTGCGAACGTCGTACTTTGTAAACACAGTTTTAATAATTAGCTAAAAAATCAGCAAAAAATGTGTGCCTGCACAAATTGAAAATGTGCCTGCGAGCCGTGCTCGCACGCTCGCGCATTTTAATGAGGCCTGCTGCTTTTAACAACCCTGCTTTTCTGAATCGAAACAGAAATTTAAAGCGGGGTTTTTAAACGAAGCAGATATGTTATATTATAAACAATCACCAAAGTCCTGGTGACTAGGTGCTCTACCGCAGGGCTCAAAATAACAGCCGGTCACCAGATTTTTAATGTGACCGGTCAAATTTGTATAACGCCGGTCATTTTGACTGGTCATAATAATTACTTGCTATTAATTTTATTACTTCCATTTGAAGGAACTTAAAATGAGTGTTATTGTGCTCTTGTAGACCCGTTTCATAATGTCTGATATATATATTGAAGTGAACTAATGCATGCTTTTCCTTTTTATGACAAACGTTCATATCAGTATTAGCTTATATGTATAGTGTAGAATATACTTTACTTGTTTTTTGTTGTGTTGTGGGTTTTTTTTGTTGGTTTTTTTTTGTTTTTTGGGGGAGAGGTGTGTCGTGAAGTTTGACCGGTCAAAAATCGCCTTTGACAGGTCACAATTAAAACTGACCAGTCACCTGCATTGAAACTGACCAGTCATGACCATGACCGGCATAACATGAAACGTTATTTTAAGCCCTGCTCTACCGTATCTGAAATAGCCTCCACCCAAAAGTACACCTACTGTATAAGTTTATAACACAATATTTTTTTATTATTTATAAACATTCTATATAAGGCAAATATTTGAACAGTGAAATATTTCTTTGATGATATTAATGAGTGGACGTCATCCCCGGAATTTGGCTTTCTTTTCTGCTTTCTGTGTGATAAACTGGTTGAGGATTTTAGTGAAAAAGTTAATAAAATCTCTGGTATAATGCACTAGTCAATTGAAACTACGGACCCCCGGGACTATCCGGGGATTTTAACATTTCACGAGTGTTAAAAACCCGGCTCAAAAATACCGTTCAGTTGTTAAAATACCCGGCTAGCCCAGCCTAGCCGGGAATAAAGATTTAGTTTTCCCTGTCACAAGTAGAAAGTATGGCTATCAAATGCAGATTTTCACAGTTTTCAATAAGTTTTCAATAAGAAAACATTTATAAGTCTAAAATTCTTAAAACAAACAGAAAACAAAAAATGTTAAGAACTTAATGGCATTTGGCTTTCTATTTTTTGCGCATAGGCTTGCACTTCGAGCAGAACCACGAACCCTTTGGTGGATCTTTCAAACCGACACATCGAGTGTGAAACCAACAATAATAGTCTAAAATTTGAATTTAATAGTTAGGATTTCCTTTTTCGTCGGCTTTTTCGTCTGAATCTTCTGATCATCGATTAGTTCCCAGTCTCTACGACTGTTAAATTGGTTAAAGTGCATATAACGTCTGTGGGAATTTAAAATATATGTATAATATAATATATATGGATTCTCCTGAGAAAAATTGTAACATATCTTGTCAGCCGAAAATGTCATCTTCATAGACTTTTTTGCTGTTAAAGTTGACGGAAATGACGTCATAGCGGGCATCTGTAAAGAGGTTTTCGTATAGACAGATGCCCGCTATGACATCACTTCCGTCAACTTTAACAGCAAAAAAGTCTATGAAGATGAAATTTTCGGCTGACAAGATGTATTACAATTTATCTCAGGAGAATCCATAGATTACAAATATGTTAAATTCCCACAGACGTTATATGCACTTTAAATCCCGGCTACACCATCCCAGCTTTTTCATGTCAGTGGTCAGTGTTAAAATCCCGGCTACCAAAACATCGATGTTTGTTAAAACCTTGTATTTCCCCGGCAAAGTCCCGTTAAAACCACGCATAGTCCCTAGGTTTCAATTGACTAGTGCATGACATTCAAGTATATCATGGATGTTTGAATTAGGGCAAATTTCTCTAGCAGCAGAATATTGTATCCGAAATTGTGACGTCACATCATTAGCGTTTTATAAACGTAAAGCTGTATTCAGTGGACAATCCTAAAAGGGATCAGTCTAATCCAGAGGCGTAGGAACGGATTTAAAGTTGGGGGGGGGGGGGGGGGAGGGGGCACTGAAGTCGAAAATTGTGAGAGAGAAAATTTTGAAATCTAGAAGCTCGGAAAGACAAGTTGAGCAAACGTTTTCATCTAATTCTGTACCGAGCATATAGTTCAAATGAATCAATCCAAGAGTTGCCTGCTGCCTCATGCTTTTACTAGGCGCAAAAAATGGCGTCATCTGGTACTGACAGAAGGGTCTGGAAACCAATCTAACACTCGCGTGGCAAAGGTTTAGGGGTTGGCTAACGCTTCAGGCTACACCCGTTTGTAAAATCTCATGTAGATGAAGCTCGTAGGTAGATTACCTTAAGTAGCTTCTCTCCTAGCCTCTATAGTCGTACTAATACAATTGGAAGGAAAACATTAAATTTTGCAACGCTTGTACTGATTTTTTTTTGGGGGAGGGCTCAGCCCCCATTTAAAATTTGGGGGGCTTCCCCCCGGTTCTAATCGCAATCCTAACGCGTAAACCTTCAACCCTAACCTGACAAAAACAGAAAGGTCCCTTTGAGTCATCTTTTTAGCCATTTCCATACAAATCATTGAAGGAAAAACCAAATCTAAGAACTATTTCACTGTTCAACTATTTGCCTCATATAGAATGTTTATAAATAATAAATTGGGGTTACAGCCTGAACTTTAAAAAAGCTGAATGGGGCCAGTTGTATAAACTGTCCATTGGACAGTTAAATTGTAGTTATTCCAACCACTTAGTAAAGAATAGAGAAGTATAGTTAATTATGTTAACATGGACTATTTTTTGCTGTTCATACGGGAAGGCGCCTCGCATGGGTCCTCGAGTTCCGTTCGCGCTCTTTCCATTTGGGTATTTTTTGTAATTAAATTAATAACTAATAAAATCGATATTAAAAAAATCTCTCATATATTTTTGTATACAAGACGGTGAATGGTGATCCTGACATTGTCAATTCTTTTACTTGAGGTTGGTATACTCACGAATGCGGAAGAAGGACAATCTAAGATCTTTCAAATCTAACCCTATAACAGGGGCTTATTGAGATCTCTCAGCTGTTGTATTAATGATTGGAACGCCTTGCTTATGAAAACAAGGACTCTTCCATCTGTTTATTATTTTAAAAATGCTATTCTTAAAATCTTGGCAGTTTACCACCTTTCACTTTGCTATATATCCAAAACACTGCCTACGCAGCACTCTACTTTATTATACTTTTAAGAATGTCAACCATATCGCAGACTTTGATTTTGAACTTCTGAAGACTTCCAACATTCACCACTACAACACACGTCGGCGAAACAATTTTCATCTACCGCACAACCACGTACTTCCAAAGGCAATGACGATTGAAGAAGTTAAATCAGCTACCCTGCAAGACCCCCTGATGCAAATACTCATCCAAGCTATTGACACCAACCAGTGGGATAATCCTGAGTTGAAACCATTTCGGAATGTTAGAGACGAATTGTCTGTCGCAAATGGTTTGGTTTTACGACAAACCCGTGTGGTAATACCTTCATCCTTACAGCAGAAATCAGTTGATCTTGCCCACGCCACTCATCAAGGCATCGTTAAGACAAAAAGCTTGAGTAGAGAGAAGATCTGGTTTCCAGCCATTGATCGAATAGTCGAAGAAAAAGTTAAGAATTGCATCTACTGTCAAGCAGCTACTCCTGGGAAACACACACGTCCTGAAACATTACAGATGTCGGACCTCCCTGAAAGTCCTTGGAAGAATGTTGCAGTTGATTTTATTGGCCCGTTTCCCTCTGGCGATTATGTTGCAGTGGTTATAGATGAATACAGTCGTTTTCCCGAAGCCGAAATTGTGACCTCTACTTCAGTCTCTCATCGCAAAGCTCGATGCAATTTTCGCAAGACAAGGAATTCCAGATGTTGTCAAGAGTGACAACGGTCCACCGTTCAACAGCCAGGAATTCCAAAAGTTCGCCACTTACCTTGGTTTCCACCATCGCCGTATAACCCCTTACTGGCCCAGAGCCAATGGAGAGGTTGAACGTTTTATGCAAACATTGGGCAAGTTCATCCGAGCAGCGCATTTGGAGCACCGAAATTGGAAACAAGAGTTACAAAGTTTCCTTCGACAGTACCGGGCAACACCACATTCCACAACAAGTATGTCTCCCTCCGAAGCTTTAAATGGCCGTAAATTGAAAACTCGATTACCTTCTGTTGTACAGAGCGACTCTTCCAATGCTTCCGAACGCGATCACCTCATCCGCACCCAAGATGGAAGAAGCAAAGATAGAATGAAAGCTTACGCAGACCAACATGTGAAATCTGAAAAAGAAAATGAAATTCTGTGTGCGATTGGAATTTGTTGTCATCCGAGCTAAGGGAATCTTCAAGTTTAGAATTTTTTAAAACAAACTTAAACTATTCTAATCACACCAATTTTCAAATTACTTTATTAGTTTGAACGTAACATTTCTCTTATAGTTTTATCATGAACAAAATACGAACTAATAAATAGACAAAAAGAAAAAAAACATGAAGAATAAGAGCAAATGAATGGACAAGAAGAAAACGAACATGAGGTATACGAACAAATAGACAAAAGGAAAAAGAACATGAGGAATACGAACTAATGAATGGAGAAGACGAAAACTAACAAGAAGAATAAGAACTAATGAATGGACAAGACGAAAACTAACAAGAAGAATAAGAACTAATGGACGAGAAGAAAAAGAACAGATAATACGAACAAATGAATAGACAAAAAGAAAACGAACATGAAGAATATGAACTAATGAATGGACAAAAAGAAAAAGAACAAGAAGAATAAGAACAAATAGACAAAAAGAGAAAGAAAAAGAACATGAGGAATACGAACTAATAGACGAGAAGAAAAAGAACAAGACGAATACGAACCAATGAATGGACAAGAAGAAAAATAACATGAAGAATAAGAACTAATGAATGGACAAGACGAAAACTAACAAGAAGAATAAGAACTAATGGACGAGAAGAAAAAGAACAGATAATACGAACAAATGAATAGACAAAAAGAAAACGAACATGAAGAATATGAACTAATGAATGGACAAAAAGAAAAAGAACAAGAAGAATAAGAACAAATAGACAAAAAGAGAAAGAAAAAGAACATGAGGAATACGAACTAATAGACGAGAAGAAAAAGAACAAGACGAATACGAACTAATGAATGGACAAGAAGAAAAATAACATGAAGTATAAGAACTAATGAATGGACAAGAAGAAGAATAAGAACTAATGAATGGACAAGAAGAAAAAGAACATGAAGAATACGAACTAATGAATGGACAAGAAGAAAAAGAACAAGAAGAATACGAACTAATGAATGGACAAAAAGAAAAAGAACATGAAGAATAAGAACTAATGAATGGACAAAAAGAAAAAGAACATGAAGAATAAGAATAAGAACTAATGAATGGACAAAAAGCAAAAGAACATGAAGAATAAGAACTAATTAATGAATGGACAAGAAGAACAAGAACATGAAGAATACGAACTAATGATTGGACAAGAAGAAAAAGAACATGAAGAATACGAACTAATGAATGGACAAGAAGAAAAACAACATGAAGAATACGAAGTAATGAATTGTCAAAAAGAAAAAGAACAAGAAGAATACGAACAAATGAATGGACAAGAAGAAAAACAACATGAAGAATACGAACTAATGAATGGACAAAAAGAAAATGAAGAATAAGAACAAATGGACAAAAAGAAAAAGAACATGAAGAATAAGAAGTAGCAAAAAGAAAAGGAACATGAAAAATACGAACTAATAAATGGACAAAAAGAAAAATACATGAAGAATACGAACTAATGAATGGACAAGAAGAAAAAGAACGAGAAGAGTAGGAACAAATGGACAAGAAAAAATAAGAATTAATGAATGAGCAAGAAGAAAAAACAAGAAAATAAGAACAAATGAATGGAGAAGAAATAAAAACAATACAAGAATTCTAAAAAGAAATGAATGGACAAGACGAAAATGAACAAGACGAATAAGAATAAATTCATGGGCAAGAAGAACAAGGACAAGGTGGGTAAGAACTAATGAATGGACAATAACAAATGGACAGAAGAAAAAGAACAATAAAATATGACGAAATGTATGGACAAGAAGTAAAAGAGCAAGAGGAATCAGAAGAAATGAATGGCCAAGAAAAAGAACAAGAAGAATACGAACAAATGGATGAACAAGAAGAAAAATCAATAACACTGCGTTGGGTGAAATTAAAGAAGAAATGAAAGATCAAGCTTGTGAAAAAGAGAAACATGTGCATGATGGACGAAAAGAATCCTACAACACCAGAGAAATACCTTGCACCAGAAAAAGAAGAACACGATCACAAACCAACAGACATTGTGAATAACAAGGAAATTATGAAGAACAAAAGATGAAGAACAGCGCAATATTGAAACTCGGAACTTTGGCCAACATAACCGCAAAAAATTAGACAGTAAAGAAACCACAACGCAGAAAGGGAAAACTAGTAAATCTGCTAAGAAGATTGTAAAATGATGAGAAGCTAACCAAAACGCCTCACAAAGCGAAAAGAAACGACGGGAATAAGCACTGAGCATGATTACAATACTACAACACGCACACAAGATAATCACCCCGTTTGATTAACGGGGAACCGTAGGCTGCTACTTCGTGTACCGGACACAGAATATTACATCGTTGAAATATTTAGTTTTTAAGTAGGGTTAGTATTCCTTTATTTCAGGGTTAGGACTAGAGTTTTTATTTGGGTTATGGTCAGGATTTTTGTTCTTGTAAAGCTTCTGAATCCCGAGAAAATAACCTTGATGGGTCTATGACGTAGTAAAGTGTGTGTCCAAATTGTGTGTGCTGTACACGATGAAGATGCCGGACTGTACCCAAAAAATAAATTATAAACTTTAAAATAAAAGGCCTTTTTAAAGTATAGCAAAGTGAACAGGTGGTAAACTGCCAAGAATTTTAGTGACGAAATACTGACGTTTCGAGCGGAGCCCTCGTCTTACTCTGATGAAGGGCTTCACTCGAAACGTCAGTATTTCTTCGCTAAAATTCTTGGCAGTTTACCACCTTTTCACTTTGCTATATATTGTCTGTCACACGCACTGTTTACGCAGCACTTTACTTTTTAAAGTATAATGACTTGACTCTTATAGTACCTTATGCCCGTACAGATGTCTTTAAGTGCTCTTATTTCGTTCGTGTCACTAGGCTCTGGAACTCTCTCCCATACTCTATACGTGGCATTAACACCTTGTCGTTTTTTAAGAAGCTACTTTCTCAGCATTATTTCAAACTTTTTCCAGTTGCTTTTAATCCATAGTTTTTCTGTTTCGTATGATAATTGCGTTATGTCTTACTCTTTGATTTCATATTAATGTTATTTGTATTTGTAAAGGGTGACCAATCCTGAGGGAATCTTGAATTCTGTTTTTGGTTTACCCTAATACATTCAATTTTTAGTTGTAATACTGTAATTGATATGTATTATAAATTCTAATAAATAAATAAATAAATAAATAATGTCTAGAATAGTTTTACGGTATCTGCTCTTGTACTCGTTTTATTATCCTATATTGCTTCTGTATGCCGCCATTTTGCATGTCATTCTGGAGTTTGCTCGACGGCTCAGACTTCACTAGTGGGGATTTATACATATTAAGACCAAACCGGGACCAGTTAAAGCAATTTTGGCGTTCCATATATGCCAATAGAGTGGTTTCGCTTATTCCCCAGTTGGAGAGTAAATGCCTATAATATTGACAATAATTTACATTAATTATTCGAACTGTTGAACTTCGAAGTTGCCATCCAAAATGGCCTCTTTGACGTCATGTGAAACCACTCTATACTTTCCCTTATGGCGACGTTGTATCTGATCGTATGTTATATACGCCATCATATATTTTGTTATCATATGCTGGGGCAGTTAATCAGCTAAGATGTCAAAAGCGCGACCACTGCGAACAGGTCAAACTTCAAAACATATTGACATATTGATCACCAATATAATTATTGTTACTATTTTTAATTCTATATACATGGCCGTAACAGGGGGGGCGCGGGGCGCGGGGGGGGGGGGGGGGGGCGCAAATAATTTGCTCTGGCGATTTCATGCCAGTTTACATCCTTTTAAACTTGCTGGAAATTACTCTCAAAAATCAGGAAAGCCTATTTAAGAGATCCTAATTTCAAATATTTTCCGAGGGACATGCCCCCGGACAGCCCCAGCAGTGCAGTGACATTAACGCCCCCCCCCCCCCCCCCCTCAATTGACTTTCTCGTGCTACGGCCCTGATATTATCAACTAAATAAAGCTAAAGTCGTTTTTACCAGAATATATATATGTTAACCCGTTTTGTTATAGTGTTAATGTACGTTTTAGTTTTTCATTTTAACTACATTTGGATGCATAATAACTGCTAGACAGCTGTTGTACTTACTACCGTGTTTATAAATTAACTACGCGGTCATCTCATGATAATTGGTTGGATATATCCAAGCGTTTCTGATTGTTCTAGAAAGGCTTTCAACTTCTTTGTATTATTTGTTTAACAATGACACCGCTTGATACTAAATTTAATATAAACTCAGCGATTCAAACGAAACACGAATTGTTTCGACCTGTTGTGATAACTGCTGGAAGCAGGTATATTTACTAGTGAACACTGAACTGCTCAAAAACCGTAGCCGAACAGCGGGCTTGTCAACTTTATTGTACGATTACCAGTCATATAGTTTCGTCGGACGATTAATATTTTCTAACGTTTTGTCAGTTGTGACAGCTGTGAGGGCTTCCGTCGCATCGAGTTATAATATGGCGATTCAAGACTGTTTCGGAGATGTCCGCGTTGCTATCATACTATTGCTATGTCTTGTTGTATATGGTGACAGGGAAGCCTCTTCAAAGTGTTCTACAGATAATCGCTCACTTCATGAATTCAAAGACAAGACGTTGTTTGGGGAACATGTCGACCTTTCAAGATACAAAGGAAACATTGTTTTACTCGTCAACGTGGCGACTTTCTGAGGTCTAACTAAAACCGAGTATCCCGCATTGAATGCATTAGCGAAACGGTTCAGTGGCTCCAATTGCTCGCTTGTAGTTCTTGGAGTTCCATGCAACCAGTTTGGCTACCAAGAGCCCGGAGAACGGCAAGAAATTCTGAACGCGTTGAAATACGTAAGACCTGGGAACGGCTACGTTCCTGCGTTTCCCTTGTTGATGAAGAGGGAAGTAAATGGCAAGGATGAACATGAACTTTATACTTGGCTGAAGGTAAGGATTTTTCAGTGGCAGTCATGTCCAGTCAACACAATCTGTTGACTTGAATTTATATAAGAGTACACATTATAAAATAACATGTATGAGTTATTTTAGGAGTATGGTTGGAAATTTCCGTGTTTGGATGGCCTGATCATGGGTATTGACCAATCAGAGCGTGCGGCATCAACCTCGTACCCAGGGTCTTATCTCCGCCACGCCCGGAGATAAGACCCTGGGTACGAGGTTGGCACTGGGTTCCTGTCATATATTGCTGTTTTGTAGACAACCCGTTTTCTTCCTGCTCAGGAATTTCTCTTGCTTGTTTTTGCCTGTTATATTGCCGTTGCCTAGATTATATCTTTTTTCTTTACACTCTAAGGTCTCATTTTCCAGTATTTCCTTAGCTCGTTTCCGCTTGTTTGATAACATTGTTTCTTTATTTTCAGCAAATTATTGTATTTTGGCTGAACTTTTACTAACACACATTTGATCACTGTCAGATATAGTAGATACACTGATATTAATATGGACACCTTTAATTTCAAAGGGTAAAGCTCCTTGGTTCTGAACACCTTCAATTGTTATCAGAACACATTTTCCAAATAAATTCGCCATACCGCATAAATCCATCGAATGAGAATCAAAGATTTTAAAAGCTCCTTCAAAAATCCTAAAAATTGCGACTGAGTAATGCATGATGGTAATTTAACTGAGAACACAAAAATATTCTATTGAGGGCATTTTAAGTGCGAAATAGGGTTCATTACTACATGTCATAAATATTTCACCAGCATACGGCCCACTGTAATGAAGATTATGAATTTTATCATAAGCAGAGACCATTTCAGGGACATCAGTCAACAGTAACAAATCTTTATTAATATAATTACTTACACATGTATAACTACTATATTTACATTCAAGACAGATGGATACCATGTACGTAAATCTTTTATTTGATTATATTAGTATATATAATTGCCGTTAACTATATATTAAGTATATATTAGTATATAATTGCCGTTAACGACATTGCCACACATTGTCACACATTGTCCAAATCTGCTTCGACTACCTTGAATAACGTCAACACACACTGCTGTGGTTGCATCAACAATATCATACAGCGTATAGGGCCTGGGTTTCCTTTCACATCATTAGACAATCTTAACAATAGTGGCACATACACATGATAGTAGCACAGTGTTTTAATAAACCAAACTATAGTTTCATTCGAACTTTGGTATTGTTATGTTAGCCGTTTCAAAGTGGGCAAATAAAACACATTCGTATAAAATAACATTGGCATTGTATCCCAAAATTTAACTCGAAAGCCGTCAGCTATCTCTTTCTGTGGGTCCTTCTTCGTGTAGAGGACACAGAAATTTGCATAATCGAAAAGTTGGGTTTAGAAGTAGGGTTAGTATTTTTTATTTTAGGGTTAGTGATAGAGTTTTTGTTTGGGTTATGGTTAGAGTTTTTGTTGCTGTAAAGCTTCTGATTCCTCCGAAAATAACGTTTATCAGACTATGACGTAGTCTGTGTCCTTTCTGTTTGCGAAAATTAGCATGCGGATCCACTCTGGATCGATATTGCTCAATTGTCACCCCCATTTAAATATTTGCAGTTTGTTATAAATATAAAATAAAGATTATGTAAAGGTTTGTGGGATCGTGTTTCTTTGTTTAATATTTGTTCGTGATAGTACTATGGTTTAAAATTTCAAGTACAGTTCGTCTGACTACTCTAGTAATAGTCCATTGTGAATCGAGCGAAGTCACTCGTGTTTTTGTTTGCTCAAGCACAGTGGCTTTGTGTGATTTTCACAAGCACAATGGCTTTGTGTGAGATTTGTTGTACGTGATACCTACACGTAAAACCTGATCCAAAAATGATGGTCCGTGCAGTTATCTTACCATGAAAGGTGAAAACTTCAAACGCTTGTACATCAAAATACAGGCAACAACAACAACAACAGCAGTCATAAACCTCAAAATGACTGTTGTCACTTGTCACGTACTTATGTCGAACTTCGTTTGCGGTATATACCGAACAATTCCCTACCTAAAACATCGTACATATGCGACCGTAAATCACCGGTTTAACTCCGGTTCAACTTCGTAATTTAGTCACGTGATTTTGCACAAACATGCAATTTAAGAAAAAGCGCGTTACAGGGGATACTCCTGTAGACGCAAAAAAGCTTTGCGATTGCTGGCATTTTGAATTTTTATGATGCTATACGCGGGCGTCCTAATTTATGATAATTAATGCTAATATGTATTAATGTTAATATGTTCGGGAAATTTAAGAGCATTGGTAAAAGCCGGTTTATTGTGCTTTCAGAAAATGTATAGCTTTCGCAACAGTTATATTTCCAGAGATATCAATCAGAACAAAGAGGTAGTTCAATTTTGAATGTTTTTTCAGCCGGACAGGAGCAGACTAGCGTCGACTTAGTACAAGAACAATTTCCTACTAGCTAATACAGATAAGTTCAAATTTCTAACCGTCAACCCAAGGAAACTGGATATGGAGAAAAGAGATGTATCTTTGAACATAGACGGCGAAGACATCAGGAAATCAGATAAAATCAAATTGTTAGGAGTGCATATCGACGAAAATCTGAATTTCACCAGCCATATCAGTGACATATGTACAAAGGCCAGTCAAAAAGTGGGAGTCCTTATGCGTCTCCGAAAGCTGATACCATGCAGTGCTAAGTCAGTGCTATACAAGTCGTTCATCTTGCCTCACCTAACTTACTGCCATCTGGTGTGGCATTTTTGTAAATCAACGGACAGTAAAAAGCTGGAGCGTGTAATATCACGTGACACTGACGGCATGAACAGTCGAACTCGTGGTCATTGATTTACTCTGTCTTATATCTTTACTCTTTAGTAGTAGTCCAGTTCATATTAAATGTTTAAGGTCTAAATAAAAAAGTTCTATTCAAATACAAACACAAGAAGTATTACATGGTTGTCAGAACTGGGATTTTGAATGGAAAAAACAAGACATATGAGTGATCCAGCGCTAACAGGCTTCGAGCCGCCAAAAATGAATTGGAAACTGGATACAGACCTGCCAACACGCTTCAAGAGATTTCAGCCAAAGATGCAACCCTTTCCCTTCTCAGGGAAACCATAAAGGATGGTGTCTGCCCACCATCCATCCAAGATTATTGGAACTTTAGAGAGGAACTAACCATCGAAGATGGCCTCATCTTGAAATGTGAACGCCTAGTCATACCCAAGCCATTAAGACCAGAAATCCTGACCACCATTCATCAAGGCCACCAAGGGCAAGAAAAGTGCCTACTGAGAGCCCGAACATGTATATACTGGCCAGGAATCACCAAAGATATCATCCACCTTGTAACAAATTGCGAATCCTGTCAGAGACACCAAAACAACACACAAAGACAGCCGCTGCTCCAACCAGACCACCAAGCCGACCTTGGGAGTTGGGAGAGAGTCAGTTCAGATCTATTTGAACACAAAGGACAACACTACCTCCTGATTGCAGACCAATATAGCAGATTCCCCATCATTCGCAAGTTAACTAGCACCTCATCACAAGCTATTATCAATCACATGAAAAGTATTTTCGCTGAACATGGTATTCCAACGAAACTGTTCACAGACAATGGACCACAATACGACTCTGAGGTTTTCCAAGAATTCACCAGACGTTATACCATTGAGCATGTCACCAGCTCACCACACTATCCACAGTCGAATGGATTTACCGAACGAATGGTCCAGACTGTCAAACACATACTACACAAATGTAAAGAAGAGGATGAAGACCCATACCTTGGAATTCTGTGCTACAGAGCAACACCGTTAGACCACAACCTGAAATCACCTGCAGAACTACTCACTGGTAGAAAATTCAAGACTACCCTACCAATGGCACAAAGAGACCTTCTAGCAGATGGCAACAGGGATGTGATGAAGAACATACAGCAAAAGCAGAAAGAAAGACAAGCCCACTACTATAACTTCAACGCAAGATCATTCCAAGAACCACTACAAAAGAAACAACCCATCCATATCCACAACAAGGCCAACCAGATATGGCAACCAGGAACCGTCATCGAAGCAACAAAAGAACCAAGATAATATCTAGTCAGATCTGATGACACTGGTGCCATCTACCGGCGAACAAGAGACCACCTTAGGCCCCGAGTAACTGGACCTATCCGCCTACAAACAGAAGAAAACACGACAAGCAACTACTGTACACTACAAAAAGTGGACGAACTGTAAAAAATCCAAACAAACTCAACTTATAAGTTATGTAAAATAAAACTATATATATAATGTGGTGCCTACGAAAGAACACTAAAAAGTAACAAACAGAAGGGGATGTAATATCACGTGACACTGACGTCATGAACAGTCGAACTCGTGATCATTGATTTACTCTGTCTTTTATCTTTACTCCTTAGTAGCAGTCCAGTTCATATTAAATGTTTAAGGTCTAAATAAAAAAGTTCTATTCAAATACAAACACAAGAAGTATTACAGAGCGTATACAGGAACGAGCTCTGAGGGCAGTATATGGATCGAGTTCGGAGACGTACGAGGAACTTCTAGAACATGCAAAATTGCCAACGCTATACAACAGACGACTACAATATATTATGATATTTATGTACAAACTTAAGTTAAATATGGACTTGCACCTGGAAACGTTTCGGATCTGTTCAGGATTAAGGACAACAGATATTTGCTAAGGAACAGTGACTTTGAAATTCCATGCTTCAACACTGTTCGTCATGGAAAACATTCAGTTAGGTATTTAGGGCCATTTTTATGGTCAAAATTAAGCAGTAAAATGAGGGACCTACCTACTCTGAACTCGTTTAGAAATAATATAAGAAAACAAGATCTCACTGGATTCATCTCATAATTTTATATTTTATTATAATTGATAAATGTTTATATAGGCCCTACTCCGTCAGGGTCTTACTACATCCCGGGCGTTCTTTGTCAGCGCCCGCGAGCACTCGTCTTCTGGACGATCCTTTTATTAGTATTAAGGAAACCCAACACCCAACACAACAAAAGATCCTAACCCTAACCCCCCCCCCGCCTAACGGGTTAGGGTTAGTAAACTAATTAGGCGGGGGGTTAGGGTTAGAAAACCCGTTAGGCGGGGGGTTAGGGTTAGGATCTTTTGTTGTGTTGGGGTTGGGTTTCCTTAATACTAATAAAAGGACCGTCCAGAAGACGAGTGCTCGCGGGCGCTGACAAAGAACGCCCGGGATGTAGTAAGACCCACTGCGTCAACGGAAAAATAGGAAATGGTTAACCAAATTAATTTGCCATTTTGGCCATTTTTGCCAAATTTTTGGATGTCAAAAAATGACTAAATTTACGCTAGTTTCTGCTCATATTAATCATTCTACGGGATTATATAGGCTAAATTTTCCTATTTTAATCTTATTTCGACAATTTAAAAATGGTCGAAATCGGCGAAAAGTTAAGGTTAAGTCGATATAAAATTGATCAATACGAAAATTACCTGCCATGGTATCTTAATCTATGCAGCTCAATGGTTACAGCATTTCATTGGTCACTGAAGGTTACAGGTTGTACACATGTGACCTTCACTCATAATCTTAATGACATGAAGTTCAATGGACAATTGTTACAGAATATCACTGGTCATCAGAAGGTTACAGGTTATACACATGTGACAATTCACTCATCACTCAATGGTTACAGTATCTCACTGGTCATCAGTATATGTAACTACTAGTTAAAACATGAGCAGCCGATGTTTATGGGCTGCGGCTCGCCATTGTAACTGCCCATAAACATCGGCCGCGAATGTTTTAACGAAGTTGTAAAATGAATAGAATATATGATGCATACTTTGTTTGGAAGTTGTAGAAACGGTACGAACAAATTATTTTAACTCCGAAAAAGCTCAATTTGAGCAAGTTAACTTTGATAAAACATTGATGTTTTATTAATCAATGTTTTATCCTGAGTTGTAAAATTCATTAATAATTCATGAAGCAAATTCAAAAGAAATTAATATTTAATCAGCATCTTTAACCCAGGATAAAACATTGATTAATAAAACATCAATGTTTTATCAAAGTTAACTTGCTGATTAATAAAACATCAATGTTTTATCAAAGTTAACTTGCTCAAATTGAACTTTTTCGGAGTTAAAATAATTTGTTTGTACCGTTTCTACAACTTCCAAATTCTTTTGAATTAAATATTAATTTCATGAGAATTATTAATGAATTTTACAACCTTCACTAATCGTCTTAGTCCATGTAGTTCAATTATTAAAGCATCAGACTGGTAATCGGAATTAACGTTATAACGAATAAACTATAGTTTGACACGCGAGCATGCTATCAAGTATCAACTCGTGTTAGTCCATGTATAGCTCAACCACATGTCACCGCTAACAATTATAATATGTAACCAATTATATGTGTTCTTTTGCAGTCCCTTTGTCCAAACCCAGTCTCGTTAATCAGCGAAACTTCGGCCATCTTGTATTCGCCGTTGCGAACCACAGACATTACATGGAATTTCGAGAAATTTCTCATCGATCACAACGGAAAGCCGAAAAAGCGTTTCACTCCTAATTTTAAAGCAGCCAATCTCGATCGAGACATTACAAAGATGATTAAAGTCTGCAGACAGAATGGACGCCATCGACACGTTGAAGAACATTTCACGGATTTTTAGAAGTAGACAAAAGTTTGTAATTTCAAAAAGGTTGAATATATGAGCTGCTAGCTTACTAGTATAATAACCAATTAGATTCCAGAATAGCTCATATATATGGTGCAGGTTGTCTATATATATAACAAATATACTTATTATATATATCACAAGAATTTTGTTGCGTATAAAGTTAAAATCTATATTTTCGCATGTGAGAATGCAATACGTCCAATCAAAATCGTGTACAGACTCTTCACATGTGAAAATATAACCAATGAAAAACAACAGAAAAATTTAAGAGCCAATCAGGAAACGCTTACAAAAAAGCGCGCGAAAATAGTGCAGAGTCAGCCATAATTGCTTACTTGTAATGAAATGGAAAAGATGTGAGCAAATATACGTATTAGTTAAGTTAAGTGCAGCTTGATGCTTGTAAAGTTGTAAAGGTTTTTCTGTGCAAGCTGTGTTAAGTTATCAATACTCAGAAAAACTCTGAGTACCATAATTAAATACCGTATTTAACCTTGCTCTGCCATCTGAGTTCCAGTGGCTCAATGGTTAGAGCATCTGTCTAGCATTCAGAAGGTTACGGGTTCGAGTCCTGTCTGATGATCTCTGAGTAGTCAGCTTGCACAGCAAAACCTTTACAACTTTACAAATATATGTATTGTTTCATGTCTCTTCTATATAATCTTTTTAATCACCATGAATTATTAAGGTAATCATGGTAACCCAGTGAATATTCTTTATGGACGAGTTTTTACGTCGGTTTTCTTCCGCTGAAGTCTAGTTTGGTACTTCTCCTTTCCATTTAAAAATGATCAAAAAATTATTGTGATACATGTAATAAACAGAAGACAACATGGAAAGTGGTTTTATACGGTTTTATATTTGTACGGGTATATAGCTATATATATTCGAATTTGTTGTGAATTTTAGTGATTCTAAGTTGATGATAGATTGACCATAAACTGAGCTGTATTCAGCTGGTCTTTCTTGATGTTGTAATCTTGTTCGACTCAAAGTCTTTAATGCATTCAACTTTGAGATAAAAAGATTAATGTTCTTAGAGTTTAAAAATCTACAATAAAGCATGAATTTTTTAATTAGTCAGTAGCAATTGTTTTCAACGAAGCCCAACTCCGAAAAAAGTCTTATTAGATAGCCGCCAGTAACATTAACTTAGAGGATTTATCCAAACAACATGTTAATATAATTACTTTGCCTGACCATAAACACCGCGAGCAAACGATATTAATAAGGAATTTATAATATGGCTTTTGGTTATTTTCTCCTCGTGGATATATGCGAAGCATAGGAACGAGTTACAGTTACTCTCGTAAGCGACCTCCTGGCTTAAGCGACCGCCTTTACAAATTCCCATTTTATTTCTTAGTCAAACTTAGGGACCGGTCATTATTAAAAATGGGGGTGGCACCGAAGAGAAATGTTTTTCTTGGTAAAAATTTTGCTGACCCAACCTCAGATATCAATTAAAAAATAAATACCCATCCCAAAACTTTAACTTTGTCCACATCATAGAGATGAGGGAAGATGATGATGTTAGAGGATGATGATGAGGTTGTTGTTGATGATGATGATGATGTTGATGATGATGATGATGTTGATGATGATGTTGATGATGATGATGTTACATGAAGAATTTGAAAAATTTCAAGATGACTCTGACTGATTGACATAATTATTGTATTGGTATATGATATTTCTTTCTTACATAGTCTTTAATGTTTGAGTGAGTCATGCTTTGGAAATATACATTACATTTTTTTTCTACCCAACCTTTGAGATGGTTTGTTTTTTTATTTACCCAACCTTTGACTAACTCAAAATTTTGTTTACCCAACTATTTTCTCTTCGGTGCCTCCCCCCCCCCCCCCATTTTTAATAATGACCGGTCCCTTATAGCATCTCTCGTAAGCGACCGCGACCACTTTTTGGGATTCCCTTTTGGCTTTTCTAATTGTTTTTCTACTCTCGTAAGCGACCACCCCGGAGATCGATGACAGACCAGACGACAACAATCTTTTATTAGTTTCTATTTTATTTTAAAGGTGGTCAATTTCCGCTATAGTTGCCATTTTCTGCTATCATCACATATGCTTATTCACAAAGCAATCCTCCTTTTTGAACTACAGCCAAGTTTCACAATTTTTGATAGTATATAGCCAGGGTATAGATGTTTTACTGTCCCCACAATAAGTATATTTACATGGGATCTCTAGACCATATCCAGCGCCACGATGTACTCGCTTTCCAATGATAACGACTTTGCCTTTGTTTGTACTTCGTTTCGAAAATTTGCTGACATGCCTTGCCATTCTCAAAGGAATATGTCCAACTATTTCATCGTGTTCACTGACGGTATTAGAATGATAGTTGGATGATGTTGTTCCATTCGATGTCTGGCTGTGCTGTTTGTCTCTCACTTCGATATTATTATCACGGCTTCACTTCCGTCCCGAGGTGGTCGCTTACGAGAGAGTCAACTGTATTGGAGTGGGACGATTGTGTCACTCATTCACTCACGATTCACTCACACTCACTCAGTAAATACGTACCTAAAATGAACAGGTTTTGCGATTGGAATATATTGAATATATTGTTGTAAGAGCATTGAGACTATTGTATAATGCTCCTAATACGTCTTTATTATTATTAAATCTTGGCAGTTTACCACCTTTCACTTTGCTATATATCCAAAACACTGCCTACGCAGCACTCTACTTTATTATACTTTTAAGAATGTCAACCATATCGCAGACTTTGATTTTGAACTTCTGAAGACTTCCAACATTCACCACTACAACACACGTCGGCGAAACAATTTTCATCTACCGCACGACCACGTACTTCCAAAGGCAATGACGATTGAAGAAGTTAAATCAGCTACCCTGCAAGACCCCCTGATGCAAATACTCATCCAAGCTATTGACACCAACCAGTGGGATAATCCTGAGTTGAAACCATTTCGGAATGTTAAAGACGAACTGTCTGTCGCAAATGGTTTGGTTTTACGACAAACCCGTGTGGTAATACCTTCATCCTTACAGCAGAAATCAGTTGATCTTGCCCACGCCACTCATCAAGGCATCGTTAAGACAAAAAGCTTGACTAGAGAGAAGATCTGGTTTCCAGCCATTGATCGAATAGTCGAAGAAAAAGTTAAGAATTGCATCTACTGTCAAGCAGCTACTCCTGGGAAATACACACGTCCTGAACCATTACAGATGTCGGACCTTCCTGAAAGTCCTTGGAAGAATGTTGCAGTTGATTGTATTGGCCCGTTTCCTTCTGGCGATTATGTTGCAGTGGTTATAGATGAATACAGTCGTTTTCCCGAAGCCGAAATTGTGACCTCTACTTCAGCACAGTCTCTCATCCCAAAGCTCGATGCAATTTTCGCAAGACAAGGAATTCCAGATGTTGTCAAGAGTGACAACGGTCCACCGTTCAACAGCCAGGAATTCCAAAAGTTCGTCACTTACCTTGGTTTCCACCATCGCCGTATAACCCCTTACTGGCCCAGAGCCAATGGAGAGGTTGAACGTTTTATGCAAACATTGGGCAAGTTCATCCGAGCAGCGCATTTGGAGCACCGAAATTGGAAACAAGAGTTACAAAGTTTCCTTCGACAGTACCGGGCAACACCACATTCCACAACAAGTATGTCTCCCTCCGAAGCTTTAAATGGCCGTAAATTGAAAACTCGATTACCTTCTGTTGTACAGAGCGACTCTTCCAATGCTTCCGAACGCGATCACCTCATCCGCACCCAAGATGGAAGAAGCAAAGATAGAATGAAAGCTTACGCAGACCAACATGTGAAATCTGAAAAAGAAAATGAAATTCTGTGTGCGATTGGAATTTGTTGTCATCCGAGCTAAGGGAATCTTCAAGTTTAGAATTTTTTAAAACAAACTTAAACTATTCTAATCACACCAATTTTCAAATTACTTTATTAGTTTGAACGTAACTTTTCTCTTATAGTTTTATCATGAACAAAATACGAACTAATAAATAGACAAAAAGAAAACGAACATGAAGAATAAGAACTATTGAATGGACAAAAAGAAAAAAACATGAAGAATAAGAACAAATGAATGGACAAGAAGAAAACGAACATGAAGAATACGAACAAATAGACAAAAGGAAAAAGAACATGAGGAATACGAACTAATGAATGGAGAAGACGAAAACTAACAAGAAGAATAAGAACTAATGGACGAGAAGAAAAAGAACAGATAATACGAACAAATGAATAGACAAAAAGAAAACGAACATGAAGAATGTGAACTAATGAATGGACAAAAAGAAAAAGAACAAGAAGAATAAGAACAAATAGACAAAAAGAGAAAGAAAAGAACATGAGGAATACGAACTAATAGACGAGAAGAAAAAGAACAAGACGAATACGAACTAATGAATGGACAAGAAGAAAAAGAACATGAAGAATAAGAACTAATGAATGGACAAGAAGAAGAATAAGAACTAATGAATGGACAAGAAGAAAAAGAACATGAAGAATAAGAACTAATGAATGGACAAGAAGAAGAATAAGAACTAATGAATGGACAAGAAGAAAAAGAACATGAAGAATAAGAATACGAACTAATGAATGGACAAGAAGAAAAAGAACAGGAAGAATAAGAACTAATGAATGGACAAGAAGAAGAATAAGAACTAATGAATGGACAAGAAGAAGAATAAGAACTAATGAATGGACAAGAAGAAGAATAAGAACTAATGAATGGACAAAAAGAAAAAGAACATGAAGAATAAGAATAAGAACTAATGAATGGACAAAAATAAAAAGAACATGAAGAATAAGAACTAATGAATGGACAAGAAGAACAAGAACATGAAGAATACGAACTAATGATTGGACAAGAAGAAAAAGAACATGAAGAATACGAACTAATGAATGAACAAGAAGAAAAACAACATGAAGAATAAGAAGTAGCAAAAAGAAAAGGAACATGAAAAATACGAACTAATAAATGGACAAAAAGAAAAATACATGAAGAATACGAACTAATGAATGGACAAGAAGAAAAAGAACGAGAAGAGTAGGAACAAATGGACAAGAAAAAATAAGAATTAATGAATGAGCAAGAAGAAAAAAACAAGAAAATAAGAACAAATGAATGGAGAAGAAATAAAAACAATACAAGAATTCTAAAAAGAAATGAATGGACAAGACGAAAATGAACAAGACGAATAAGAATAAATTAATGGACAAGAAGAACAAGGACAAGGTGGGTAAGAACTAATGAATGGACAATAACAAATAAGAAAAATAACAGAAGAAAAAGAACAAGAAAATATGACGAAATGAATGGACAAGAAGTAAAAGAGCAAGAGGAATAAGAAGAAATGAATGGCCAAGAAAAAGAACAAGAAGAATACGAAGAAATGGATGAACAAGAAGAAAAATCAATAACACTGCGTTGGGTGAAATTAAAGAAGAAATGAAAGATCAAGCTTGTGAAAAAGAGAAACATGTGCATGATGGACGAAAAGAAGCCTACAACACCAGAGAAATACCTTGCACCAGAAAAAGAAGAACACGATCACAAACCAACAGACATTGTGAATAACAAGGAAATTATGAAGAACAAAAGATGAAGAACAGCGCAATATTGAAACTCGGAACTTTGGCCAACATAACCGCAAAAAATTAGACAGTAAAGAAACCACAACGCAGAAAGGGAAAACTAGTAAATCTGCTAAGAAGATTGTAAAATGATGAGAAGCTACCAAAACGCCTCACAAAGCGAAAAGAAACGACGGGAATAAGCACTGAGCATGATTACAATACTACAACACGTACACAAGATAATCACCCCTTGTGATTAACGGACACAGAATATTACATCGTTGAAATATTTAGTTTTTAAGTAGGGTTAGAATTCGTTTATTTCAGGGTTAGAACTAGAGTTTTTATTTGGGTTATGGTTAGGGTTTTTGTTCTGGTAAAGCTTCTGAATCCCGAGAAAATAACCTTGATGTGTCTATGACGTAGTGTGTGTCCAAATTGTGTGTGCTGTACACGATGAAGATGCCGGACTGTACCCAAAAAATAAATTATAAATTTTAAAATAAAAGGCCTTTTTAAAGTATAGCAAAGTGAAAAGGTGGTAAACTGCAAAGAATTTTAGTGACGAAATACTGACGTTTCGAGCGGAGCCCTCGTCTTACTGTGAAGAAAGGGCTCCACCGAAACGTCAGTATTTCGTCGCTAAAATTCTTGGCAGTTTACCACCTTTTCACTTTGCTATATATTGTCTGTCACACGCACTGTCTACGCTGCAGCACTCTACTTTTTAAAGTATAATGTCTAGAATAGTTTTACGGTATCTGCTCTTGTACTCGTTTTTATTCTCCTATAGTTGCTTCTGTATGCCGCCATTTTGCATGTCATTCTGGAGTTTGCTCGACGACTCAGACTTCACTAGCCAGTGGGCAGTGGGGATTTATACATATTAAGACCAAACCGGGACCAGTTAAAGCAGTTTTGGCGTTCCATAGTTGGAGAGTAAATGCCTATAATATTGAAAAGAATTTACATTAATTATGCGATCTGTTGAACTTTGAAGTTGCCATCCAAAATGGCCTCTTTGACGTCATGTGAAACCACTCCATACTTTCCCTTATGGCGACGTTGTATATGATCGTATGTTATATACGCCATCATATATTTTGTTGTCGCAAGCTCGGGCAGTTAAATAGCTAAGATGTCAAAAGCGCAACCACTGCGAACAGGTCAAATAATTTGGTGCAAATAATTTGCTCTGGCGATTTCATGCCAGTTTACATCCTTTTAAACTTGATGGAAATTACTCTCAAAAATCAGGAAAGCCTATTTAAGAGATACTAATTTCAAATATTTTCCGGGGGACATGCCCCCGGACAGCCCCAGCAGTGCAGTGACATTAACGCCCCCCCCCCCCCCCCCTCAATTGACTTTCTCGTGCTACGGCCCTGATATTATCAACTAAATAAAGCTAAAGTCGTTTTTACCAGAATATATATATGTTAACCCGTTTTATTATAGTGTTACGTTTTAGTTTTTCATTTTAACTACATTTGGATGCATATAACTGCTAGACAGCTGTTGTACTTACTACCGTGTTTATAAATTAACTACGCGGTCATCTCATGATAATCCAAGCGTTTCTGATTGTTCCAGAAAGGCTTTCAACTTCTTTGTATTCTTTGTTCAACAATGACACCGCTTGATACTAAATTTAATATAAACTCAGCGATTCAAACGAAACACGAATTGTTTCGACCTGTTGTGATAACTGCTGGAAGCAGGTATATTTACTAGACAACACTGAACTGCTCAAAAACCGTAGCCGAACAGCGGGCTTGTCAACTTTATTGTACAATTACCAGTCATATAGTTCGTCGGACGATTAATATTTTCTAACGTTAAGTCAGTTGTGTCGTCACAGCTGTGAGGGCTTCCGTCGCATCGAGTATAATATGGCGATTCAAGACTGTTTCGGAGATGTCCGCGTTGCTATCATACTATTGCTATGTCTTGTTGTATATGGTGACAGGGAAGCCTCTTCAAAGTGTTCTACAGATAATCGCTCACTTCATGAATTCAAAGACAAGACGTTGTTTGGGGAACACGTCGACCTTTCAAGATACAAAGGAAACATTGTTTTACTCGTCAACGTGGCGACTTTCTGAGGTCTAACTAAAACCGAGTATCCAGCGTTTCGCATGAACTTTATACTTGGCTGAAGGTAAGGGTTTTTCAGTGGCAGTCTTGTCCAGTCAACACAATCTGTTGACTTGAATTTATATAAGAGTACACATTATAAAATAACATGTACAGGTATGCTACGCCAACCGGCGTACCCAGGGTCTTATCTCCGGGCGTGGCGGAGATAAGACCCTGGGTACGAGGTTGATGCTTGGGATGATTCGACTTTCGAAAAGCTAAAAAACACTCGCCTAGCGGCTTTTCTCCAGTCTCGCAACTTCCCGCGTGTTTGGATCACAGTATCCAAACACGGAAACCATTAGGTATTTATTTAATCATGACGCGAATGACTCATATTCAAGCATTTTCAGATAAGGGAAACCCCTGTATGTTTCCAACATTTTCATAAGCAGCAGTATTGCAGTAATTACAGAATATTTGATTTTCTACCTTGAATTTTAGCGAAAAAAATACCAAAATTATTGCCTGGCTAATAATTTTGAAAGTAATGATATTATATTAATGATTTATTATAATACGTTATGAGACACAGAAATTGTACAAGATCACAGTTGACAAACATTAACTAACGTTTATATTACTATTGCAAAATCATCAAAATAATTAGTATCTCAATTAGAAAGTAGAAACAATGTTTATACTGCTACAAAGTAGATATGAAAGAATAAAGCTGAAATGATCACACACAAAAACTCGTGCTTTCACGTCTAATTTTTAGGGGGGCTCAGCCCCCTGCTTCTGGCGATTAGGGGGGGGGCGCTGCATCTCACTAGTCATCAAAAGGTTACAGGTTGCATACAGGTTTCATCATCTTTATCCTGAAGGTTACACGAAGGTTACAGGTAGCATGTACATATATTTGACCTTCGTTCAGCCATGGACTAGTCATCAGAAGTTATTCCCAAAATGGGTAGGCGCGAGGCTTTATAGGAGGGTCCTGGTGTATGGACCCACGAAATATTTTGAAATCTAGATTCCCGCAAATGGCATTTCCTGCATTCTGAGCTCAGAAGTTTATAAAATTTCATATTTTGTACTCTTTCGATCTATATCAGAGCTCATCACCATACTTAGGCACCACCAGGAGCGGCGTGCCCCCCGAAAATCTGGTGATTTTCAGGCCCTAAACAATGACACACCCTGCTCTCCTGCTGTGAGCAATGGGCCCGAATCGAATAGTTTTCCCGCGCCCTATTTTTGAGCCACGCCGCCCCTGTGAACCACTGACAACATATTAATGCAATGGTCAGCGAGTCCAACATGGACGTTTTTTTCAACTGGGGCTACCTTTTAGCCTCAATCATTCCGCGATTTCCGCCCTTCTGCTCAGTTAAAAAAGAAAGCCTACTAGAGTAGAGCTGCATAAACTAGAGAAATATTACTACTTTAGTTTAGTAAAACACTCGTGTTAACATGCAAATATATTGTGATTATTTTTTTTAATTACTTTTCTATATGACAGTTTAACTGACAGTTCCAACTTGTCTGAAATATCATACATTCATACTATTCGATTAATATACGATTTCAAATACTTCTACTTTCGAATTCAATTTTTTTGCTGTAATTTTTCTTTCAAATTCAATGATTTTTTGGGGGGCCGAAAGCTATTCCGGCCCCCTTTTATAATATTGGGGGGGGGCGGCCCCCCAGGCCCCCCTGCTTCCTACGCCCCTGACCTATACTCATATTCTTAACTCTTTCCTTTCCGGCCCAGTCGAAATTGGTCGTACACGTACAAGACTGATAACGTTTTGGATCGAAAAACGCGGGCACACGGTAATGCAAGATTAAAAGCACATGAGATCCACTCACACGCCAAGTTTGATTTGATTTCATAAAAATAGGTACGCAATGCGTACATGCGTCCACAGGAGTGCAGCGGTATACGCAGGAAAAGCGTAATCATACATGTAGTACATATATTTCTTTGATATTGTTATTGCAGCACATCAATCTATTATATTTTGTAAGTGGTTAACCTGCATGTTTGAATTAGTAAATCGAGTTCTTTCTGCACGAAATACATAACGTTTGTACCACAATTGCTCATAACAAGTACAAATATATACAGTAATGGTCCCTGAGACACAGCTTCATGAATTTTGTTAACGCCAACTTACGGGAGAAGAAGCGACAGTACAACCAACGAATTGTTGAAGTTGAGCATGGCTCCTTCACACCAGTCCTTTTCAGCGCCTTTGGTGGATGTGGAAGGGAGACCCATCACTTCCTCTCGTTCCTTGCTGAGAAGCTCGCCACCAAGAAGAAGTTTGCGCCCTACATTGTCCTGAGCTGGCTAAGGAGGAAGATTGCCCTTCGCTTTGCTTCGAAGTCAAGTTGTGTGCGTCCGTGGCAGCCGCACCTGGAGAAACATTTCCATTCCGTCGACCAGTGACATTCCATTATCTGAATGGAATTCTAATATAAATTAATTATTGTAACTCATTGACTGAGAGAGAGTGTAAATTATTCGTAATTGTTCATATTTATATATTCATTTTATGTAAAATGATTATCTTTGTTGATCCAATGATTAAAAATTTTATGTTGTAAAAAAAATTATATAGGGAAGAGATGAACATTCATCCTTTTACATTTGTATTTTATAATATTGTCGTTGCCTAGACAACGTTTTCTCTTTACACTTTGTAGTTTCATTTGCTTGTTTATCTCTGTAATATTGTCGTTGCCTAGACAACCTTTTTTCGTTACATTCAGAAGTTTCATTTCTTTTTAATTTATCCCTGTTGTATTATCGTTTCCTTAACCTACCTTTTTTCTTTACACTCAGGAGTTTCGTTATCTCGTTTATTCCTGTCATATATATATTGCTGTTTTGTAGACAACCCGTTTTCTTCATGCTCAGGAATTTCTCTCAAAACAAGCAAGAGAAATTTCTAAAATATTTCTAAAATATGGGAAACAATTGACTATAATACTAAATGCTGTAAATCAGCATATGAATTTAAGAAACAATATACGAACTTTCTCTTGTTTACGCAAATGTAATTTGTTTTGATTTGGTTTAGCTTTTGCTTCATTCACGTCCGCCATAGATAGCGTATTGTAGGCAGTGGTCAACTCGAAAGCTTTAATGCTACTTTGACCACTGCGCACAGTCAAACTATTATATCTTTGTACTATATAATTACAACATTTTATATTATTTATTTATTTTGTATATAGCCTATAACTAAAATGTGCATAACTAATATAACTAATATGTGCAAATAAAATATTGATTGATATTGATTGATTGATTGATTGCCTGTTATATTGCCGTTGCCTAGATTATATCTTTTTTCTTTACACTCTGGGGTTTCATTTTCCAGTATTTCCTTAGCTCGTTTCCGCTTGTTTGATAACATTGTTTCTTTATTTTCAGCAAATTATTGTATTTTGGCTGAACTTTTACTAACACACATTTGATCACTGTCAGATATAGTAGATACACTGATATTAATATGGACACCTTTAATTTCAAAGGGTAAAACTCCTTGGTTCTGAACACCTTCAATTGTTATCAGAACATATTTTCCAAATAGATTCGCCATACCGCATAAATCCATCGAATGAGAATCAAAGATTTTAAAAGCTCCTTCAAAAATCCTAAAAAATGCGACTGAGTAATGCATGATGGTAATTTAACTGAGAACACAAAAATATTCTATTGAGAGCACTTTAAGTAGTATTTAAAACACGAGAGGGAGCGTTTTATCATATTTAAAATGCGAGCGCGCAGCGCGAGCATTTTAGATATGATAAAACGCGAGTTCGAGTGTTTTAAATAGCTTCAAAAACAATTGATTGTAATCACTAGGGAGTGTACTGGTTTTATATGTATGAAATGCAAATTAGCAGGAATTTTATATAAAGTTCGTAAAGACTTTATATAATTTTCATGCTGATTAGTATTCATGGGAATTTTATCAAGTGTAAAAGCCTTGCGCGTGACTAAATACGGAAATGTGATTGGACAATTTGGTTAATGAATATTAATGAGTTTTTGAAGTGAGAAATAGGGCTATTTACATTTAATAATATTATAATATGATATTCAAGACAGATGAATACCATGTACGTAAATCTTTTATTTGATTATATACTGTAATTGCCGTTGTCCAAATCTGCTTTGACTACCTTGAATAAAGTCAACACACACTGCTGTGGTTGCATCAACAATATCATACAGCGTATAGGGTCTGGGTTTCCTTTCGCATCATTAGACAATCTTAACAATAGTGGCACATACACATGATAGTAGCACAGTGTTTTAATAAACCAAACTATAGTTTCATTCGAACTTTGGTATTGTTCTGTTAGCCGTTTCAAAGTGGGCAAATAAAACACATTCATATAAAATAACATCGCATTGTATCCCAAAATTTACCTCGTACCGTCAGCTATCTCTCTCTCTGTTAGCGAAAATTAGCATGCGGATCTCACTCGTGTTTTTGTTTGCTCAAGCACAGTGGCTTTGTGTGATTTACCCACACGTAAAACCTGATCCAAAAATGATGGTCCGTGCAGTTATCTTACCATGAAAGGTGAAAACTCCAAACGCTTTTACATCAAAATACAGGCAACAACAACAACAGCAGTCATAAACCTCAAAATAACTGTTGTCACTTGTCACGTATTTGTGGCGAACTTCGTTTACGGTATATACCGAACAATTCCCGACCTAAAACATCGACATATGCGACCGTAAATCACCGGTTTAACTCCGGTTCAACTTCGTAATTTAGTCACGTGATTTTGCACAAACATGCAATTAAGAAAAATTGTTGTCGATGGCTTAGCGCGTTACAGGGATACTCCTGTAGACGCAAAAAAGCTTTGCGATATATTGCTGGCATTTTGAATTTTTATGATGCTACGCGGGCGTGCAAGATGGGCTTTTCAAGAAAAATGAAAGTTTTTCAACCTAATTTATGATAATTAATGCTAATATGTATTAATGTTAATATGTTCGGGAAATTTAAGAGCATTGGTAAAAGCCGGTTTATTGTGCTTTCAGAAAATGTATAGTTTTCGCAACAGTTATATTTCCAGAGATATCAATCAGAACAAAGAGGTAGTTCAATTTTGAATGTTTTTTCAGCCGGACAGTAGCAGACTAGCGTCGACTTGGTACAAGAATAATTTCCTACTAGCTAATACAGATACCCAATTTGATATCCAATTTGTAACCGTCAACCCAAGGAAACTGGATATACATTGAACATAGATGGCGAAGACCTCAGGAAATCAGATAAAATCAAATTGTTAGGAGTGCATATCGACGAAAATCTGAATTTCACCAGCCATATCAGTGACATATGTACAAAGGCCAGTCAAAAAGTGGGAGTCCTTATGCGTCTCCGAAAGCTGATACCATGCAGTGCTAAGTCAGTGCTATACAAGTCGTTCATCTTGCCTCACCTAATTTACTGCCATCTGGTGTGGCATTTTTGTAAATCAACGGACAGTAAAAAGCTGGAGCGTGTAATATCACGTGACACTGACGTCATGAATAGTCGAACTCGTGGTCATTGATTTACTCTGTCTTATATCTTTACTCCTTAGTAGTAGTCCAGTTCATATTAAATGTTTAAGGTCTAAATAAAAAAGTTCTATTCAAATACAAACACAAGAAGTATTACAGAGCGTATACAGGAACGAGCTCTGAGGGCAGTATATGGATCCAGTTCGGAGACGTACGAGGAACTTCTAGAACGTGCAAAATTGCCAACGCTATACAACAAACGACTACAATATATTATGATATTTAGGTACAAACTTAAGTTAAATATGGACTTGCACCTGGAAACGTTTCGGATCTGTTCAGGATTAAGGACAACAGATATTTGCTAAGGAACAGTGACTTTGAAATTCCATGCTTTAATACTGTTCGTCATGGAAAACATTCAGTTAGGTATTTAGGGCCATTTTTATGGTCAAAATTAAGCAGTAAAATGAGGGACCTACCTACTCTGAACTCTTTTAGAAATAATATAAGAAAACAAGATCTCACTGGATTCATCTCATAATTTTATATTTTATTAGAATTGATAAATGTTTATATAGGCCCTACTCCGTCAACGGAAAAATAGGAAATGGTTAACCAAATTAATTTGCCATTTTGGCCATTTTTGCCAAATTTTTGGATGTCAAAAAATGACTAAATTTACGCTAGTTTCTGCTCATATTAATCATTCTACGGGATTATATAGGCTAAATTTTCCTATTTTAATCTTATTTCGACAATTTAAAAAAGTTACGGTTAAGTTGACTTAGAACGATGATGAAAAATTCAGAGGAAAATATAAAATTGATCAATGCGAAAATTGTCTGCCATGGTATCTTAATCCATGCAGCTCAATGGTTACAGCATTTCATTGGTCATCAGAAGGTTACAGGTTGTACACATGTGACAATTCACTCATCATCTTAGTCCATGAAGCTCAATGGTTACAGTATCTCACTGGTCATCAGTATATGTAACTACCAGTTAAAACACGAGCAGCCGATGTTTATGGGCTGCGGCTCGCCATTGTAACTGCCCATAAACATCGGCCGCGAATGTTTTAACGAAGTTGTAAAATGAATAGAATATATTATGCATACTTTGTTTGGAAGTTGTAGAAACGGTACAAACAAATTATTTTAATTCCGAAAAAGCTCAATTTGAGCAAAACATTGATGTTTTATTAATCAATGTTTTATCCCGAGTTAAAGATGCTGATTAAATATTAATTTCTTTTGAATTTTCTTCATGAATTATTAATGATTTACAACCTTCACTAATCGTCTTAGTCCATGTAGTTAAATTATTAAAGCATCAGACTGTTAATCGGAATTAACTTTACTATAGTAATTTGACACGCATGCTATCAAGTATCAACTCGTGTTTGTCCATGTATAGCTCAATCACATATGTCACCGCTAATCAATTATAATATGTAACCAATTATATGTGTTCTTTGCAGTCCCTTTGTCCAAACCCAGTCTCGTTAATCAGCGAAACTTCGGCCATCCTGTATTCGCCATTGCGAACCACAGACATTACATGGAATTTCGAGAAATTTCTCATCGATCACAACGGAAAGCCGAAAAAGCGTTTCACTCCTAATTTTAAAGCAGCCAATCTCGAACGAGACATTACAAAGATGATTGAAGTCTGCAGACAGAAAGGACGCCATCGATAGGTTGAAGAACATTTCACGGATTTTTAGAAGTAGACAAAAGTTTGTAATTTCAAAAAGGTTGAATATATGAGCTGCTAGCTTACTAGTATAATAACCAATTAGATTCCAGAATAGCTCATATATATGGTGCAGGTTGTCTATATATATAACAAATATACTTATTACATATATCACAAGAATTTTGTTGCGTAAAGTCAAAATCTATATTTTCACATGTGAGAATGCAATACGTCCAATCAAAATCGTGTACAGACTCTTCACATGTGAAAATATAACCAATGAAAAACAACAGAAAAGTTTAAGAGCCAATCACGAAACACTTACAAAAAAGCGCGCGAAAATAGTGCAGAGTCAGCCGTAATTGCTTACTTGTAATGAAATGGAAAAGATGTGAGCAAATATACGTATTAGTTGAGTTAAGTAGTTGCAGCTTGATGTTTGTAAAGTTGTAAAGGTTTTGCTGTACAAGCTGTGTTAAGTTATCAATACTCAGAAAAACTCTGAGTACCATAATTAAATACCGTAATTAACCTTGCTCTGCCATCTGAGTTCCAGTGGCTCAATGGTTAGAGCGTCTGTCGACCTATAGCATTCAGAAGGTTACGGGTTCGAGTCCTGTCTGGTACTCAGAGTTTTTCTGAGTAGTCAGCTTGCACAGCAAAACCTTTACAACTTTACAAATATATACGTATTGTTTCATGTCTCTTCTATATAATCTTTTTAATCACCATGAATTATTAAGGTAATCATGGTAACCCAGTGATTATTCTTTATGGACGAGTTTTTACGTCGGTTTTCTTCCGCTAAAGTCTAGTTTGGTATACTTCTCCTTTCCATTTAAAAATTATCAAAAAATTATTGTGATACATATAATAAACAGAAGACAACATGGAAAGTGCTTTGTACGGTTTTATATTTGTACGGGTATATAGCTATATATATTCGAATTTGTAGTGAATTTTAGTGATTCTAAGTTGATGATAGATTGACCATAAACTGAGCTGTATTCAGCTGGTCTTTCTTGATGTTGTAATCTTGTTCGACTCAAAGTCTTTAATGCATTCAACTTTGAGATAAAAAGATTATTGTTCTTAGAGTTTAAAAATCTACAATAAAGCATGAATTTTTTTAATTAGTCAGTAGCAATTGTTTTCAACGAAACCCAACTCCGATAAAAGTATTATTAGATAGCCAGGAACATTAACTTAGATGATTTATCCAAACAACATGATAATATAATTATTTTGCCTGACCATAAACACCGCGAGCAAACGATATTAATAAGGAATTTATAATATGGCTTTTTGTTATTTTCTCCTCGTGGATATATGCGAAGCATAGGAACGAGTTACAGTTACTCTCGTAAGCGACCTCCTGGCTTAAGCGACCGCCTTTACAAATTCCCATTTTATTTCTTAGTCAAACTTAGGGACCGGTCATTATTAAAAATGGGGGTGGCACCGAAGAGAAATGTTTTTCTTGGTAAAAATTTTGCTGACCCAACCTCAGATATCAATTAAAAAATAAATACCCATCCCAAAACTTTAACTTTGTCCACATCATAGAGATGAGGGAAGATGATGATGTTAGAGGATGATGATGAGGTTGTTGTTGATGATGATGATGATGTTGATGATGATGATGTTACATGAAGAATCTGAAAAATTTCAAGATGACTCTGACTGATTGACATAATTATTGTATTGGTATATGATATTTCTTTCTTACATAGTCTTTAATGTTTGAGTGAGTCATGCTTTGGAAATATACATTACATTTTTTTTTCTACCCAACCTTTGAGATGGTTTGTTTTTTTATTTGCCCAACCTTTGACTAACTCAAAATTTTGTTTACCCAACTATTTTCTCTTCGGCGCCACCCCCCCCCCCCCATTTTTAATAATGACCGGTCCCTTATAGCATCTCTCGTAAGCGACCGCGACCACTTTTTGGGATTCCCTTTTGGCTTTTCTAATTGTTTTTCTACTCTCGTAAGCGACCACCCCGGAGATCGATGACAGACCAGACGACAACAATCTTTTATTAGTTTCTATTTTATTTTAAAGGTGGTCAATTTCCGCTATAGTTGCCATTTTCTGCTATCATCACATATGCTTATTCACAAAGCAATCCTCCTTTTTGAACTATAACCAAGTTTCACAATTTTTGATAGTATATAGCCAGGGTATAGATGTTTTACTGTCCCCACAATAAGTATATTTACATGGGATCTCTAGACCATATCCAGCGCCACGATGTACTCGCTTTCCAATGATAACGACTTTGCCTTTGTTTGTACTTCGTTTCGAAAATTTGCTGACATGCCTTGCCATTCTCAAAGGAATATGTCCAACTATTTCATCGTGTTCACTGACGGTATTAGAATGATAGTTGGATGATGTTGTTCCATTCGATGTCTGGCTGTGCTGTTTGTCTCTCACTTCGATATTATTATCACGGCTTCACTTCCGTCCCGAGGTGGTCGCTTACGAGAGAGTCAACTGTATTGGAGTGGGACGATTGTGTCACTCATTCACTCACGATTCACTCACACTCACTCAGTAAATACGTACCTAAAATGAACAGGTTTTGCGATTGGAATATATTGAATATATTGTTGTAAGAGCATTGAGACTATTGTATAATGCTCCTAATACGTCTTTATTATTATTAAATCTTGGCAGTTTACCACCTTTCACTTTGCTATATATCCAAAAACACTGCCTACGCAGCACTCTACTTTATTATACTTTTAAGAATGTCAACCATATCGCAGACTTTGATTTTGAACTTCTGAAGACTTCCAACATTCACCACTACAACACACGTCGGCGAAACAATTTTCATCTACCGCACGACCACGTACTTCCAAAGGCAATGACGATTGAAGAAGTTAAATCAGCTACCCTGCAAGACCCCCTGATGCAAATACTCATCCAAGCTATTGACACCAACCAGTGGGATAATCCTGAGTTGAAACCATTTCGGAATGTTAAAGACGAACTGTCTGTCGCAAATGGTTTGGTTTTACGACAAACCCGTGTGGTAATACCTTCATCCTTACAGCAGAAATAAGTTGATCTTGCCCTGCACGCCACTCATCAAGGCATCGTTAAGACAAAAAGCTTGACTAGAGAGAAGATCTGGTTTCCAGCCATTGATCGAATAGTCGAAGAAAAAGTTAAGAATTGCATCTACTGTCAAGCAGCTACTCCTGGGAAATACACACGTCCTGAACCATTACAGATGTCGGACCTCCCTGAAAGTCCTTGGAAGAATGTTGCAGTTGATTGTATTGGCCCGTTTCCTTCTGGCGATTATGTTGCAGTGGTTATAGATGAATACAGTCGTTTTCCCGAAGCCGAAATTGTGACCTCTACTTCAGCACAGTCTCTCATCCCAAAGATCGATGCAATTTTCGCAAGACAAGGAATTCCAGATGTTGTCAAGAGTGACAACGGTCCACCGTTCAACAGCCAGGAATTCCAAAAGTTCGCCACTTACCTTGGTTTCCACCATCGCCGTATAACCCCTTACTGGCCCAGAGCCAATGGAGAGGTTGAACGTTTTATGCAAACATTGGGCAAGTTCATCCGAGCAGCGCATTTGGAGCACCGAAATTGGAAACAAGAGTTACAAAGTTTCCTTCGACAGTACCGGGCAACACCACATTCCACAACAAGTATGTCTCCCTCCGAAGCTTTAAATGGCCGTAAATTGAAAACTCGATTACCTTCTGTTGTACAGAGCGACTCTTCCAATGCTTCCGAACGCGATCACCTCATCCGCACCCAAGATGGAAGAAGCAAAGATAGAATGAAAGCTTACGCAGACCAACATGTGAAATCTGAAAAAGAAAATGAAATTCTGTGTGCGATTGGAATTTGTTGTCATCCGAGCTAAGGGAATCTTCAAGTTTAGAATTTTTTAAAACAAACTTAAACTATTCTAATCACACCAATTTTCAAATTACTTTATTAGTTTGAACGTAACATTTCTCTTATAGTTTTATCATGAACAAAATACGAACTAATAAATAGACAAAAAGAAAACGAACATGAAGAATAAGAACTATTGAATGGACAAAAAGAAAAAAACATGAAGAATAAGAACAAATGAATGGACAAGAAGAAAACGAACATGAGGTATACGAACAAATAGACAAAAGGAAAAAGAACATGAGGAATACGAACTAATGAATGGAGAAGACGAAAACTAACAAGAAGAATAAGAACTAATGAATGGACAAGACGAAAACTAACAAGAAGAATAAAAACTAATGGACGAGAAGAAAAAGAACAGATAATACGAACAAATGAATAGACAAAAAGAAAACGAACATGAAGAATGTGAACTAATGAATGGACAAAAAGAAAAAGAACAAGAAGAATAAGAACAAATAGACAAAAAGAGAAAGAAAAAGAACATGAGGAATACGAACTAATAGACGAGAAGAAAAAGAACAAGACGAATACGAACTAATGAATGGACAAGAAGAAAAAGAACATGAAGAATACGAACTAATGAATGGACAAGAAGAAAAAGAACAAGAAGAATACGAACTAATGAATGGACAAAAAGAAAAAGAACATGAAGAATACGAACTAATGAATGGACAAAAAGAAAAAGAACAAGAAGAATAAGAACAAATAGACAAAAAGAGAAAGAAAAAGAACATGAGGAATACGAACTAATAGACGAGAAGAAAAAGAACAAGACGAATACGAACTAATGAATGGACAAGAAGAAAAAGAACATGAAGAATACGAACTAATGAATGGACAAAAAGAAAAAGAACATGAAGAATAAGAATAAGAACTAATGAATGGACAAAAAGCAAAAGAACATGAAGAATAAGAACTAATGAATGGACAAGAAGAACAAGAACATGAAGAATACGAACTAATGATTGGACAAGAAGAAAAAGAACATGAAGAATACGAACTAATGAATGGACAAGAAGAAAAACAACATGAAGAATACGAAGTAATGAATTGTCAAAAAGAAAAAAGAACAAGAAGAATACGAACAAATGAATGGACAAGAAGAAAAACAACATGAAGAATACGAGCTAATGAATGGACAAAAATAAAAAGAAAATGAAGAATAAGAACAAATGGACAAAAAGAAAAAGAACATGAAGAATAAGAAGTAGCAAAAAGAAAAGGAACATGAAAAATACGAACTAATAAATGGACAAAAAGAAAAATACATGAAGAATACGAACTAATGAATGGACAATAAGAAAAAGAACGAGAAGAGTAGGAACAAATGGACAAGAAAAAATAAGAATTAATGAATGAGCAAGAAGAAAAAACAAGAAAATAAGAACAAATGAATGGAGAAGAAATAAAAACAATACAAGAATTCTAAAAAGAAATGAATGGACAAGACGAAAATGAACAAGACGAATAAGAATAAATTCATGGGCAAGAAGAACAAGGACAAGGTAGGTAAGAACTAATGAATGGACAATAACAAATGGACAGAAGAAAAAGAACAATAAAATATGACGAAATGAATGGACAAGAAGTAAAAGAGCAAGAGGAATAAGAAGAAATGAATGGCCAAGAAAAATAACAAGAAGAATACGAAGAAATGGTGAACAAGAAGAAAAGTCAATAACACTGCGTTGGGTGAAATTAAAGAAGAAATGAAAGATCAAGCTTGTGAAAAAGAGAAACATGTGCATGATGGACGAAAAGAATCCTACAACACCAGATAAATACCTTGCACCAGAAAAAGAAGAACACGATCACAAACCAACAGACACTGTGAATAACAAGGAAATTATGAAGAACAAAAGATGAAGAACAGCGCAATATTGAAACTCGGAACTTTGCCCAACATAACCGCAAAAAATTAGACAGTAAAGAAACCACAACGCAGAAAGGGAAAACTAGTAAATCTGCTAAGAAGATTGTAAAATGATGAGAAGCTAACCAAAACGCCTCGAAAAGAAACGACGGGAATAAGCACTGAGCATGATTACAATACTACAACACGCACACAAGATAATCACCCCGTTTGATTAACGGGGAACTGTAGGCTGCTACTTCGTGTACCGGACACAGAATATTACATCGTTGAAATATTTAGTTTTTAAGTAGGGTTAGTATTCCTTTATTTCAGGGTTAGGACTAGAGTTTTTATTTGGGTTATGGTCAGGATTTTTGTTCTTGTAAAGCTTCTGAATCCCGAGAAAATAACCTTGATGGGTCTATGACGCGGTCATCTCATGATAATTGGTTGGATAAATATATCCAAGCGTTTCTGATTGTTCCAGAAAGGCTTTCAACTTCTTTGTATTCTTTGTTCAACAATGACACCGCTTGATACTAAATTTAATATAAACTCAGCGATTCAAACGAAACACGAATTGTTTCGACCTGTTGTGATAACTGCTGGAAGCAGGTATATTTACTAGTGAACACTGAACTGCTCGAAAACCGTAGCCGAACAGCGGGCTTGTCAACTTTATTGTACAATTACCAGTCATATAGTTCGTCGGACGATTAATATTTTCTAACGTTTTGTCAGTTGTGACAGCTGTGAGGGCTTCCGTCGCATCGAGTATAATATGGCGATTCAAGACTGTTTCGGAGATGTCCGCGTTGCTATCATACTATTGCTATGTCTTGTTGTATATGGTGACAGGGAAGCCTCTTCAAAGTGTTCTACAGATAATCGCTCACTTCATGAATTCAAAGACAAGACGTTGTTTGGGGAACATGTCGACCTTTCAAGATACAAAGGAAACATTGTTTTACTCGTCAACGTGGCGACTTTCTGAGGTCTAACTAAAACCGAGTATCCAGCATTGAATGCATTAGCGAAACGGTTCAGTGGCTCCAATTGCTCGCTTGTAGTTCTTGGAGTTCCATGCAACCAGTTTGGCTACCAAGAGCCCGGAGAACGGCAAGAAATTCTGAACGCGTTGAAATACGTAAGACCTGGGAACGGCTATGTTCCTGCGTTTCCCTTGTTGATGAAGAGGGAAGTAAATGGCAAGGATGAACATGAACTTTATACTTGGCTGAAGGTAAGGGTTTTTCAGTGGCAGTCTTGTCCAGTCAACACAATCTGTTGACTTGAATTTATATAAGAGTACACATTATAAAATAACATGTATGAGTTATTTTAGGAGTATGGTTGGAAATTTCCGTGTTTGGATGGCCTGATCATGGGTATTGACCAATCAGAGCGTGCGTAGCATCAACCTCGTACCCAGGGTCTTATCTCCGCCACGCCCGGAGATAAGACCCTGGGTACGAGGTTGGCACTAGGTTCCTGTCATATATTGCTGTTTTGTAGACAACCCGTTTTCTTCCTGCTCAGGAATTTCTCTTGCTTGTTTTTGCCTGTTATATTGCCGTTGCCTAGATTATATCTTTTTTCTTTACACTCTGGGGTCTCATTTTCCAGTATTTCCTTAGCTCGTTTCCGCTTGTTTGATAACATTGTTTCTTTATTTTCAGCAAATTATTGTATTTTGGCTGAACTTTTACTAACACACATTTGATCACTGTCAGATATAGTAGATACACTGATATTAATATTAACACCTTTAATTTCAAAGGGTAAAGCTCCTTGGTTCTCAACACCTTCAATTGTTATCAGAACACATTTTCCAAATAAATTCGCCATACCGCATAAATCCATCGAATGAGAATCAAAGATTTTAAAAGCTCCTTCAAAAATCCTAAAAATTGCGACTGAGTAATGCATGATGGTAATTTAACTGAGAACACAAAAATATTCTATTGAGGGCATTTTAAGTGCGAAATAGGGTTCATTACTACATGTCATAAATATTTCACCAGCATACGGCCCACTGTAATGAAGATTATGAATTTTATCATAAGCAGAGACCATTTCAGGGACATCAGTCAACAGTAACAAATCTTTATTAATAGAATTACTTACACATGTATAACTACTATATTTACATTCAAGACAGATGGATACCATGTACGTAAATCTTTTATTTGATTATATTAGTATATTATTGCCGTTAACTATATATTAAGTATATATTAGTATATAATTGCCGTTAACGACATTGCCACACATTGTTTGCCAGCGCGCACTTTGTCCAAATCTGCTTCGACTACCTTGAATAACGTCAACACACACTGCTGTGGTTGCATCAACAATATCATACAGCGTATAGGGCCTGGGTTTCCTTTCACATCATTAGACAATCTTAACAATAGTGGCACATACACATGATAGTAGCACAGTGTTTTAATAAACCAAACTATAGTTTCATTCGAACTTTTGTATTGTTCTGTTAGCCGTTTCAAAGTGGGCAAATAAAACACATTCATATAAAATAACATCGCATTGTATCCCAAAATTTTCCTCGTACGCCGTCAGCTATCTCTCTCTGTGTTAGCGAAAATTAGCATGCGGATCTCACTCGTGTTTTCGTTTGCTCAAGCACAGTGGCTTTGTGTGATTTACCCACACGTAAAACCTGATCCAAAAATGATGGTCCGTGCAGTTATCTTACCATGAAAGGTGAAAACTCCAAACGCTTTTACATCAAAATACAGGCAACAACAACAACAGCAGTCATAAACCTCAAAATGACTGTTGTCACTTGTCACGTATTTGTGTCGAACTTCGTTTACGGTATATACCGAACAATTCCCGACCTAAAACATCGACATAAATCACCGGTTTAACTCCGGTTCAACATGCAATTAAGAAAAATTGTTGTCGATGGCTTAGCGCGTTACAGGGGATACTCCTGTAGACGCAAAAAAGCTTTGCGATTGCTGGCATTTTGAATTTTTATGATGCTACGCGGGCGTGCAAGATGGGCTTTTCAAGAAAAATGAACGTTTTTCAACCTAATTTATGATAATTAATGCTAATTTGTATTAATGTTAATATGTTCGGGAAATTTAAAAGCATTGGTAAAAGCCGGTTTATTGTGCTTTGAGAAAATGTATATAGCTTTCGCAACAGTTATATTTCCAGAGATATCAATCAGAACAAAGAGGTAGTTCAATTTTGAATGTTTGTTCAGCCGGACAGGAGCAGACTAGCGTCGACTTAGTACAAGAACAATTTCCTACTACTGTAGTTAATACAGATAAGTTCCAATTTCTAACCGTCAACCCAAGGAAACTGGATATGGAGAAAAGAGATGTATCTTTGAACATAGACGGCGAAGACATCAGGAAATCAGATAAAATCAAATTGTTAGGAGTGCATATCGACGAAAATCTGAATTTCACCAGCCATATCAGTGACATATGTACAAAGGCCAGTAAAAAAGTGGGAGTCCTTATGCGTCTCCGAAAGCTGATACCATACAGTGCTAAGTCAGTGCTATACAAGTCGTTCATCTTGCCTCGCCTAATTTACTGCCATCTGGTGTGTCATTTTTGTAAATCAACATACAGTAAAAAGCTGGAGCGTGTAATATCACGTGACACTGACGGCATGAACAGTCGAACTCATGGTCATTGATTTACTCTGTCTTATATCTTTACTCTTTAGTAGTAGTCCAGTTCATATTAAATGTTTAAGGTCTAAATAAAAAAGTTCTATTCAAATACAAACACAAGAAGTATCACATGGTTGTCAGAACTGGGATTTTGAATAGAAAAAACAAGACAAGATGTGTGATCCAGCGCTAACAGGCTTCGAGCCGCCCAAAATGAATTGGAAACTGGATACAGACCTGCCAACACGCTTCAAGAGATTTCAGCCAAAGATGCAACCCTTTCCCTTCTCAGGGAAACCATAAAGGATAGTGTCTGCCCACCATCCATCCAAGATTATTGGAACTTTAGAGAGGAACTAACCATCGAAGATGGCCTCATCTTGAAATGTGAACGCCTAGTCATACCCAAGCCATTAAGACCAGAAATCCTGACCACCATTCATCAAGGCCACCAAGGGCAAGAAAAGTGCCTACTGAGAGCCCGAACATGTATATACTGGCCAGGAATCACCAAAGATATCATCCACCTTGTAACAAATTGCGAATCCTGTCAGAGACACCAAAACAACACACAAAGACAGCCGCTGCTCCAACCAGACCCACCAAGCCGACCTTGGGAGTTGGGAGAGAGTCAGTTCAGACCTATTTGAACACAAAGGGCAACACTACCTCCTGATTGCAGACCAATATAGCAGATTCCCTATCATTCGCAAGTTAACTTGCACCTCATCACAAGCTATTATCAATCACATGAAAAGTATTTTCGCTGAACATGGTATTCCAACGAAGCTGTTCACAGACAATGGACCACAATACGACTCTGAGGTTTTCCAAGAATTCACCAGACGTTATACCATTGAGCATGTCACCAGCTCACCACACTATCCACAGTCGAATGGATTTGTCGAACGAATGGTCCAGACTGTCAAACACATACTACAGAAATGTAAAGAAGAGGATGAAGACCCATACCTTGGAATTCTGTGCCACAGAGCAACACCGTTAGACCACAACCTGAAATCACCTGCAGAACTACTCACTGGTAGAAAATTCAAGACTACCCTACCAATGGCACAAAGAGACCTTCTAGCAGATGGCAACAGGGATGTGATGAAGAACATACAGCAAAAGCAGAAAGAAAGACAAGCCCACTACTATAACTTCAACGCACGATCATTCCAAGAACCACTACAAAAGAAACAACCCATCCATATCCACAACAAGGCCAACCAGATATGGCAACCAGGAACCGTCATCGAAGCAACAAAAGAACCAAGATAATATCTAGTCAGATCTGATGACACTGGTGCCATCTACCGGCGAACAAGAGACCACCTTAGGCCCCGAGTAACTGGACCTATCCGCCTACAAACAGAAGAAAACACGACAAGCAACTACACTACAAAAAGTGGACGAACTGTAAAAAATCCAAACAAACTCAACTTATAAGTTATGTAAAATAAAACTATATATATAATGTGGTGCCTACGAAAGAACACTAAAAAGTAACAAACAGAAGGGGATGTAATATCACGTGACACTGACGTCATGAACAGTCGAACTCGTGATCATTGATTTACTCTGTCTTATATCTTTACTCCTTAGTAGTAGTCCAGTTCATATTAAATGTTTAAGGTCTAAATAAAAAAGTTCTATTCAAATACAAACACAAGAAGTATTACAAAGCGTATACAGGAACGAGCTCTGAGGGCAGTATATGGATCCAGTTCGGAGACGTACGAGGAACTTCTAGAACATGCAAAATTGCCAACGCTATACAACAGACGACTACAATATATTATGATATTTATGTACAAACTTAAGTTAAATATGGACTTGCACCTGGAAACGTTTCGGATCTGTTCAGGATTAAGGACAACAGATATTTGCTAAGGAACAGTGACTTTGAAATTCCATGCTTTAATACTGTTCGTCATGGAAAACATTCAGTTAGGTATTTAGGGCCATTTTTATGGTCAAAATTAAGCAGTAAAATGAGGGACCTACCTACTCTGAACTCTTTTAGAAATAATATAAGAAAACAAGATCTCACTGGATTCATCTCATAATTTTATATTTTATTAGAATTGATAAATGTTTATATAGGCCCTACTCCGTCAGGGTCTTACTACATCCCGGGCGTTCTTTGTCAGCGCCCGCGAGTCTTCTGGACGATCCTTTTATAAGTATTAAGGAAACCCAACCCCAACACAACAAAAGATCCTAACCCTAACCCCCACCCCCCCCCCCCCCCCTAACGGGTTAGGGTTAGTAAACTAATTAGGCGGGGGGTTAGGGTTAGAAAACCCGTTAGGCGGGGGGTTAGGGTTAGGATCTTTTGTTGTGTTGGGGTTGGGTTTCCTTAATACTAATAAAAGGACCGTCCAGAAGACGAGTGCTCGCGGGCGCTGACAAAGAACGCCCGGGATGTAGTAAGACCCACTGCGTCAACGGAAAAATAGGAAATGGTTAACCAAATTAATTTGCCATTTTGGCTATTTTTGCCAAATTTTTGGATGTCAAAAAATGACTAAATTTACGCTAGTTTCTGCTCATATTAATCATTCTACGGGATTATATAGGCTAAATTTTCCTATTTTAATCTTATTTCGACAATTTAAAAATGGTCGAAAATCGACGAAAAGTTAAGGTTAAGTCGATATAAAATTGATCAATACGAAAATTATCTGCCATGGTATCTTAATCTATGCAGCTCAATGGTTACAGCATTTCATTGGTCATCAGAAGGTTACAGGTTGTACACATGTGACCTTCACTCGTAATCTTAATGACATGAAGTTCAATGGACAATTGTTACAGAATATCACTGGTTATCAGAAGGTTACAGGTTATACACATGTGACAATTCACTCATCATCTTAGTCCACGAAGCTCAATGGTTACAGTATCTCACTGGTCATCAGTATATGTAACTACTAGTTAAAACATGAGCAGCCGATGTTTATGGGCTGCGGCTCGCCATTGTAACTGCCCATCAAACATCGACCGCGAATGTTTTAACGAAGTTGTAAAATGAATAGAATATATGATGCATACTTTGTTTGGAAGTTGTAGAAACGGTACAAACAAATTATTTTAACTCCGAAAAAGCTGAGTTAAAGATGCTGATTAAATATTAATTTCTTCACGAATTATTATTTTCTTCACGAATTATTAATGAATTTTACAACCTTCACTAATCGTCTTAGTCCATGTAGTTCAATTATTAAAGCATCAGACTGGTAATCGGAATTAACGTGACTATAGTTTGACACGCATGCTATCAAGTATCAACTCGTGTTAGTCCATGTATAGCTCAATCACATATGTCACCGCTATAATCAATTATAATATGTAACCAATTATATGTGTTCTTTTGCAGTCCCTTTGTCCAAACCCAGTCTCGTTAATCAGCGAAACTTCGGCCATCTTGTATTCGCCGTTGCGAACCACAGACATTACATGGAATTTCGAGAAATTTCTCATCGATCACAACGCAAAGCCGAAAAAGCGTTTCACTCCTAATTTTAAAGCAGCCAATCTCGATCGAGACATTACAAAGATGATTAAAGTCTGCAGACAGAATGGACGCCATCGACACGTTGAAGAACATTTCACGGATTTTTAGAAGTAGACAAAAGTTTGTAATTTCAAAAAGGTTGAATATATGAGCTGCTAGCTTACTAGTATAATAACCAATTAGATTCCAGAATAGCTCATATATATGGTGCAGGTTGTCTATATATATAACAAATATACTTATTACATATATCACAAGAATTTTGTTGCGTAAAGTCAAAATCTATATTTTCACATGTGAGAATGCAATACGTCCAATCAAAATCGTGTACAGACTCTTCACATGTGAAAATATAACCAATGAAAAACAACAGAAAAGTTTAAGAGCCAATCACGAAACACTTACAAAAAAGCGCGCGAAAATAGTGCAGAGTCAGCCGTAATTGCTTACTTGTAATGAAATAGAAAAGATGTGAGCAAATATACGTATTAGTTGAGTTAAGTAGTTGCAGCTTGATGTTTGTAAAGTTGTAAAGGTTTTGCTGTGCAAGCTGTGTTAAGTTATCAATACTCAGAAAAACTCTGAGTACCATAAGTTAAATACCGTAATTAACCTTGCTCTGCCATCTGAGTTCCAGTGGCTCAATGGTTAGAGCGTCTGTCTAGCATTCAGAAGGTTACGGGTTCGAGTCCTGTCTGGTACTCAGAGTTTTTCTGAGTAGTCAGCTTGCACAGCAAAACCTTTACAACTTTACAAATATATGTATTGTTTCATGTCTCGTCTATATAATCTTTTAATCACCATTAATTATTAAGGTAATCATGGTAACCCAGTGAATATTCTTTATGGACGAGTTGTTACGTCGGTTTTCTTCCGCTAAAGTCTAGTTTGGTATTTCTCCTTTCCATTTAAAAATGATCAAAAAATTATTGTGATACATGTAATAAACAGAAGATAACATGGAAAGTGCTTTGTACGGTTTTTATATATATATATATATATATATATATATATATATATATAATATATATATATATATATATATATATATATTCGAATTTGTAGTGAATTTTAGTGATTCTAAGTTGATGATAGATTGACCATAAACTGAGCTGTATTCAGCTGGTCTTTCTTGATGTTGTAATCTTGTTCGACTCAAAGTCTTTAATGCATTCAACTTTGAGATAAAAAGATTAATGTTCTTAGAGTTTAAAAATCTACAATAAAAGCATGAATTTTTTAATTAGTCAGTAGCAATTGTTTTCAACGAAGCCCAACTCCGAAAAAAGTCTTATTAGATAGCCGCCAGTAACATTAACTTAGAGGATTTATCCAAACAACATGTTTAATAAAATTACTTTGCCTGACCATAAACACCGCGAGCAAACGATATTAATAAGGAATTTATAATATGGCTTTTGGTTATTTTCTCCTCGTGGATATATGCGAAGCATAGGAACGAGTTACAGTTACTCTCGTAAGCGACCTCCTGGCTTAAGCGACCGCCTTTACAAATTCCCATTTTATTTCTTAGTCAAACTTAGGGACCGGTCATTATTAAAAATGGGGGTGGCACCGAAGAGAAATGTTTTTCTCGGTAAAAATTTTGCTGACCCAACCTCAGATATCAATTAAAAAATAAATACCCATCCCAAAACTTTAACTTTGTCCACATCATAGAGATGAGGGAAGATGATGATGTTAGAGGATGATGATGAGGTTGTTGTTGATGATGATGATGATGTTGATGATGATGATGTTGATGATGATGTTGATGATGATGATGTTACATGAAGAATCTGAAAAATTTCAAGATGACTCTGACTGATTGACATAATTATTGTATTGGTATATGATATTTCTTTCTTACATAGTCTTTAATATGTTTGAGTGAGTCATGCTTTGGAAATATACATTACATTTTTTTTTCTAACCCAACCTTTGAGATGGTTTGTTTTTTTATTTACCCAACCTTTGACTTACTCAAAATTTTGTTTACCCAAACTATTTTCTCTTCGGTGCCACCCCCCCCCCCCCCATTTTTAATAATGACCGGTCCCTTATAGCATCTCTCGTAAGCGACCGCGACCACTTTTTGGGATTCCCTTTTGGCTTTTCTAATTGTTTTTCTACTCTCGTAAGCGACCACCCCGGAGATCGATGACAGACCAGACGACAACAATCTTTTATTAGTTTCTATTTTATTTTAAAGGTGGTCAATTTACGCTATAGTTGCCATTTTCTGCTATCATCACATATGCTTATTCACAAAGCAATCCTCCTTTTTGAACTATAACCAAGTTTCACAATTTTTGATAGTATATAGCCAGGGTATAGATGTTTTACTGTCCCCACAATAAGTATATTTACATGGGATCTCTAGACCATATCCAGCGCCACGATGTACTCGCTTTCCAATGATAACGACTTTGCCTTTGTTTGTACTTCGTTTCGAAAATTTGCTGACATGCCTTGCCATTCTCAAAGGAATATTTCCAACTATTTCATCGTGTTCACTGACGGTATTAGAATGATAGTTGGATGATGTTGTTCCATTCGATGTCTGGCTGTGCTGTTTGTCTCTCACTTCGATATTATTATCACGGCTTCACTTCCGTCCCGAGGTGGTCGCTTACGAGAGAGTCAACTGTATTGGAGTGGGACGATTGTGTCACTCATTCACTCACGATTCACTCACACTCACTCAGTAAATACGTACCTAAAATGAACAGGTTTTGCGATTGGAATATATTGAATATATTGTTGTAAGAGCATTGAGACTATTGTATAATGCTCCTAATACGTCTTTATTATTATAAAATCTTGGCAGTTTACCACCTTTCACTTTGCTATATATCCAAAACACTGCCTACGCAGCACTCTACTTTATTATACTTTTAAGAATGTCAACCATATCGCAGACTTTGATTTTGAACTTCTGAAGACTTCCAACATTCACCACTACAAACACACGTCGGCGAAACAATTTTCATCTACCGCACGACCACGTACTTCCAAAGGCAATGACGATTGAAGAAGTTAAATCAGCTACCCTGCAAGACCCCCTGATGCAAATACTCATCCAAGCTATTGACACCAACCAGTGGGATAATCCTGAGTTGAAACCATTTCGGAATGTTAAAGACGAACTGTCTGTCGCAAATGGTTTTGGTTTTACGACAAACCCGTGTGGTAATACCTTCATCCTTACAGCAGAAATCAGTTGATCTTGCCCACGCCACTCATCAAGGCATCGTTAAGACAAAAAGCTTGAGTAGAGAGAAGATCTGGTTTCCAGCCATTGATCGAATAGTCGAAGAAAAAGTTAAGAATTGCATCTACTGTCAAGCAGCTACTCCTGGGAAATACACACGTCCTGAACCATTACAGATGTCGGACCTCCCTGAAAGTCCTTGGAAGAATGTGGCAGTTGATTTTATTGGCCCGTTTCCTTCTGGCGATTATGTTGCAGTGGTTATAGATGAATACAGTCGTTTTCCCGAAGCCGAAATTGTGACCTCTACTTCAGCACAGTCTCTCATCCCAAAGCTCGATGCAATTTTCGCAAGACAAGGAATTCCAGATGTTGTCAAGAGTGACAACGGTCCACCAGCCAGGAATTCCAAAAGTTCGCCACTTACCTTGGTTTCCACCATCGCCGTATAACCCCTTACTGGCCTAGAGCCAATGGAGAGGTTGAACGTTTAATGCAAACATTGGCAAGTTCATCCGAGCAGCGCATTTGGAGCACCGAAATTGGAAACAAGAGTTACAAAGTTTCCTTCGACAGTACCGGGCAACACCACATTCCACAACAAGTATGTCTCCCTCCGAAGCTTTAAATGGCCGTAAATTGAAAACTCGATTACCTTCTGTTGTACAGAGCGACTCTTCCAATGCTTCCGAACGCGATCACCTCATCCGCACCCAAGATGGAAGAAGCAAAGATAGAATGAAAGCTTACGCAGACCAACATGTGAAATCTGAAAAAGAAAATGAAATTCTGTGTGCGATTGGAATTTGTTGTCATCCGAGCTAAGGGAATCTTCAAGTTTAGAATTTTTTAAAACAAACTTAAACTATTCTAATCACACCAATTTTCAAATTACTTTATTAGTTTGAACGTAACAATTCTCTTATAGTTTTTATCATGAACAAAATACGAACTAATAAATAGACAAAAAGAAAACGAACATGAAGAATAAGAACTATTGAATGGACAAAAAGAAAAAAACATGAAGAATAAGAACAAATGAATGGACAAAAAGAAAACGAACATGAGGTATACGAACAAATAGACAAAAGGAAGAAGAACATGAGGAATACGAACTAATGAATGGAGAAGACGAAAACTAACAAGAAGAATAAGAACTAATGGACGACAAGAAAAAGAACAGATAATACGAACAAATGAATAGACAAAAAGAAAACGAACATGAAGAATGTGAACTAATGAATGGACAAAAAGAAAAAGAACAAGAAGAATAAGAACAAATAGACAAAAAGAGAAAGAAAAGAACATGAGGAATACGAACTAATAGACGAGAAGAAAAAGAACAAGACGAATACGAACTAATGAATGGACAAGAAGAAAAAGAACATGAAGAATAAGAACTAATGAATGGACAAGAAGAAGAATAAGAACTAATGAATGGACAAGAAGAAGAATAAGAACTAATGAATGGACAAGAAGAAAAAGAACATGAAGAATACGAACTAATGAATGGACAAGAAGAAAAAGAACAGGAAGAATAAGAACTAATGAATGGACAAGAAGAAGAATAAGAACTAATGAATGGACAAGAAGAAGAATAAGAACTAATGAATGGACAAGAAGAAGAATAAGAACTAATGAATGGACAAAAAGAAAAAGAACATGAAGAATAAGAATAAGAACTAATGAATGGACAAAAATAAAAAGAACATGAAGAATAAGAACTAATGAATGGACAAGAAGAACAAGAACATGAAGAATACGAACTAATGATTGGACAAGAAGAAAAAGAACATGAAGAATACGAACTAATGAATGAACAAGAAGAAAAACATCATGAAGAATACGAACTAATGAATTGTCAAAAAGAAAAAGAACAAGAAGAATACGAACAAATGAATGGACAAGAAGAAAAACAACATGAAGAATACGAACTAATGAATGGACAAAAAGAAAAAGAAAATGAAGAATAAGAACAAATGGACAAAAAGAAAAAGAACATGAAGAATAAGAAGTAGCAAAAAGAAAAGGAACATGAAAAATACGAACTAATAAATGGACAAAAAGAAAAATACATGAAGAATACGAACTAATGAATGGACAAGAAGAAAAAGAACGAGAAGTGTAGGAACAAATGGACAAGAAAAAATAAGAATCAATGAATGAGCAAGAAGAAAAAACAAGAAAATAAGAACAAATGAATGGAGAAGAAATAAAAACAATACAAGAATTCTAAAAAGAAATGAATGGACAAGACGAAAATGAACAAGACGAATAAGAATAAATTAATGGACAAGAAGAACAAGGACAAGGTGGGTAAGAACTAATGAATGGACAATAACAAATAAGAAAAATAACAGAAGAAAAAGAACAAGAAAATATGACGAAATGAATGGAGAAGAAGTAAAAGAGCAAGAGGAATAAGAAGAAATGAATGGCCAAGAAAAAGAACAAGAAGAATACGAAGAAATGGATGAACAAGAAGAAAAATCAATAACACTGCGTTGGGTGAAATTAAAGAAGAAATGAAAGATCAAGCTTGTGAAAAAGAGAAACATGTGCATGATGGACGAAAAGAAGCCTACAACACCAGAGAAATACCTTGCACCAGAAAAAGAAGAACACGATCACAAACCAACAGACATTGTGAATAACAAGGAAATTATGAAGAACAAAAGATGAAGAACAGCGCAATATTGAAACTCGGAACTTTGGCCAACATAACCGCAAAAAATTAGACAGTAAAGAAACCACAACGCAGAAAGGGAAAACTAGTAAATCTGCTAAGAAGATTGTAAAATGATGAGAAGCTACCAAAACGCCTCACAAAGCGAAAAGAAACGACGGGAATAAGCACTGAGCATGATTACAATACTACAACACGTACACAAGATAATCACCCCTTGTGATTAACGGACACAGAATATTACATCGTTGAAATATTTAGTTTTTAAGTAGGGTTAGAATTCGTTTATTTCAGGGTTAGAACTAGAGTTTTTATTTGGGTTATGGTTAGGGTTTTTGTTCTGGTAAAGCTTCTGAATCCCGAGAAAATAACCTTAATGTGCATTTTCACTTTGCTATATATATATTGTCTGTCACACGCACTGTCTACGCAGCAATTTTTAAAGCATAATGTCTAGAATAGTTTTACGGTATCTGCTCTTGTACTCGTTTTTATTCTCCTATAGTTGCTTCTGTATGCCGCCATTTTGCATGTCATTCTGGAGTTTGCTCGAGGACTCAGACTTCACTAGTGGGGATTTATACATATTAAGACCAAACCGGGACCAGTTAAAGCAGTTTTGGCGTTCCATATATGCCAATAGAGTGGTTTCGCTTATTCCCCAGTTGGAGAGTAAATGCCTATAATATTGAAAAGAATTTACATTAATTATGCGATCTGTCGAACTTTGAAGTTGCCATCCAAAATCGCCTCTTTGACGTCATGTGAAACCACTCCATACTTTCCCTTATGGCGACGTTGTATATGATCGTATGTTATATACGCCATCATATATTTTGTTGTCGCAAGCTCGGGCAGTTAAATAGCTAAGATGTCAAAAGCGCAACCACTGCGAACAGGTCAAACTTCAAAACATATTGACATATTGATCACTCTGCCTTCAATATAATTCTTGTTACTATTTTTAATTCTATAAACTAAATAAAGCTAAAGCCGTTTTTATCCGAAGATATACATGTTAACCCGTTTTGTTATAGTGTTACGCGTGAAGAACAGCGCAATATTGAAGGATTATTCGATAATAATGGCCTGCTCGCTGAACAGTTCATACTAATGTCGCGGAATACTGGTGGGAAGATCGCTGACAGTTGCAATTCCGGAAAACTCGGAACCTTGGCCAACATAACCGCAAAAAGTTAGACAGTAAAGAAACCACAACGCAGAAAGGGAAAACTAGTAAATCTACTAAGAAGATTGTAAAATGATGAAAACTACCAAAACGCCTCACAAAGCGAAAAGAAACGACGGGAATAAGCACGGAGCATGATTAGAATACTACAACTCGTACACAAGATAATCACCCCGTTTGATTAACGGGAAACTGTAGGCTGCTACTTCGTGTACCGGACACAGAATATTACATCGTTGAAATATTTAGTTTTTAAGTAGGGTTAGTATTCCTTTATTTCAGGGTTAGGACTAGAGTTTTTATTTGGGTTATGGTCAGGATTTTTGTTCTTGTAAAGCTTCTGAATCCCGAGAAAATAACCTTGATGTGTCTATGACGTAGTGTGTGTCCAAATTGTGTGTGCTGTACACGAGTACCCAAAAAATAAATTATAAATTTTAAAATAAAAGGCCTTTTTAAAGTATAGCAAAGTGAACAGGTGGTAAACTGCCAAGAATTTTAGTGACGAAATACTGACGTTTCGAGCGGAGCCCTCGTCTTACTCTGATGAAGGCTCCGCTCGAAACGTCAGTATTTCGTCGCTACTGTCTACGCAGCACTTATAATGTCTAGAATAGTTTTTCGGTATCTGCTCTTGTACTCGTTTTTATTCTCCTATATTGTTTCTGCATGCCGCCATTTTGCATGTCATTCTGGAGTTTGCTCGAAAGACCAAACCGGGACCGGCATATATGGAACGCCAAAACTGCTTTAACCAATAGAGTGGTTTCGCTTATTCCCCAGTTGCAGAGTAAATTATGCCTATGATATTGAAAATGATTTACATTAATTATTCGAGCTGTTGAACTTTGAAGTTGCCATCCAAAATGGCCTCTTTGACGTCATGTGAAACCACTCTATACTTTCCCTTATGGCGACGTTGTATCTGATCGTATGTTATATACGCCATCATATATTTTGTTATCATATGCTGGGGCAGTTAATCAGCTAAGATGTCAAAAGCGCGACCACTGCGAACAGGTCAAACTTCAAAACATATTGACATATTGATCACCAATATAATTATTGTTACTATTTTTAATTCTATATACATGGCCGTAACAGGGGGGGGGGGGGGGGCGCGGGGGGGCGGGGGGGGGGGGGGGCGCAAATAATTTGCTCTGGCGATTTCATGCCAGTTTACATCCTTTTAAACTTGCTGGAAATTACTCTCAAAAATCAGGAAAGCCTATTTAAGAGATACTAATTTCAAACATTTTCCGGGGGACATGCCCCCGGACAGCCCCAGCAGTGCAGTTACATTAACGCCCCCCCCCCCCCCTCAATTGACTTTCTCGTGCTACGGCCCTGATATTATCAACTAAATAAAGCTAAAGTCGTTTTTACCAGAATATATATATGTTAACCCGTTTTGTTATAGTGTTACGTTTTAGTTTTTCATTTTAACTACATTTGGATGCATATAAGTTTATAAATTAACTACGCGGTCATCTCATGATAATCCAAGCGTTTCTGATTGTTCCAGAAAGGCTTTCAACTTCTTTGTATTCTTTGTTCAACAATGACACCGCTTGATACTAAATTTAATATAAACTCAGCGATTCAAACGAAACACGAATTGTTTCGACCTGTTGTGATAACTGCTGGAAGCAGGTATATTTACTAGACAACACTGAACTGCTCAAAAACCGTAGCCGAACAGCGGGCTTGTCAACTTTATTGTACAATTACCAGTCATATAGTTCGTCGGACGATTAATATTTTCTAACGTTAAGTCAGTTGTGTCGTCACAGCTGTGAGGGCTTCCGTCGCATCGAGTATAATATGGCGATTCAAGACTGTTTCGGAGATGTCCGCGTTGCTATCATACTATTGCTATGTCTTGTTGTATATGGTGACAGGGAAGCCTCTTCAAAGTGTTCTACAGATAATCGCTCACTTCATGAATTCAAAGACAAGACGTTGTTTGGGGAACACGTCGACCTTTCAAGATACAAAGGAAACATTGTTTTACTCGTCAACGTGGCGACTTTCTGAGGTCTAACTAAAACCGAGTATCCAGCGTTTCGCATGAACTTTATACTTGGCTGAAGGTAAGGGTTTTTCAGTGGCAGTCTTGTCCAGTCAACACAATCTGTTGACTTGAATTTATATAAGAGTACACATTATAAAATAACATGTACAGGTATGCTACGCCAACCGGCGTACCCAGGGTCTTATCTCCGGGCGTGGCGGAGATAAGACCCTGGGTACGAGGTTGATGCTTGGGATGATTCGACTTTCGAAAAGCTAAAAAACACTCGCCTAGCGGCTTTTTCTCCAGTCTCGCAACTTCCCGCGTGTTTGGATCACAGTATCCAAACACGGAAACCATTAGGTATTTATTTAATCATGACGCGAATGACTCATATTCAAGCATTTTCAGATAAGGGAAACCCCTGTATGTTTCCAACATTTTCATAAGCAGCAGTATTGCAGTAATTACAGAATATTTGATTTTCTACCTTGAATTTTAGCGAAAAAAATGCCAAAATTATTGCCTGGCTAATAATTTTGAAAGTAATGATATTATATTAATGATTTATTATAATACGTTATGAGACACAGAAATTGTACAAGATCACAGTTGACAAACATTAACTAACGTTTATATTACTATTGCAAAATCATCAAAATAATTAGTATCTCAATTAGAAAGTAGAAACAATGTTTATACTGCTACAAAGTAGATATGAAAGAATAAAGCTGAAATGATCACACACAAAAACTCGTGCTTTCACGTCTAATTTTTAGGGGGGCTCAGCCCCCTGCTTCTGGCGATTAGGGGGGGGGGGGCGCTGCATCTCACTAGTCATCAAAAGGTTACAGGTTGCATACAGGTTTCATCATCTTTATCCTGAAGGTTACACGAAGGTTACAGGTAGCATGTACATATATTTGACCTTCGTTCAGCCATGGACTAGTCATCAGAAGTTATTCCCAAAATGGGTAGGCGCGAGGCTTTATAGGAGGGTCCTGGTGTATGGACCCACGAAAAATTTTGAAATCTAGATTCCCGCAAATGGCATTTCCTGCATTCTGAGCTCAGAAGTTTATAAAATTTCATATTTTGTACTCTTTCGATCTATATCAGAGCTCATCACCAGAGCCACGCCGCCCCTGTGAACCACTGACAACATATTAATGCAATGGTCAGCGAGTCCAACATGGACGTTTTTTTCAACTGGGGCTACCTTTTAGCCTCAATCATTCCGCGATTTCCGCCCTTCTGCTCAGTTAAAAAAGAAAGCCTACTAGAGTAGAGCTGCATAAACTAGAGAAATATTAGTACTTTAGTTTAGTAAAACACTCGGGTTAACATGCAAAGATATTGTGATTATTTTTTTTAATTACTTTTCTATATGACAGTTTAACTGACAGTTCCAACTTGTCTGAAATATCATACATTCATACTATTCGATTAATATACGATTTCAAATACTTCTACTTTCGAATTCAATTTTTTTGCTGTAATTTTTCTTTCAAATTCAATGATTTTTTGGGGGGCCGAAAGCTATTCCGGCCCCCCTTTTATAATATTTGGGGGGGGGGGGCGGCCCCCCAGGCCCCCCTGCTTCCTACGCCCCTGACCTATACTCATATTCTTAACTCTTTCCTTTCCGGCCCAGTCGAAATTGGTCGTACACGTACAAGACTGATAACGTTTTGGATCGAAAAACGCGGGCACACGGTAATGCAAGATTAAAAGCACAACAGGGGATCCTGTAGACGCAAAAAAGCTTTGCGATTGCTGGCATTTTGAATTTTTATGATGCTACGCGGGCGTGCAAGATGGGCTTTTCAAGAAAAATGAACGTTTTTCAACCTAATTTATGATAATTAATGCTAATTTGTATTAATGTTAATATGTTCGGGAAATTTAAAAGCATTGGTAAAAGCCGGTTTATTGTGCTTTGAGAAAATGTATATAGCTTTCGCAACAGTTATATTTCCAGAGATATCAATCAGAACAAAGAGGTAGTTCAATTTTGAATGTTTGTTCAGCCGGACAGGAGCAGACTAGCGTCGACTTAGTACAAGAACAATTTCCTACTAGTTAATGCAGATAAGTTCCAATTTCTAACCGTCAACCCAAGGAAACTGGATATGGAGAAAAGAGATGTATCTTTGAACATAGACGGCGAAGACATCAGGAAATCAGATAAAATCAAATTGTTAGGAGTGCATATTGACGAAAATCTGAGTTTCACCAGCCATATCAGTGACATATGTACAAAGGCCAGTCAAAAAGTGGGAGTCCTTATGCGTCTCCGAAAGCTGATACCATGCAGTGCTAAGTCAGTGCTATACAAGTCGTTCATCTTGCCTCACCTAATTTACTGCCATCTGGTGTGGCATTTTTGTAAATCAACGGACAGTAAAAAGCTGGAGCGTGTAATATCACGTGACACTGACGTCATGAACAGTCGAACTCGTGGTCATTGATTTACTCTGTCTTATATCTTTACTCTTTAGTAATAGTCCAGTTCATATTAAAAGTTTAAGGTCGAAATAAAAAAGTTCTATTCAAATACAAACACAAGAAGTATTACAGAGCGTATACAGGAACGAGCTCTGAGGGCAGTATATGGATCGAGTTCGGAGACGTACGAGGAACTTCTAGAACGTGCAAAATTGCCAACGCTATACAACAGACGACTACAATATATTATGATATTTATGTACAAACTTAAGTTAAATATGGACTTGCACCTGGAAACGTTTCGGATCTGTTCAGGATTAAGGACAACAGATATTTGCTAAGGAACAGTGACTTTGAAATTCCATGCAATTACATTTCAGTAACTTTGAAACTTTGGAACAGTGACTTTGAAATTCCATGAAATTACAGTTCTCGAAAACTCAGTTGAATAAATTTCAATCGATTGAACGCCGAGCGAAAACTATAATTAATTATACAGATAGCAATCGAATACCATCCATCATCCAGATCCTACACAAGCAGTCGTGTACCATAGCAAGAAAATGCCTGGACAATCGGATGTGCACCAACTTTGACCAGTACTTTGAAATTAACAACCACAGAGTAAATACGAGAAACAATTCATGTATTTTAAAACTTCCAAAAGTAAAATTAGAATTCGCGAAACAGTCATTTTACTATTCGGGTGCGAAAATATATAACGATTTACCAATTGAAATTAGACGAGAATATGATTACAACGAATTCCTCAAGCTTTTAAACGAACATTTTTGTAGTATTTTTTAACTATTAGTATTTGGCATTTTTACTATTTTTAGCTTTTTATTGTATTATAATATTCTTAATTCTATTTGCTACTTGTTTATGTAAACATTTATATATATTTATATATATATATTGGGAGAGAGAGGACACATATTGATAACAGTGTTGTAATACACTGAAATGTTTTTATCCTCTGTAAATACTCGTAAATTGCTTTAATACTGTTCGTCATGGAAAACATTCAGTTAGGTATTTAGGGCCATTTTTATGGTCAAAATTAAGCAGTAAAATGAGGGACCTACCTACTCTGAACTCTTTTAGAAATAATATAAGAAAACAAGATCTCACTGGATTCATCTCATAATTTTATATTTTATTAGAATTGATAAATGTTTATATAGGCCCTACTACATCCCGGGCGTTCTTTGTCAGCGCCCGCGAGTACTCGTCTAATGGACGATCCTTTTATTAGTATTAAGGAAACCCAACCCCAACACAACAAAAGATCCTAACCCTAACCCCCCCGCCTAACGGGTTAGGGTTAGTAAACTAATTAGGCTGGGGGTTAGGGTTAGAAAACCCGTTAGGTTTTGACTGACAAAGAACGCCCGGGATGTAGTAAGACCCACTGCGTCAACGGAAAAATAGGAAATGGTTAACCAAATTAATTTGCCATTTTGGCCATTTTTGCCAAATTTTTGGATGTCAAAAAATGACTAAATTTACGCTAGTTTCTGCTCATATTAATCATTCTACGGGATTATATAGGCTAAATTTTCCTATTTTAATCTTATTTCGACAATTTGAAAATGGTCGAAAATCGGCGAAAAGTTAAAGGTGCCGTCAAGTCCGTTCTGCGCATGTACGATATTTCAAACGTGAGGGCCCCCCGATGTAAACAAACTTTAACGGAATAGATTTGCGACAGTTCGAAAGCGAGTATTTGTTAAAGGTAGCGAAGGCGCGAGTGTTAGTTCGATATATTATCAACATTTAGGAACAGAACAGCTTCTTATAACACGCTTTTTAGGCGGAAAAGCTAAAGCGTGGGAAACAAATCCGCAATACTTCTTGTTCAATGTTTATATAATGCAATGTAAACAAACGATGTAAACAGAAACGTGGACATGCGCAGAACGGACTTGACAGCACCTTTAAGGTTAAGTCGACTTAGAACGATCATGAAAAAATCAGAGGAAAATATAAAATTGATCAATACGAAAATTATCTGCCATGGTATCTTAATCTATGCAGCTCAATGGTTACAGCATTTCATTGGTCATCAGAAGGTTACAGGTTATACACATGTGACAATTCACTCATCATCTTAGTCCACGAAGCTCAATGGTTACAGTATCTCACTGGTCATCAGTATATGTAACTACTAGTTAAAACATGAGCAGCCGATGTTTATGGGCTGCGGCTCGCCATTGTAACTGCCCATAAACATCGGCCGCTCATGTTTTAACTACTATACTTAAAGTGCCACTACGATGAAAATGCACCCCCGTCTTTTAGATATTCTTTAGCATAGAATAGTATTTCAGGGTCGAAAGTGATCATCGATGTAAAAAAAAGCTAAAAATGGTATTTTGAAGTAAGTATTTTGAGCTCTGAAATCACTATTATTTAGGCTACCACTACTAAGAACGGTTCCAAGTGAGCCCGCAATTTCAAAAGGTAATATTGTTTGTTACGTCAGATTCTCAATGCTACGCCTGAATTTCTGTCGAGGTTATTTGTTTTCTTGTTTTTTTCGAGAAGTAGATGAAATGTCCAGCCTTTCAGACGAAGAATTTGAAAAAAACGACCTTGATTTACTTGAAGAATTAGCCATATATGGAGTCACTTCGTTACGCTGGTCAAGAACATGAACGATTAATGGCGGAACATAACAACTCCAGATTCGGAGTAAGAAAAATATAAATAATACTTGCCATCGTCGAATCGCAAAACGGTTTCGACCAAGTAATATTTAGCAACTCTGCTTTATGTAAAAATATCGATAGGTAAAAATGTGATCGTAGTGGCACTTTAAAGATGCTGATTAAATATTAATTTCTTTTGAAATAATATTAATTTCATGAGAATTATTAATGAATTTTACAACCTTCACTAATCGTCTTAGTCCATGTAGTTCAATTATTAAAGCATCAGACTGGTAATCGGAGTTAACGTTATAACGAATAAACTATAGTTTGACACGCGAGCATGCTATCAAGTATCAACTCGTGTTAGTCCATGTATAGCTCAATCACATATGTCCCGCCAATCAATTATAATATGTAACCAATTATATGTGTTCTTTTGCAGTCCCTTTGTCCAAACCCAGTCTCGTTAATCAGCGAAACTTCGGCCATCTTGTATTCGCCGTTGCGAACCACAGACATTACATGGAATTTCGAGAAATTTCTCATCGATCACAATGGAAAGCCGAAAAAGCGTTTCACTCCTAATTTTAAAGCAGCCAATCTCGATCGAGACATTACAAAGATGATTAAAGTCTGCAGACAGAAAGGACGCCATCGACAGGTTGAAGAACATTTCACGGATATTTAGAAGTAGACAAAAGTTTGTAATTTCAAAAAGGTTGAATATATGAGCTGCTAGCTTACTAGTATAATAACCAATTAGATTCCAGAATAGCTCATATATATGGTGCAGGTTGTCTATATATATAACAAATATACTTATTACATATATCACAAGAATTTTGTTGCGTAAAGTCAAAATCTATATTTTCACGTGTTAGAATGCAATACGTCCAATCAAAATCGTGTACAGACTCTTCACATGTGAAAATATAACCAATGAAAAACAACAGAAAAGTTTAAGAGCCAATCACGAAACACTTACAAAAAAGCGCGCGAAAATAGTGCAGAGTCAGCCGTAATTGCTTACTTTTTAATGAAATGGAAAAGTTGTGAGCAAATATACGTATTAGTTAAGTTAAGTAGTTGCAGCTTGATGTTTATAAAGTTGTAAAGGTTTTGCTGTGCAAGCTGTGTTAAGTTATCAATACTCAGAAAAACTCTGAGTACCATAAGTTAAATACCGTAATTAACCTTGCTCTGCCATCTGAGTTCCAGTGGCTCAATGGTTAGAGCGTCTGTCTAGCATTCAGAAGGTTACGGGTTCGAGTCCTGTCTGGTACTCAGAGTTTTTCTGAGTAGTCAGCTTGCACAGCAAAACCTTTACAACTTTACAAATATATGTATTGTTTCATGTCTCGTCTATATAATCTTTTTAATCACCATTAATTATTAAGGTAATCATGGTAACCCAGTGAATATTCTTTATGGACGAGTTTTTACGTCGGTTTTCTTCCGCTAAAGTCTAGTTTGGTATTTCTCCTTTCCATTTAAAAATGATCAAAAAATTATTGTGATACATGTAATAAACAGAAGATAACATGGAAAGTGCTTTGTACGGTTTTATATATATATATATATATATATATATATATATATATATATATATATATATATATATATATATATATATAGATTAAAGTTGTTGTTTGGCATTTACACTCGGAGAATAGATGAAGGAAAAGTATGGTGATGAACGAGTGTCAAATTATATACTCTTGAGACCCAACCAGGACCAGTTGCGAAAAATGCAACTACAAGGCCTTCTGGCTGGGGTTTGAACCCGCGACCCTGGATTACTAGACCAGCGCTCTACCGACTGAGCTACAGAAGCCGTTGCCGGGAGCTTGGCCACGAGTTCAGTATATATAGGTGTAACAATGGTAATGCCGGTGATGCAATGATGTGGATTAAAGTTGTTGTTTGGCATTTACACTCGGAGAATAGATGAAGGAAAAGTATGGTGATGAACGAGTGTCAAATTATATACTCTTGAGACCTATATATATATATATAGATATATATATATATATATATATATATATATATATATATATATATATATATATATATATATATTCGAATTTGTAGTGAATTTTAGTGATTCTAAGTTGATGATAGATTGACCATAAACTGAGCTGTATTCAGCTGGTCTTTCTTGATGTTGTAATCTTGTTCGACTCAAAGTCTTTAATGCATTCAACTTTGAGATAAAAAGATTAATGTTCTTAGAGTTTAAAAATCTACAATAAAGCATGAATTTTTTAATTAGTCAGTAGCAATTGTTTTCAACGAAGCCCAACTCCGAAAAAAGTCTTATTAGATAGCCGCCAGTAACATTAACTTAGAGGATTTATCCAAACAACATGTTAATAAAATTACTTTGCCTGACCATAAACACCGCGAGCAAACGATATTAATAAGGAATTTATAATATGGCTTTTGGTTATTTTCTCCTCGTGGATATATGCGAAGCATAGGAACGAGTTACAGTTACTCTCGTAAGCGACCTCCTGGCTTAAGCGACCGCCTTTACAAATTCCCATTTTATTTCTTAGTCAAACTTAGGGACCGGTCATTATTAAAAATGGGGGTGGCACCGAAGAGAAATGTTTTTCTTGGTAAAAATTTTGCTGACCCAACCTCAGATATCAATTAAAAAATAAATACCCATCCCAAAACTTTAACTTTGTCCACATCATAGAGATGAGGGAAGATGATGATGTTAGAGGATGATGATGAGGTTGTTGTTGATGATGATGATGATGTTGATGATGTTGATGATGATGTTGATGATGATGATGTTACATGAAGAATCTGAAAAATTTCAAGATGACTCTGACTGATTGACATAATTATTGTATTGGTATATGATATTTCTTTCTTACATAGTCTTTAATATGTTTGAGTGAGTCATGCTTTGGAAATATACATTACATTTTTTTTCTACCCAACCTTTGAGATGGGTTTTTTTTTATTTACCCAACCTTTGACTTACTCAAAATTTTGTTTACCCAACTATTTTCTCTTCGGTGCCACCCCCCCCCCCCCCATTTTTAATAATGACCGGTCCCTTATAGCATCTCTCCTTATAGCATCAAACTTTATTAGTTTCTATTTTATTTTAAAGGTGGTCAATTTCCGCTATAGTTGCCATTTTCTGCTATCATCACATATGCTTATTCACAAAGCAATCCTCCTTTTTGAACTATAACCAAGTTTCACAATTTTTGATAGTATATAGCCAGGGTATAGATGTTTTACTGTCCCACAATAAGTATATTTACATGGGATCTCTAGACCATATCCAGCGCCACGATGTACTCGCTTTTAGTAGTATAGAGAGTGGGGGTGCGAGCCCAATCGATGTTAACCGTAAATATAAATACCAAAACATCGCCAAATTTGTGCCAAATCGCGATTCGACAAAATTTGGTGTCATTTTGGTAATTTTATATTTACGGAAAACATCGAATAAGCTCGCACCCCCACTCTCTATACTACTATGGCGGTCGTTAATCAAGCTAGACACCCCTCACGTTTTCTACTCAATTGATGTCAAACACACGCGAGACTAACGAAACAACACCAAATTTATACCAAATCGCGATTTTCGCTAAATTTGATGTTATTTCAGTCATATTTAAAAAATAGAAAGAGTCGCTTCGTCATTTTCGCATTTTTTTAAAAATAGAAAGTGTCGTTTCAACATTTTCACATATTTAAAAAATAGAAAGTGTCGTTTCAACATTTTCACATATTTAAAAAATAGAAAGTGTCGTTTCAACATTTTCACATATTTAAAAATAGAAAGTGTCGTTTCAACATTTTCACGTATTTAGAAAAAATAGAAAGTGTCGTTTCGTCATTTTCGCATTTTTGTTCAACAAACTATGACCGACGCGTTCTGCTGTTGTCTCAATTCACGCGCGAAAAAAAACCACTAGATTTTGATTCTACTGGTGATGTTTTATCCAAACAAGTATCCAAATGGATAGCGAAATGGCGCTCTTTTGATTGGTTAACAACATTGACTAACAGGTGACCAGTTGTTTCGCGAATTAGTCCGTTTGTTCACTATTTTCAGTGGTATCTCTCACTACAATGTTTTTGTGACCATACGCGTAGGAGTCAATACCATTTTCTAAAAGGTATCGTTTATCATCGAAGCAGGATAGCGATACTTTATTAATTTCATAACTACCGAGCTGATGTTTGACACTTCTAATGGTCTTCATTGTGTGCCGCAATTGTTTCTGCTCGAGTAACACACTTTTGTAATCTTCATGCTTGATTACCTTTTTAATTATATTCTTTCTAATACCTTTAGCAGTTTTCCCACCACCTCCATCCTCTTTCAAATAACTGTACATCTTACTGCGCAACCCAACGAACTCAATAATTGGCGTTCCAGCGCACTCGTCTTTCATCTTCCCAATAACTTTCTTGTTCTCTTTAAAAGCGAATGGGCTGTCTGCAGGGTAAGTCGCTATTGTCAAACTTTTCGCACTCCATCATAAAGTCAGAATAAACGTCATCAGTTTTGATTGTGTACAACAGACTGTCAGTGTCAGTGAAGTGTAGTCTACAGGTGTCGCTAGAGTACTTTTTCATGATGTAATTATAGTGAAAATTGTACATCAGCGTTTTGCTTAAGTCTAGTATACACATACCCACATATGCAGGTCGATTTAGTGTCAGCGTTTCTTTAACTTTATGGACAGCGACTAAGTTCTCGCTAAATATCTTGCAAGACACAAACGTCGGCTTCGAGACAAGCTTTTTAAATTTCTTCCCAGTGGTCACTAATCTTACGTCCACACGCTTCCTCAAGTTTTCCATTGTTTTTCCAAACACACTGTTGTTCATCAACTTGAAGAAGTCCTTCTCGAAAGCGTTCTTAGCCGCAGTTCTTTTGACTGTGTTAAAAGTCGATGTACTTGCCTAACCACTTAGACTGATCAAATTGTAGGACCCTATGCACCTTTTTGATTTTCAATCCAAGATCCATGTACAACTGCAGATTTCTATAGTGACACACATACTTTTTTTTGTCCATCAAATTAGTCACCAGCTTCTTCACACCACCAACACTCACATTAAACTTATTTTTGATTTTCGTGCAGTACTCCGACAACATGTCAACAGTTATTTCCATCTTCTCAGGAGCCAGCGGGTAATCGTTATGTAGGTCATGCAAATGGTCTGGATACTCCAAGTCGACTTCAAGCAGTAAGCCCTTTTTACTATTGTTGTGATAGTCGCATAGATTAACCTTTTCTATTTATTTCTTAGTCAACCATTTAAAACCACCCGTAGGTAGACTTCGACTCATTGCCCATCCATACAAATTGTTGGCATCAAGGTACATCAAATACTTCGACTCTTGCGCTCTATCGTACCCCTTCATGTACTTATTATTTGCCACGCCATGTCTGTTGCATATGTATAGCTCACACCACCACGCATACCTAATTCTACGAACTGGAACATGTCAATGTCAGACAATAATTCGAGTTCTACTCCAGTCATCTTTAACATGGCATCCCAAGCCAATCCAGGCGACGTGAAATAGTGACACGGGTCTAATTTATACTCGCGATGACATGTCTTTCTAAAGTTCTCAAAAACGTCAGCAAGCAAGAGCACGTCGCTTTTCAAATACAGGTCGTGATACCCACCCATACTTTCAACGTCGAAGTAGTCCCACACATCGCAAGCGCGTTCATGCATTTCTTCCGTAATATGCTCGTCATTCAGAATGCTGTAAAAGTCCTTTTTGGAGGGTAGCTCGCTTTCATCGAATTTATCAAAGGAGTCCATATAATCATAGGGATAGACCCCCTTTCTTGTCATAAGTGCCAACCCCTCATCGTGAAACACTTCTGACGTGTATTTGAAAGCGCCCCTTGGTAGGTTCTTCACCAAGTTGTCTAGACCACTACTCATGAACTGAAAGCTGTCCAAGAATACCAAGTTTTTTCCAAGCATGAACGCCATGTACTTCTCCATGTTGTTCGGTATCACATTTATGTCTTGACCAAACTTGCCAATCTCCTGCATAATGAGATGGCTATCGTAACCGCGTAGGTTATGAAAGATCACAGGAATTTTATCAATCAATTTAAAGTTCACGTTACAGTCGCGATGTGCGGACCCTCTGTACTCACCTGAGACATGACAGTGGTCTCTCACTCTAACGTCAGCACCAGTGTACTCAACACTACAAATATGGCAACTTTTAGCCTCGTCAAAGTCTTGTTTATCGTCATCAGTCAGTATCATTTCTTTGTTAAAGTGACTCTCAGATGTCTTTTTACAATATTCAACAATTTCTAACATCTCCCCAATGAACTTGTTAACTGCATTTTTCACCACGATACACTTTCACTGGCTTACTATACTCGTTGTCATAGCAACAAACCAATTTATAACCCATAACCACAGTCAACATGCCTCTGGTAAGCGTTTGTGTAGCTACACTCGCTTGATGGTGTTGTTGTTTGCACCTTCTGTGTGATAGCCTCGAAGTCTGCATACACCACAAATGGTACGTTTAGCTGTCTACTATAATTCTTATATTTCACTTTCGCACCTTTTTGCGGCATTTTAATAGCTTGCTTCCCATTGATGACCAAACACACTTCAATATGACTTTCAAGCACGTCCGCTCGGGTAAAACACTGCAAACAATACCTACAAAAGTGCTTTCTCGCCTTATGCTCTGTCTGACGGTACATGAATTTGTTGAAATCGCGAATGTACACATAGTGTTTACTACCCCCATTAGTTATCAACAATAGGTCCATATGGTCAGGATACACCTCCTTAGAAACGTACACAGGGAATGACTGCTTACTTTCGTACCCAAAGACATTAATGCTAATATCGTTAGCCTTTTCAATCTTGTTGTAATCTTTGAGTGTGACTGGGAAGTCAATTCCGTCGTAATTCAGCTCATTGATGTGACTGGCGTACTTCGACGTTCTATCAGAGTGTTTTCCAACAGGAAACTTATGTGCTAGGTGGCACCATCTAAAACACTCGTTGTCGCCCCCATTATTTACGTTTATCAAGCCCTTCATACTGTTGCACAGCTCCTTTGGCAACGCAATGTAACTACTCCCATGCAAAGGTCTATAAATAGCGATATTAACGTAGTGTGCGTCTATTTTGTCGATAGTCCACCCAGACCCCTCAGATAACCACCCAGCTATCCGCGTCAAAATCTGTTCCGATCCACGGTTGGCAACATCCTCGATGTCACGCTCATTAATGACGACAAACGTTCCGCTGTTAAAGTAGGCAGTTTTATATGTGGTCTTATCACGCTCTAAAGCTTTCTCGAAAGTGACCTTAACTGTCTCTACCACTTTCATTCCGTTAGTCTCACCCAACTCACGTCTCAAAAGGTTAATGACAGCGCTTCTAGTTGCGTTTACCTGGTTGATGTCTCTGGCGTTAACCACCTTGACTCCATAGGACCTTGTGAACCCTCTCAGTGCTCGATCCAACAGCCGCGGGCTATGGTCTTCAACTGTGGGTTGTGCTTCCTGATTTCTAACAAGACGGTTATACGTCCGACTACCAACGTTAACTCGCCTGTTTGTCAGTGGATTAACAATAGTTGCATTTGTCGTGTCACTAAAAACACCATCTCTAACAAGTTGATTGTAGACTCGCCCATGAACATTGACTGCTCTACCTGTTAGCGGATTTACAACGGCTGCACCAGCTCTAGCGAGTGAGTCTTCTGTGACGTCGCCCATGGCTTCTATATACTACACTTGTATTTTTTTTCCTAAGCCACTCGTTGTAATAACGATCGCCACTTTCACACCATCCCAACTTTGGATACACCACTCCAAACAGATTGTCGTCAAACTTCTCTTTCACCTTTCCGTCTTTAAGGTCTGACACCTTCTCGAGTGTCTTGAATTGTCTTCTATGGCACAACCTAATAATGTAGTATCCGTATCTGCTGACGTTTCTACCCTTTATCAAATTGCATGAGTACAACACATTGACAACTTTCAAGAAGTCCTCTTTTATCAACTCGAGGTGCTCGCCCTTCACAGCGTTCCGCAGTCTCCTCCCCATCCACCAAGACTGCTTGTGAACGCTTTTTGGTCGTGTGAGTCTCATGTCACTATAACTCTGAGTGTAACCCCATTCGATGTCGCCACACTTTGGACACGCGTACCCACCACAGCCAGTCATGTTTTTCACAACGTCACAATCCAAGCAGTAGTGAAGTCTGAAGATGTCTCCACACTCAATTTTCGTTTCATTTGCAATCTCATCAATTGTGTAACCATAACTCATCTGCCTCATAAGTTTGTCCATCACTTATACTACTCCAACATTTTTTTATCGAACCAATACCCACACTACTATTCCACCACCCAAACCTAACGCACCAACAAACAACAATTGGTATTCCTTCATTTCCGCGCTCGGTTGATAGTAATCCGCAATCTTCGGACTCTCAGTGAACACTCGACCGCTGTAGTGAATGGTCATTACGCTTCTAAGTTCTTCCAACGCGTGGTTTGTGTCATTGATGTCAGCATTAGCGTCTGAGAGCTGTTGTCGCAAACGTTGAATCTGATCTTTTTTAGCGATTTCATTTTCGTACCACACTTCTTTCGCACTGGCCAGCTGTTCCAACGCATGGTTGTGTCTTTTCATCTCAGCTTCATAACCTGAGTGATTAAACTTTGAGAACATAAAGCCAGCGCCTGCAAAAGCCACTGCATTAAATATCCCTCCAGCCACAACACTCACCATTAACTTACGTTGATTTGAATGGATCTGTCGGTATCCACTTTTTCGATTGTAACCATTTTACTAACAACGTTCCTGCACCAACAGCTGCAGCAAGTTTCACTATACCTTTCACTGTCTCTGGTGTTCCCAAGCATGGTTCTCCCAAAGCCTTTTTCGAAATCATACTCACTACCACAGCACCAGTCGTGACAAGAAGCGCGTCGTACAATTCATTCATGAGTTCTTTTCGATCGATCGTGGCCATATATACATTGTCGTGTGTTTTGTTCAAGAATCAAATGTGTCGAGTGTTGGACGACGAGTTCTACAACTTTCTGACGCGCTAACCACAGTACTCGCGGGTTCTAATCGTGTCTCTTTTCTACTGCTAATTGTGTACCATAGCGAAGCACCAGCAATGATAACACCAAGTGTTCCAACAATATAACCATAGCTCCACTCACTACCCTGTTCTTCATTGACTATCATTTCACGCATTTTCTTTTCTTTCGCAGCTTTCGATATCTCAGCCAACTTTTTACCAGCAGCGACGCGCTTTGGGTCCTTCACCTTAACACTTTTCACATCAGCTGTGATCTTAGCGTCAACAGCCGTCTGTGAGTCTTCGGCCATCTAATACACTATCACGTGTTATCTTACTCACAGTTGATCTCACAGGTGTCTCACAGTTGACCTCACAGATATCTCACAGTCCCAAACCAAACGCACTAAAAAGGGAGCGTTTTCTCTGGAGGTATAGTATAATGACTCAAGACCAAGACACCGCAGAAGAGGGGTATATCAACATGGTGCGGGGGAACGACTTTATCAACGTGTCTATCCCACAAGGCGTCTCTGGACCCAACGTTTTAAAAGAGTACTTAGAAGTCTTCACAGTGCGCGAGCGCTGGTGCACAGATTGGGAAGTAGCAAAACGATTTGGTATTCAGATTCGCATTACAAAGCGCGCTCTTGAGGCTTGGGTCAATCTTCAAGAAGATAGTGCCAACAGGATGGTTAACTCATTAGCTAGCATAATCCCTGTGTGGTGTCACTCACCATTCAAATACCTTGTGTTAACAAGTAGCAACTACTTGAGCAACCCTTGCGAGTCCACCGCCACGCTACTTGGTAACTTCCTCGAAGTGTTCTTAGCGAGCCTTCTATGGAGACCTAGTCCAACCAAGCTCAAAGCGTGGCTAGAGCTCGCCGCAAACCGTGACGTTCACGTTTGCATGGTGGGGTGTAATGAAATAGTGGGTGCGTTTGATATCGGGGACCACGCACTCTCGTCTGCCCACAGACATTTTGCGTGTGACGAAAACGTGTATACCTGTTACCCATGCGGCGTGGTCACCAATAGCCCAATGCATCGCTTAAGACACGAGAGCTCGCGGTCCCATCTTGGAAACTTAGAGCTTCAGCGGATATTTGACAATGAACAACGACTCCCACAATAAAAATATTTCTCTGAGGGTATAGTAACCATGAGAAAAGTTGGTAAACTAGAAATTGTGATTGGTCCCATGTTCGCATAAAAACGACAGAGACTCTTCGCTAGGTTAGTCGCGTTAAGTAAATCAGAGCTCAAAGTCCTTTACATGAACAATGCAGGCGACACTAGACGAACTGACCACACGTTCTCCACACATCGTCAGACCATTGTCGTCGGATCAGACAGTTTACCTGCAGAGTTAATCACCAACCTCCCGAGTTCTTCCAAACTAACTGATTATGATGTCATCGGCATTGATGAAGGTCATTGGTACTCTGATCTGTCAGTTATTCGTGACTACATCAAAGCTGGCATTCACGTCATTATTTGTGGCCTCATAACAACGGAGCACTTAAAAAGACTTGGTGAGCTCGACACACTCTTTCCAGTAGCAGACGACATCACATTTCTAAAAGCGTATTGCGCTGTTTGTCGCGACACCGACGGAACAACTGTTGAAGCGCCATTCAATTGGAGATACAATCCAGGACCATCGTTTGTTGGTGGTGCTGAGCAATACAAAGCAGTGTGTAGACGTCATCATCCTTCCACATAAAATTAGGGGCGCTCTCGATACGCTCCACTTTTTTAAATTTAGACACTGGACACATGAAGCGCCCAATGTCATTGAGACAACATTTTTTTTTCACACACATAGACATTAGTCGCGCGCCACACAGTGATGTCTCTCGTGGTTACTTAACGCTGCTTTATTTTTAAATTTACGAAAACACTGGGAACATTGAAACCCAATGTCAAAGAAATATTTTATTATCGTGGTAATAGCGTCGTCGTACGAGTCGCACAACAATGTTAGATACCCAGCGGATTTGTATCTGAGTAGCAGAGAGTCTTGCTCTTTGGATGTCTTACCTGTGCCACCTGGGTTCTTGAACTCAATCACAAGCCCGCTATGCTGTCGGTTTGCATTAGCAATAATCAAATCAGGTGTTCCACGTTGGTAACCTTTTTTCCACGAATTTATTCTTTTACTTGGTGTCTTGATTTTCACCACAAGCGGCTATCAAAATAGCTTCCGGATAGTATTTCCTAAGAAAACCAACGACTTTCGTGTGGAGATCGAACTCAGTGATCATTTTAAACTGATTGTGTTTGAGACCGACGTCAGCTACAGTCTTTCTAACGCTTGGTAAGACTTCTGAGTGCACCCACCTTCCGAACTGTTTTGCGCGCTCCATTTTACTCGAGAACACCAATGAGTAGACCCCAAGCTCGTTGATAAACGAGGCCTGTTCCATCTTCATTTTACAGTCAGGTTCGACGTGGTCGTGTACTGCATCTTTTGGTCTAGCATAACCTAGAGCGCTCGCGACTTCTTTCGCTTTGAACCATATGTCACCGCTATTCATAACCGTCGTGATTTGGTGACCATCGAAATCAAATAGTTGAAGTGTCATGGAAGTCATCACTATATAGTCTCCCACAAAAAAAAAACTACTCGATGTGGGCGCTAGGTTTTTTATAGATCTGGTTTGTTGTGTACCAACGCATCAGATGTGTTTTATTAGTCTTCGGTTTGCTACGTCGTCTGAAAAAGTTTCTAATGTTACGAACCAGCTTTCTTAACCAACCCATTTTAACTTAGGTCACATCTTCTACCACTCCCACAGTGTCTGATTCTGGTAACACGATAGGTTTGCCGTAAGTCTTTTTAGACCTCATACCAATCTCAGCGTGGAGCTCAAGAGTCACGTCACCGCGGCCAAATGACCCACCAGCTTTGAACATGTGGTCAGTCGTTTTATTTATCTTATATATTTCACGTTCTTTTGAAATACATGCTCCCATATATTTAACACTGATTTGGAAGATCACTTTAATGGTAATGACGCAAGCATCGAACACTCACTTTATACCATATTCCTTCATCATTTTTCCACCCATGATTATGATGTCTCGGTTCGTCATGTAACCACTCACGATTTTCACACCGTAGAATTCTATCAATGATGGGTACGCATAAGGCGCGAGTGGTACTCTTGGTCGATGTATTCCAAAAATCGTTCCATAGGGTGTGCCTATCTTTTTCATGTTCGCTACGAAGTCTGAATCGGTTGACTTGGCGTTGTTGACTCTGACGTGTGAATTGTCCATTTGCCAGTGTATTGATATCATATGCATTTTAGTGAGGTCAACACCGCTTGGAATAGTGCATACGCTCTCCATTGCTGGGTTGCTGCCACCATACGCGAGCCCATTAGTCATACCAGTCTTGTACCCTATGAACTTATCCCACTGACCATCGTCGTTTGATATAATTGTCTCCCAATTTGACCCTGTGGCTCTCATAGGTAGCCGCACCACAACAAAAATGGAGAGGTCACACCACTGCATACTCGGGCAGTTAAAATGGAGGCCTGACTCAAGTGGGAGTGGTGTTAACTCAGGGGATAGAAAACTATGGCCTGCACCGTTAACGCCAACAATAGGACCATAAGCTGAGTTGTTTTGCACTAATTTACTTGTTTCACCAATGGCTTTCACTTTGTTTGAACCATTGGTGTGAAATTCCACGTTTTTCAAGGCGTGTGCGCTGACGTCGAAGTCAAACACAACATTATAGGACTGACTCTTAAGGAAACCTGATAGTAATAGCTCCAGAGTTCTTTTGTTTGCGGCGTCTGAGTCATCGACTGGGTCTGCTACGTTTTTTATTGCTGAGCCTTGCATGTCTATTAGTCCGGACATCCTTCCACCAGTCGCGCTTAATTTGGGGTCTTCGTCCAGATGTCTTTTCGTTCTCTTTAGTATTTTATCGTGGGGGTCGTCAGACTCATACCCATAGTTTAGACTCATTACTACCTCAAGGTGTATTTGCTTACAAGATAGCCAGAGACTGCTGAGAACCCTAACACTATCGCTAGCGTTGTCGTGTCTGACTTACTTGTGGTGGTCTGCGCCTTCTGATTGGTGGTGACCACTGTTTTCTTCACAGGTTCAACCACCAAGTGAGTCACCACATTTTCTTGGTGGACTTTTTTAGCCACAGTCGTTGGTGTGATCGCATTCAAGCGAGTGTTCACTCCAAATCTCATGGACTCTGTAGCAATCTTTAATAAGTTGTTGTACCCAGCGATTTTGTTCTTGAGTATCACCACGTTACTTGGCATTAACCATGTACTTGGCGACACTGCAAGATTTTGGACAACGTTGGTGTCTCTAATCGATTTATTCATGTTGAGAATCCATGTCGATACGTCGTAGTTGATAACACTGTCAGCGAACAACTTTCGGAATTCTTGTTGGGTTTCTAGACTCCCTGCAGAACCACCAACGACTGACACACGTGTTCTCGCTTGCGCACCAAGTGTGGAGTACACAAAGGCTTCTATATGCTTTGATTTAGATATTGCAGTCCAATGTTGGTGAAGCCGTCTGACAATCGCGCGACGTATCGTTTATAATCGTTCTGAACGTCGTTAAGTGTGTAGACTCTGGACTCACCTGTTGTGCCATCGCTCAGGACTTTATTCTGGTAGTAATATTTTCTGGGAATCTTGGAAATCTTACCATACAATTCGCGTTGAATTCTCTACTTATTGATTTCATGGTCTCACCACCTTCCATTCTTCTGAGAAGTCTTCTAATGGTGAAGTACACATGAAATCTCATCACACTTGTGACCACAGGGTGAACTTCTTGTGACACTGATAAATGTCGCAGTGAGACTCCACAACAGAAACTCGCACAATACGTCGCAAACACAACACGGTAGTAAGATTCGTTGTCGTCCCACTCTGACGTGGTCTTTGACGTAGTGATTTGTAAGGTTGGTATAGCTTTGACATGAAGTAGCTATTTTGGTTAACGAAGGCTTTGAAGTTATTCACTGGATAATTCAACACGTTTTCCGTTGGATAACCATCCCAAAGTCCCCAGTGGTTCTTGTGACCTTTTGGTAGTGGTTGGATAGTTCCACCGCCTTGCCATATTATAGGGAACTTACTATTGTGTAACCACTTCCACATGTTTTTATCATTTTTGAAGGTTGTGCTGGTTATGTCTGTGCTGAGGATGTCGTTGTTTTTGAAGTATACGTCAACACCTATAGGATCTCACCATCTTGCGAAATATTTGGATAGAACTCGAATTTGCTTAAAGTAGCGTGGGGTACTTTTTGATGAGGTCTGCCTTTGCGTCGTGTGTAGCCTTCGATGTGTTCGCCATCGCGCGTTCGTAGTACTTTCCATAGTAATTGTGAAGGGCTTTCTGCATATAATATACCATATGTTATACACAATGCGAAAGTTGACGGCACTCATTGAAGGCGCAGAAAAAGTTGTGTCCTTTGACAACAGTGTGATGATCACGCACGATAACCCATACATTATGGTCAAGACAGCCACTGTGTTTTGGGACTACGACAACGTATTGGCAAACACGATCGACTTTTCCCTCGGTAGTCTCTTGCGGTTCTCAGTGCCTCAGGGACACTATAACTTCAACGCGTTGGTTGAGTACATGAAGCTCCAGGTCTCCGACATGAGACCAAACGTGTCAAGTCTTGAGATAGATAAAATTCCATCTGGTGGATGTAGAGTAAAGACTGTAGCTCCGTTTAGATTGCTGGGGGTTGGACCTCTTCTTGGCTTTGCAGAAAACACGTTAATCCAAGGGAAGGAGTGGCACGTCAGCCCAAACAAGGTTGATATGTATAGAGGTCTGAAGTACATAGAAGTTTGATGTGACATTGTTGAGACGGAGAGCAATGTGGGTATTGATGGGAGGCGTAGCAATGTGATCACAACGTTGCCAATACCCACCGAACAGTCTTTGAAGGGGTCAGTGCAACGTCATGTAGACATTGAGTCAAAGGTGAGTGTTAAAAAAGGTGTTTACTCAAGTATGACATTTCGTGTCAAACCAATTAAATAACGGTGATCTTAAAATTGGCGCGGTGCTATTGGAACTGTATATTGTGTGAATTATATGGAGCTTGGTGTGGAAACAGAACAAGGGTTGCGAGACATCTATTATAACCCCAAGACAGGGTTCAGTGGTGCAGAGAAATTGTATCAACGCGCATTGGGAGACGGATTGAAAGTAACTAGAAAAACAGTGAAAGAATGGTTGACAACGCAGGACACCTACACTAGGTACAAACCTATTGTGAGAAGACATAAGTTCCGCGCGACCTTTGTTGGGTTTATTGGTGAAGAACTCCAAATGACTTGGTGGACATGAGTAAGCACTCAAAACAGAATGGAGGGTATTATTGGATATTGACAGGTATTGAAATATTGAGTAGATACGCTTTTGGCATTGCGGTGTATAGAAAAGACACTAAGAACATGACTGAGGCTGTTGGAAAGTTGTTGAGTGACTTTAAAGATCGGTTTGGAACCATGCCTAAGTTAGCACAATTTGATGATGGACTTGAATTCTACAATGTTGGTGTGAAAAGTTTGTTGAAAGAACGTGATGTTAAATATTTCAGCACTAAGAGCGATAAAAAGGCTGCTGTTGTTGAGCGTTTCAATAGAAGTCTCAAGAGTATTATGTGGAAGTACTTTTACGCTCGTGGAACGCACAAATGGATTGACGTTTTGGATCAATTTGTGGACAATTACAATAGCAATGTGAATCGAAGCATTATGATGAAGCCAAAGGATGTTGATAAGTCGAATGAAGGTGAAGTTTGGACCACTTTGTTTGGTCATCAATTTGCAGACAACCCGTTGCCGAAGTTCAAGGTTGGCGAATCAGTGAGAATTAGTAAATACAAGAGCGTGTTCACAAAGGGCTATGAAGCCAACTTCACTGAAGAGCTGTTTAAAGTGGTGAAAGTTATTCGTGGTGATCCGAATGTGTATGAAATTGAGGACATAAGTGGTGAACAGATTATTGGGAAGTTTTATGAGCAGGAATTATCGCTGGTCAATAAGAAACATGGTGACGATGTGTACAGAGTTGAAAAGGTGTTGAAAAGAAAGAAAGTCAGAGGGAAGAAGATGGCGCTGGTTAAATGGTTAGGTTATGAGAGCAAACATAATTCGTGGATACCAGAAAGCGATATTCAAAATGTGAGCTAATGTAATATGGCCGAAGGTGGGGAAGGTTTTGATAACTTCGAGATGGAGAACTTCGACGAGTACGAAGGCGTCACTGATGAGCGATTAGAGGAAGGGTATTGTAAAGAGACTTTTTAGACAACGAGTAATGAGTTAAACTAACAACCACTCTTGTTGTTGAGACGACGCTCAAAGTGACAACTGTTCTAGCATTTTTTAAAGATATTTTTAACTCGATAAAAATATCTGCGAAACTTTCTCTCAACGAAAATGTTTGTGGAACTCTCTTTATTTCTCAAACCTAGTCTGACTATTGATTAGGTTGTGAGAGCGAACATAATTCGTGGATACCAGAAAGCGATATTCAAAATGTGAGCTAATGTAATATGGCTGAAGGTGGGGAAGGTTTTGATGACTTTGAGATGGAGAACTTCAATGAGAATGATGACAACACTGATGAGCAATTAGAGGAGGAGCTCACCGAGACTGATGAGTGGCTCAACAAGACAACCATTGAGTACAGTGCGAGTGAGATGCCGAAAGACGTTCGTGTTAATTATAATAACAACCTTGACACCGCGAATAAGATAAGAAGTGTGTTAGCTAGAAGGCGAGGTGGGCAAAGAGAGACGTCGTTTATTGACACTGACGATGGTAAGACGGTGACAATAAGGGGGACTAACACAGAGGTCCCAACAGTAGAGTTTGTCGAACAGGATGAGCCATATGACAACGTCAATGATATAAGCTTCAATCTAGCTTTTGAAGAGAAGTCGGACAAACTTTATAGAGGAGTGGACGAGCTAAACGTGTCTGACAAAGAGAAAATAAAAAATGAAGTAAAAAGAATCAAGCTAATAAATAATAAAATAAGTGGATTGTACAAAAAAGGACTTGGCCACGACGACGCGTCAAGGGAAATAGTCGACAGGTCAAACGTGACGGGCTCAGGGTCTATTTTTTTCAAACCAATAGGCATACATGGTAAGCGAGGGGGAGCTAGGCGAATTCTAATACCTAAAGGAGATACTTTGATCTACAGTAAAGATGACAATAGTAAAAGGGCTATTGAGCAGTTCAAACAGCTAGTTGACCAAATCCCTGAGAATACAGAAACAACAGTTGCCACAACAGAAGTAACCCCAGATGACTTCCCAGTAATTGAGACAAGAGTGGACTATGTCGACATACCTGGGCTACCAGACGAAAACCGCGAGCTGAACGGTGTGCTTAATCCAAGCGATGGTGTGTTGCGTACGTGAATCAAGAGTGGGTGATGATGGCGCACTGCAAGCGCATGAGGCAGACCACTTTCAAGAAACGATAGATGAGACGAGTGGGAGATTGGTAGAGCTTGATAGAGAAGACCTTACGATCGTAGAGAATGAAGAGTATATTGATCTACATGAAAGAATGATTGGACTCACGCAAGCTAAATACAGAACTTTAGGACAGCGAGAAATAGAAGAGGTTAGAGAGCAGCAAGAAGTCGACATTGACAGATTTCAAAAGTTCAAGAAGTGGGCTAAAGAAAATATGGTTGGGTTGAGTGCTGTAGCAATTTCAATGGCTGGGATTAGAACAACTATTATTATCGCTGGGAGGTCTGCTGTTATGAAAGGCGCTATGGCCACGAGGTCGTTTGCACAGGCTGTTAAGAACGCGATAATGAAAATGGGTCCATGGGCTGTTGGGTTGGCTAACTTAGTTTATAATGCGTTGACGTTGGGTGCGAAGGGTCTCGCATGGTTGGCTCAAAATCTGTGGGTACTCGCAGTGGTATTTGCGTGGTTTGCTTATGACTATTACAAGCTAAAACGGTAGTAACAAAATATGTGTAAAGTATATGAACGTCACGTCAGCAGAATTGAGTCCCGGTTTTAGACGAGCGACCATGGGTGTCATAAAAGGGGTGAGAACGCAGCATGTGATCACGTTGAACCCTAATAAAGTCAGTCCTGGTGAGGAACTTTACATTGATGTACCGAAGCTTAAGGTTTAGTATAGCTGTTTGGTGCCTGGATCGTTGGGTTTAGTGTTCGACTTTAAGAATGCGAATGACAAAAGTTGGTTCTTGAACAATGTGAGCAAGTTACTTTGTGAGAAGCTTGTTGTGAGACTAGCTGGGGAGACTGTGTATGACAACAATGGGGAAAATTACACTGGCGTTTATCGTGACCTTTGGGAGAGCGTTACCGCGCGAGACCAAATGGTTGACTATGGTGTTGGCTCTGAGAACTTGAGAAAGCTAATTTCTAAGGATGACAGTGGTGCGACAAGTGGGAACGTCGCTAAAGTTAGTGACGCATTGATGTTTGGTGTGATTGGAACGAAACAGCGGATAAAGCTTGGTAAGATCATGAATGACCATGGGTTGTACGCTCCTTTTAGCATGAACAACAACTTGCAGTATGTGATCACACTTCCGAAGGCCACAGACATCATGGTGGCGCAAACCAATGAGAGTGTGGGTGGATACACTCTGGAGAACCTCGAGCTTGAGTATGAAACGATCGATAACCAGGAGCTCTCTGATGAAATAACGTCGGGTTATGCAAGTGGTCGTAGCTTGTCATATGAGCACGTTACGTTGATGAAAACCACCGAATGGGACAAAGGCACAACCATTGTGAACGAGAATGTTAATCTACCAAGAAAAAGCATGAAAGCGATTGTGCTGCTATTCACGAATAAGGTGCGAACAGACAGTGAGGAGTTTCTTTACCCAAATATCGAGAGTGTTAGAGTCACAATTGAGGGTGTGCCAAATAGCGTGTACTCACAAGGCATTCCAAAGTCGAAGTTCTACGCAGAAGCGAGACGAGTGTTTGGGTTGGGTGAAGAGCACGCTCAGTTCATGACTATACAGAAGTTCTATAAAGATGGCTTTGCGTTAGTCATTGACTTGAGGAGCGTTCAAGATAATCGCAACGTCGCCACTGGTAAAAAAATTGTGAACACACAATCCGGCGTGCTTCTTGAGATCACTAAGAAAGCGACGACCGCGAATGTCATGTGTAGGGTGTTTGTGATGAGTGATGGATTAGTCAACTTCATGAACAATGGGTTGCAATCAACTGATCCAGTATTAAATCAAACGCAATTTAATGGAAACTCCGTTTAACGCGCTAATTGTTGGTATGACAGCTTGTGGTAAGACGCATTATTTACTCAATACACTGGAATCTGAGTATCGTGGTAAGTTTGACTACATTGTGTTGATTTGCCCTACTTTCGAGTGGAATAAGGCGTATCAAGATTGGAAATATGTGCGTGACCCTGACGTGTTAGCGATAGACTGTGCACAGGATAATGTCGACGCTGTTCTCAAGTGTGTAACAAACACTTTTAAAGGCACTAACACTCTGATTGTGTTGGACGACTGTGCGAGTGGGCAGGACGTCAAGAATAGGACTAGTCAATTGGTCAACTTGGCTTTTAGTGCGCGACATTTTATGTTGAGCGTTATTGTCATCACACAACAACTGACGTCGATCGCAAAACCGTATAGAGAAAACATTAGTAAGCTCATTTGCTTTTACTGTCCGAGCAGAAGTGATATGAAGGTTGTTATTAACGATTACCTTGGACATATTTGCAAAGAAGAAGTGTCGGCGATTGTGACCGCACTAAAAAATCATAAGTACGCTAGACTCGAAATCTCACTGCGTTATCCATACAGTCACGAAGTTGTTATTCCGCAATAAAATATGGGTATAAGTAATAGCGTGATGGTGAAACGCAAAAGTGAAGAAAACCCCACGATTGAGGAACTAGTTGAGGAGACTGCTGACACTTCGACTGTGGAAGACGACATTGACGCAAGGAGAGCTGAACTAATAAGACTGTCTAGCGATGGTGTGGTAAGCCAATCTGAAGCATACATTAAAAAAGCGTCTGCAAAGGTTATCGACAAGATATGGCGCCAATATGAGTTGAAGAGAATGGAAATCGCAAACGCTTTTCTCACTGACTTGCTAATCAGTAAATTTGCTAGCTTACTAGATGGGTTGAACGCCATTGAGAACCCTGACGAACTAAATGACGAGTTGCAAAAAGACCCGTTACTAAAGAAAGACGTTGAGAACATTGTCGCGATTGTGACGCCGTACGTGCCTTTCTTGGGCTTGTTGTCGGGAGGAATCACAACGTCGAAATATCGCGAAACAACCGGCCACCTGTTAGTATGCAAATTAGTCAATGTTGTTAACCAATCAAAAGAGCGCCATTTTGCTATCCATTTGGATACTTGTGTGGATAAAACATTTGTTGTGGACGCTGGTGTGAATTGACCAATCAAAAGAGCGCCATTTCGCTATCCATTTGGATACTTGTTTGGATAAAACATCACCACTAGAATCAAAATCTAGTGGTTTTTTTTCGCGCGTGAATTGAGACAACAGCAGAACGCGTCGGTCATAGTTTGTTGAACAAAAATGCGAAAATGACGAAACGACACTTTCTATTTTTTCTAAATACGTGAAAATGTTGAAACGACACTTTCTATTTTTAAATATGTGAAAATGTTGAAACGACACTTTCTATTTTTTAAATATGTGAAAATGTTGAAACGACACTTTCTATTTTTTAAATATGTGAAAATGTTGAAACGACACTTTCTATTTTTAAAAAAATGCGAAAATGACGAAGCGACACTTTCTATTTTTTAAATATGACTGAAATAACATCAAATTTAGCGAAAATCGCGATTTGGTATAAATTTGGTGTTGTTTCGTTAGTCTCGCGTGTGTTTGACATCAATTGAGTAGAAAACGTGAGGGGTGTCTAGCTTGATTAACGACCGCCACAGTAGTATAGAGAGTGGGGGTGCGAGCTTATTCGATGTTTTCCGTAAATATAAAATTACCAAAATGACACCAAATTTTGTCGAATCGCGATTTGGCACAAATTTGGCGATGTTTTGGTATTTATATTTACGGTTAACATCGATTGGGCTCGCACCCCCACTCTCTATACTACTGCTTTCCAATGATAACGACTTTGCCTTTGTTTGTACTTCGTTTCGAAAATTTGCTGACATGCCTTGCCATTCTCAAAGGAATATTTCCAACTATTTCATCGTGTTCACTGACGGTATTAGAATGATAGTTGGATGATGTTGTTCCATTCGATGTCTGGCTGTGCTGTTTGTCTCTCACTTCGATATTATTGTCACGGCTTCAATTCCGTCCCGAGGTGGTCGCTTACGAGAGAGTCAACTGTATTGGAGTGGGACGATTGTGTCACTCATTCACTCACGATTCACTCACACTCACTCAGTAAATACGTACCTAAAATGAACAGGTTTTGCGATTGGAATATATTGAATATATTGTTGTAAGAGCATTGAGACTATTGTATAATGCTCCTAATACGTCTTTATTATTATTAAATCTTGGCAGTTTACCACCTTTCACTTTGCTATATATCCAAAACACTGCCTACGCAGCACTCTACTTTATTATACTTTTAAGAATGTCAACCATATCGCAGACTTTGATTTTGAACTTCTGAAGACTTCCAACATTCACCACTACAACACACGTCGGCGAAACAATTTTCATCTACCGCACGACCACGTACTTCCAAAGGCAATGACGATTGAAGAAGTTAAATCAGCTACCCTGCAAGACCCCCTGATGCAAATACTCATCCAAGCTATTGACACCAACCAGTGGGATAATCCTCAGTTGAAACCATTTCGGAATGTTAAAGACGAACTGTCTGTCGCAAATGGTTTGGTTTTACGACAAACCCGTGTGGTAATACCTTCATCCTTACAGCAGAAATCAGTTGATCTTGCCCACGCCACTCATGAAGGCATCGTTAAGACAAAAAGCTTGAGTAGAGAGAAGATCTGGTTTCCAGCCATTGATCGAATAGTCGAAGAAAAAGTTAAGAATTGCATCTACTGTCAAGCAGCTACTCCTGGGAAATACACACGTCCTGAACCATTACAGATGTCGGACCTCCCTGAAAGTCCTTGGAAGAATGTGGCAGTTGATTTTATTGGCCCGTTTCCTTCTGGCGATTATGTTGCAGTGGTTATAGATGAATACAGTCGTTTTCCCGAAGCCGAAATTGTGACCTCTACTTCAGCACAGTCTCTCATCCCAAAGCTCGATGCAATTTTAGCAAGACAAGGAATTCCAGATGTTGTCAAGAGTGACAACGGTCCACCAGCCAGGAATTCCAAAAGTTCGCCACTTACCTTGGTTTCCACCATCGCCGTATAACCCCTTACTGGCCTAGAGCCAATGGAGAGGTTGAACGTTTAATGCAAACATTGGGCAAGTTCATCCGAGCAGCGCATTTGGAGCACCGAAATTGGAAACAAGAGTTACAAAGTTTCCTTCGACAGTACCGGGCAACACCACATTCCACAACAAGTATGTCTCCCTCTGAAGCTTTAAATGGCCGTAAATTGAAAACTCGATTACCTTCTGTTGTACAGAGCGACTCTTCCAATGCTTCCGAACGCGATCACCTCATCCGCACCCAAGATGGAAGAAGCAAAGATAGAATGAAAGCTTACGCAGACCAACATGTGAAATCTGAAAAAGAAAATGAAATTCTGTGTGCGATTGGAATTTGTTGTCATCCGAGCTAAGGGAATCTTCAAGTTTAGAATTTTTTAAAACAAACTTAAACTATTCTAATCACAACCAATTTTCAAATTACTTTATTAGTTTGAACGTAACATTTCTCTTATAGTTTTATCATGAACAAAATACGAACTAATAAATAGACAAAAAGAAAACGAACATGAAGAATAAGAACTATTGAATGGACAAAAAGAAAAAAACATGAAGAATAAGAACAAATGAATGGACAAGAAGAAAACGAACATGAGGTATACGAACAAATAGACAAAAGGAAACTAATGAATGGAGAAGACGAAAACTAACAAGAAGAATAAGAACTAATGGACGAGAAGAAAAAGAACAGATAATACGAACAAATTAATAGACAAAAAGAAAACGAACATGAAGAATATGAACAAATAGACAAAAAGAGAAAGAAAAAGAACATGAGGAATACGAACTAATAGACGAGAAGAAAAAGAGCAAGACGAATACGAACTAATGAATGGACAAGAAGAAAAAGAACATGAAGAATAAGAACTAATGAATGGACAAGAAGAAGAATAAGAACTAATGAATGGACAAGAAGAAAAAGAACATAAAGAATAAGAACTAATGAATGGACAAGAAGAAGAATAAGAACTAATGAATGGACAAGAAGAAAAAGAACATGAAGAATACGAACTAATGAATGGACAAGAAGAAAAAGAACATGAAGAATAAGAATAAGAACTAATGAATGGACAAAAAGAAAAAGAACATGAAGAATAAGAACTAATGAATGGACAAGAAGAACAAGAACATGAAGAATACGAACTAATGAATGGACAAGAAGAAAAAGAACATGAAGAATAAGAATAAGAACTAATGAATGGACAAAAAGAAAAAGAACATGAAGAATAAGAACTAATGAATGGACAAGAAGAACAAGAACATGAAGAATACGAACTAATGAATGGACAAGAAGAAAAAGAACATGAGGAATACGAACTAATAGACGAGAAGAAAAAGAACAAGACGAATACGAACTAATGAATGGACAAGAAGAAAAAGAACATGAAGAATAAGAACTAATGAATGGACAAGAAGAAGAATAAGAACTAATGAATGGACAAGAAGAAAAAGAACATAAAGAATAAGAACTAATGAATGGACAAGAAGAAGAATAAGAACTAATGAATGGACAAGAAGAAAAAGAACATGAAGAATACGAACTAATGAATGGACAAGAAGAAAAAGAACATGAAGAATAAGAATAAGAACTAGTGAATGGACAAAAAGAAAAAGAACATGAAGAATAAGAACTAATGAATGGACAAGAAGAACAAGAACATGAAGAATACGAACTAATGAATGGACAAGAAGAAAAAGAACATGAGGAATACGAACTAATAGACGAGAAGAAAAAGAACAAGACGAATACGAACTAATGAATGGACAAGAAGAAAAAGAACATGAAGAATAAGAACTAATGAATGGACAAGAAGAAGAATAAGAACTAATGAATGGACAAGAAGAAAAAGAACAGGAAGAATACGAACTAATGAATGGACAAGAAGAAAAAGAACATGAAGAATAAGAATAAGAACTAATGAATGGACAAAAAGAAAAAGAACATGAAGAATAAGAACTAATGAATGGACAAGAAGAACAAGAACATGAAGAATACGAACTAATGATTGGACAAGAAGAAAAAGAACATGAAGAATACGAACTAATGAATGGACAAGAAGAAAAACAACATGAAGAATACGAACTAATGAATTGTCAAAAAGAAAAAGAACAAGAAGAATACGAACAAATGAATGGACAAGAAGAAAAACAACATGAAGAATACGAACTAATGAATGGACAAAAAGAAAAAGAAAATGAAGAATAAGAACAAATGGACAAAAAGAAAAAGAACATGAAGAATAAGAAGTAGCAAAAAGAAAAGGAACATGAAAAATACGAACTAATAAATGGACAAAAAGAAAAATACATGAAGAATACGAACTAATGAATGGACAAGAAGAAAAAGAACGAGAAGAGTAGGAACAAATGGACAAGAAAAAATAAGAATTAATGAATGAGCAAGAAGAAAAAAACAAGAAAATAAGAACAAATGAATGGAGAAGAAATAAAAACAATACAAGAATTCTAAAAAGAAATGAATGGACAAGACGAAAATGAACAAGACGGATAAGAATAAATTCATGGACAAGAAGAACAAGGACAAGGTTGGTAAGAACTAATGAATGGACAAGAACAAATGGACAAGAAGAAAAAGAACAAGAAAATATGACGAAATGAATGGACAAGAAGTAAAAGAGCAAGAGGAATAAGAAGAAATGAATGGCCAAGAAAAAGAACAAGAAGAATACGAAGAAATGGATGAACAAGAAGAAAAATCAATAACACTGCGTTGGGTGAAATTAAAGAAGAAATGAAAGATCAAGCTTGTGAAAAAGAGAAACATGTGCATGATGGACGAAAAGAATCCTACAACACCAGAGAAATACCTTGCACCAGAAAAAGAAGAACACGATCACAAACCAACAGACATTGTGAATAACAAGGAAATTATGAAGAACAAAAGATGAAGAACAGCGCAATATTGAAACTCGGAACTTTGGCCAACATAACCGCAAAAAATTAGACAGTAAAGAAACCACAACGCAGAAAGGGAAAACTATAGTAAATCTGCTAAGAAGATTGTAAAATGATGAGAAGCTACCAAAACGCCTCACAAAGCGAAAAGAAACGACGGGAATAAGCACTGAGCATGATTACAATACTACAACACGTACACAAGATAATCACCCCGTGTGATTAACGGACACAGAATATTACATCGTTGAAATATTTAGTTTTTAAGTAGGGTTAGAATTCGTTTATTTCAGGGTTAGAACTAGAGTTTTTATTTGGGTTATGGTTAGGGTTTTTGTTCTGGTAAAGCTTCTGAATCCCGAGAAAATAACCTTGATGTGTCTATGACGTAGTGTGTGTCCAAATTGTGTGTGCTGTACACGATGAAGATGCCGGACTGTACCCAAAAAATAAATTATAAATTTTAAAATAAAAGGCCTTTTTAAAGTATAGCAAAGTGAAAAGGTGGTAAACTGCCAAGAATTTTAGTGACGAAATACTGACGTTTCGAGCGGAGCCCTCGTCTTACTCTGATGAAGGGCTCCACCGAAACGTCAGTATTTCGTCGCTAAAATTCTTGGCAGTTTACCGCCTTTTCACTTTGCTATATATTGTCTGTCACACGCACTGTCTACGCAGCACTCTACTTTTTAAAGTATAATGTCTAGAATAGTTTTACGGTATCTGCTCTTGTACTCGTTTTTATTCTCCTATAGTTGCTTCTGTATGCCGCCATTTTGCATGTCATTCTGGAGTTTGCTCGACGACTCAGACTTCACTAGTGGGGATTTATACATATTAAGACCAAACCGGGACCAGTTAAAGCAGTTTTGGCGTTCCATATATGCCAATAGAGTGGTTTCGCTTATTCTCCAGTTGGAGAGCAAATGCCTATGATATTGAAAATGATTTACATTAATTATTCGAGCTGTTGAACTTTGAAGTTGCCATCCAAAATGGCCTCTTTGACGTCATGTGAAACCACTCTATACTTTCCCTTATGGCGACGTTGTATCTGATCGTATGTTATATACGCCATCATATATTTTGTTATCATATGCTGGGGCAGTTAATCAGCTAAGATCTCAAAAGCGCGACCACTACGAACAGGTCAAACTTCAAAACATATTGACATATTGATCACTAATATAATTCTTGTGACTATTTTTAATTCTATATACATGGCCGTAGCAGGGGGGGGAGGGGGGGTGGGGGGGGGGGCGGGTCCCCAATAATTTGCTCTGGCGATTTCATGCCAGTTTAGATCCGTTTAAACTTGCTGAAAATTACTCTCAAAAGTCAGGAAAGCCTATTTAAGAGATCCTAATTTCAAACCTTTTCCGGGGGACATATGCCCCCGGACAGCCCCAGCAGTGCAGTGACATTAACGCCCCCCCCCCCCCCCCCCCCCCCCCTCAATGGACTTTCTCGTGCTATCGGCCCTGATATTATAAACTAAATAATGCTAAACTCGTTTTTACCCTAAGATATATATGTTAACCCGTTTTGTTATAGTGTTACGTTTTAGTTTTTCATTTTAACTACATTTGGATGCATAGAACTGCTAGACAGCTGTTGTACTTACTACCGTGTTTATAAATTAACTACGCGGTCATCTCATGATAATTGGTTGGATAAATATATCCAAGCGTTTCTGATTGTTCCAGAAAGGCTTTCAACTTCTTTGTATTCTTTGTTCAACAATGACACCGCTTGATACTAAATTTAATATAAACTAAGCGATTCAAACGAAACACGAATTGTTTCGACCTGTTGTGATAACTGCTGGAAGCAGGTATATTTACTAGACAACACTGAACTGTTCAAAAACCGTAGCCGAACAGCGGGCTTGTCAACTTTAATGTACAATTACCAGTCATATAGTTCGTCGGACGATTAATATTTTCTAACGTTAAGTCAGCTGTGTCCTCACAGCTGTGAGGGCTTCCGTCGCATCGAGTATAATATGGCGATTCAAGACTGTTTCGGAGATGTCCGCGTTGCTATCATACTATTGCTATGTCTTGTTGTATATGGTGACAGGGAAGCCTCTTCAAAGTGTTCTACAGATAATCGCTCACTTCATGAATTCAAAGACAAGACGTTGTTTGGGGAACACGTCGACCTTTCAAGATACAAAGGAAACATTGTTTTACTCGTCAACGTGGCGACTTTCTGAGGTCTAACTAAAACCGAGTATCCAGCATTGAATGCATTAGCGAAACGGTTCAGTGGCTCCAATTGCTCGCTTGTAGTTCTTGGAGTTCCATGCAACCAGTTTGGCTACCAAGAGCCCGGAGAACGGCAAGAAATTCTGAACGCGTTGAAGTACGTAAGACCTGGGAACGGCTACGTTCCTGCGTTTCCCTTGTTGATGAAGAGGGAAGTAAATGGCAAGGATGAACATGAACTTTATACTTGGCTGAAGGTAAGGGTTTTTCAGTGGCAGTCTTGTCCAGTCAACACAATCTGTTGACTTGAATTTATATAAGAGTACACATTATAAAATAACATGTACAGGTATGCTACGCCAACCGGCGTACCCAGGGTCTTATCTCCGGGCGTGGCGGAGATAAGACCCTGGGTACGAGGTTGATGCTTGGGATGATTCGACTTTCGAAAAGCTAAAAAACACTCGCCTAGCGGCTCGTGTTTTTTACGCTTTTCTCCAGTCTCGCAACTTCCCGAGTGTTTGGATCACAGTATCCAAACACGGAAACCATTAGGTATTTCTTTAATCATGACGCGAATGACTCATATTCAAGCATTTTCAGATAAGGGAAACCCCTGTATGTTTCCAACATTTTCATAAGCAGCAGTATTGCAGTAATTACAGAATATTTGATTTTCTACCTTGAATTTTAGCGAAAAAAATACCAAAATTATTGCCTGGCTAATAATTTTGAAAGTAATGATATTATATTAATGATTTATTATAATACGTTATGAGACACAGAAATTGTACAAGATCACAGTTGACAAACATTAACTAACGTTTATATTACTATTGCAAAATCATCAATATAATTAGTTTCTCAATTAGAAAGTAGAAACAATGTTTATACTGCTACAAAGTAGATATGAAAGAATAAAGCTGAAATGATCACACACAAAAACTCGTGCTTTCACGTCTAATTTTTAGGGGGGCTCAGCCCCCTGCTTCTGGCGATTAGGGGGGGGGGGGGCGCTGCATCTCACTAGTCATCAAAAGGTTACAGGTTGCATACAGGTTTCATCATCTTTATCCTGAAGGTTACACGAAGGTTACAGGTAGCATGTACATATATTTGACCTTCGTTCAGCCATGGACTAGTCATCAGAAGTTATTCCCAAAATGGGTAGGCGCGAGGCTTTATAGGAGGGTCCTGGGGTATGGCCCCACGAAAAATTTTGAAATCTAGATTCCCGCAAATGGCATTTCCTGCATTCTGAGCTCAGAAGTTTATAAAATTTCATATTTTGTACTCTTTCGATCTATATCAGAGCTCATCACCATACTTAGGCACCACCAGGAGCGGCGTGCTCCCCGAAAATCTGGTGATTTTCAGGCCCTAAACAATGACACACCCTGCTCTCCTGCTGTGAGCAATGGGCCCGAATCGAATAGTTTTCCCGCGCCCTATTTTTGAGCCACGCCGCCCCTGTGAACCACTGACAACATATTAATGCTTAATGCAATGGTCAGCGAGTCCAACATAGACGTTTTTTTCAACTGGGGCTACCTTTTAGCCTCAATCATTCCGCGATTTCCGCCCTTCTGCTCAGTTAAAAAAGAAAGCCTACTAGAGTAGAGCTGCATAAACTAGAGAAATATTAGTACTTTAGTTTAGTAAAACACTCGGGTTAACATGCAAAGATATTGTGATTATTTTTTTTAATTACTTTTCTATATGACAGTTTAACTGACAGTTCCAACTTGTCTGAAATATCATACATTCATACTATTCGATTAATATACGATTTCAAATACTTCTACTTTCGAATTCAATTTTTTTGCTGTAATTTTTCTTTCAAATTCAATGATTTTTTGGGGGGCCGAAAGCTATTCCGGCCCCCCTTTTATAATATTGGGGGGGCGGCCCCCAGGTCCCCCTGGTTCCTACGCCCCTGACGTATACTCATATTCTTAACTCTTTCCTTTCCGGCCCAGTCGAAATTGGTCGTACACGTACAAGACTGATAACGTTTTGGATCGAAAAACGCGGGCACACGGTAATGCAAGATTAAAAGCACATGAGATCCACTCACACGCCAAGTTTGATTTGATTTCATAAAAATAGGTACGCAATGCGTGCATGCGTCCACAGGAGTGCAGCGGTATACGCAGGAAAAGCGTAATCATACATGTAGTACATATATTTCTTTGATATTGTTATTGCAGCACATCAATCTATTATATTTTGTAAGTGGTTAACCTGCATGTTTGAATTGGTAAATCGAGTTCTTTCTGCACGAAATACATAACGTTTGTACCACAATTGCTCATAACAAGTACAAATATATACAGTAATGGTCCCTGAGACACAGCTTCATGAATTTTGTTAACGCCAACGAACGGGAGAAGAAGCGACAGTACAACCAACGAATTGTTGAAGTTGAGCATGGCTCCTTCACACCAGTCGTTTTCAGCGCCTTTGGTGGATGTGGAAGGGAGACCCATCACTTCCTCTCGTTCCTTGCTGAGAAGCTCGCCACCAAGAAGAAGTTTGCGCCCTCCATTATCCTGAGCTGGCTAAGGAGGAAGATTGCCTTCGCTTTGCTTCGAAGTCAAGTTGTGTGCGTCCGTGGCAGCCGCACCTGGAGAAACATTTCCATTCCGTCGACCAGTGACATTCCATTATCTGAATGGAATTCTAATATAAATTAATTATTGTAACTCATTGACTGAGAGAGAGTGTAAATTATTCGTAATTGTTCATATTTATATATTCATTTTATGTAAAATGATTATCTTTGTTGATCCAATGATTAAAAATTTTATGTTGTAAAAAAAATTATATAGGGAAGAGATGAACATTCATCCTTTTACATTTGTATTTTATAATATTGTCGTTGCCTAGACAACCTTTTCTCTTTACACTGTGTAGTTTCATTTACTTGTTTATCTCTGTAATATTGTCGTTGCCTAGACAACCTTTTTTCGTTACATTCAGAAGATTCATTTCTTTTTAATTTATCCCTGTTGTATTATCGTTTCCTTAACCTACCTTTTTTCTTTAAACTCAGGAGTTTCGTTATCTCGTTTATTCCTGTCATATATTGCTGTTTTGTAGACAACCCGTTTTATTCATGCTCAGGAATTTCTCTCAAAACAAGCAAGAGAAATTTCTAAAATATTTCTAAAATATGGGAAACAATTGACTATAATACTAAATGCTCTAAATCAGCATATGAATTTAAGAAACAATATACGAACTTTCTCTTGTTTACGCAAATGTAATTTGCTTTGATTTGGTTTAGCTTTTGCTTCATTCACGTCCGCCATAGATAGCGTATTGTAGGCAGTGGTCAACGCGAAAGCTTTAATGCTACTTTGACCACTGCGCACAGTCAAACTATTATATCTTTGTACTATATAATTACAACATTTTATATTATTTATTTATTTTGTATATAGCCTATAACTAATTAATGTGCAAATAAAATATTGATTGATATTGATTGATTGATTGATTGCCTGTTATATTGCCGTTGCCTAGATTATATCTTTTTTATTTACACTCTGGGGTCTAATTTTCCAGTATTTCCTTCGCTCGTTTCCGCTTGTTTGATAACATTGTTTCTTTATTTTCAGCAAATTATTGTATTTTGGCTGAACTTTTACTAACACACGTTTGATCACTGTCAGATATAGTAGATACACTGATATTAATATAGACACCTTTAATTTCAAAGGGTAAAACTCCTTGTGGCAATGCAAAAAAATTGTCACTGTGTTGATGCCAATAGTGAGTAAAGCATGATGGTAATTTAACTGAGAACACAAAAATATTCTATTGAGGGCTCATTACTACATGTCTATAGGGTTCATTACTACATGTCATAAATATTTCACAAGCATACGGCCCACTGTATTGCAGATTATGAATTTTATCATAAGGAGAGACCATTTCAGGGACATCAGTCAACAGTAACAAATCTTTATTAGTAGAATTACTTATAGCTACATGTATAACTACTATTTACATTTAATAATATTAATGTATTCAAGACAGATGAATACCATATACTTACATCTTTTATTTGATTATATACTATTGCAGTTAACGACATTGCCACACATTGTTTGCCAGCACTTTGTCCAAATCTGCTTTGACTACCATGAATAAAGTCAGCACACACTGCTGTGGTTGCATCAACAATATCATACAGCGTAGGGCCTGGGTTTCCTTTCACATCATCAGACAATCTTAACAATAGTGGCACATACACATGATAGTAGCACAGTGTTTTAATAAACCAAACTATAGTTTCATTCGAACTTTTGTATTGTTCTGTTAGCCGTTTCAAAGTGGGCAAATAAAACACATTCATATAAAATAACATCGGCATTGTATCCCAAAATTTACCTCGTACGCCGTCAGCTATCTCTTTCTCTGTTAGCGAAAATTAGCATGCGGATCCACTCTGGATCGATATTGCTCAATTGTCAACCATTTAAATATTTGCAGTTTGTCATAAATATAAATAAAGAATATATAAAGGTTTGTGGATCGTGTTTCTTTGTTTAATATTTGTTCGTGATAGTACTATAGTTTAAAATTTCAAGTACAGTTCGTCTGACTACTCTAGTAATAGTCAATTGTGAATCGAGCGAAGTCACTCGTGTTTTTGTTTGCTCAAGCACAGTGGCTTTGTGTGATTTAATTTTCACAAGCACAATGGCTTTGTGTGAGATTTGTTGTACGTGATACCCACACGTAAAACCTGATCTCGTACATATGCGTCCGTAAATCTCCGGTTTAACTCCGGTTCAACTTCGTAATTTAGTCATGTGATTTTGCACAAACATGCAATTAAGAAAAATTGTTGTCGATGGCTTAGCGCGTTACAGGGGATACTCCTGTAGACGCAAAAAAGCTTTGCGATTGCTGGCATTTTGAATTTTTATGATGCTACGCGGGGGTGCAAGATGGACTTTTCAAGAAAAATGAAAGTTTTTCAACCTAATTTATGATAATTAATGCTAATATGTATTAATGTTAATATGTTCGGGAAATTTAAGAGCATTGGTAAAAGCCGGTTTATTGTGCTTTCAGAAAATGTATAGCTTTCGCAACAGTTATATTTCCAGAGATATCAATCAGAACAAAGAGGTAGTTCAATTTTGAATGTTTTTTCAGCCGGACAGTAGCAGACTACAACAACAATTTCCTACTAGTTAATACAGATTAAGTTCCAATTTCTAACCGTCAACCCAAGGAAACTGGATATCGACGAAAATCTGAATTTTACCAGCCATATCAGTGACATATGTACAAAGGCCAGTCAAAAAGTGGGAGTCTTTATGCGTCTCCGAAAGATGATACCATACAGTGCTAAGTCAGTGCTATACAAGTCGTTCATCTTGCCTCACCTAACTTACTGCCATCTGGTGTGGCATTTTTGTAAATCAACGGACAGTAAAAAGCTAGAGCGTATACAGGAACGAGCTCTGAGGGCAGTATATGGATCGAGTTCGGAGACGTACGAGGAACCTTTAGAACGTGCAAAATTGCCAACGCTATACAACAGACGACTACAAGATATTATGATATTTATGTACAAAGTTAAATATGGACTTGCACCTGGAAACGTTTCGGTCTGTTCAGGATTAAGGACAACAGATATTTGCTAAGGAACAGTGACTTTGAAATTCCATGCTTCAATACTGTTCGTCATGGAAAACATTCAGTTAGGTATTTAGGGCCATTTTTATGGTCAAAATTAAGTAGTAAAATGAGGGACCTACCTACTCTGAACTCTTTTAGAAATAATGTAAGAAAACAAGATCTCACTGGATTCATCTCATAATTTTATATTTTATTATAATTGATAAATGTTTATATATGGTTATATAGGGTTAATCTTAGTATTGTACACAAATTAATTATAAATTATTTTATGATAGAATACATACATAGGATTAGTGTAGAATTGCATGTAGTTTTTACCTTCTTAATCAAATAGTTTACATAGTGTCCTACCAATTAGTCTGTATAGGCTAAACACATTGACACTTCAATAAAGATATTATTATTATTATTAATTAATGGTAAGCAATAACAGGTAAATTGAAAATAATCTAACGAAAAGTGTCGATGGAAAAGCAGTTTATTAAATGTTAAATTGAAAATAATCAATGGAAAAGCAGGTTAACAAAGTAAAAATGGTCAGTGCGCAAAATGAGCCTCCATTTCTGCTCCCCCATTTCTGCTTCCCGGCCCTACTCCGTCAACGGAAAAATAGGAAATAGTTAACCAAATTAATTTGCCATTTTTGCCAAATTTTTGGATGTCAAAAAATGACTAAATTTACGCTAGTTTCTGCTCATATTAATCATTCTACGGGATTAAATAGGCTAAATTTTCCTATTTTAATCTTATTTCGACAATTTAAAAATGGTCGAAAATCGGCGAAAAGTTAAGGTTGAGTCGACTTAGAACGATGATGAAAAAATCAGAGGAAAATATAAAATTGATCAATGCGAAAATTATCTGCCATGGTATCTTAATCCATGCAGCTCAATGGTTAAAGCATTTCATTGGTCATCAGAAGGTTACAGGTTGTACACATGTGACCTTCACTCATCATCTTAATACATGAAGCTCAATGGACAATTGTTACAGAATATCACTGGTCATCAGAAGGTTACAGGTTATACACATGTGACAATTCACTCATCATCTTAGTCCATGAAGCTCAATGGTTACAGTATCTCACTGATCATCAGTATATGTAACTACTAGTTAAAACATGAGCAGCCGATGTTTATGGGTTGCGGCTCGCCATTGTAACTGCTCATAAACATGCATCGGCCGCGAATGTTTTAACGAACATAGGCGTACGGGCAAAATTTTGAAGGGGGGGCTGAGCATAACTTGCCCGAATAAATGATGACGTCATATTACTGAAGAACACAAATTGCCATCGTTTAATAGCTAAGCACGTTTTTCATTAATGTATATGAACATGCATTGAAAACGTGTACATTAGGGGGTCCAGAGGCATGCTCCCCCGAGAAAATTTTTGATTCCCTGAAAGTGTATTTCCTGCAATTTGAGGGCACTTTTCTTGTTTTTGCAGCCGCGGCAGTGTGCGAGATTCGAAGTATTAATCACCGTTAAAGTAACACAGATTTTCCAAATTTAGACCGCGTGGATATCTCTCCCGCAACGCGCATAGGGAATGCGTTGCACGACGGCAGAAGAGAAGGAAGGAAAAGCAAAATGTATTAGGTATATTCAAGTTGAATATACGAGATTTATACGTTTAGACAACGCCCGGACCAAGGCCTGGCTATATGCCACTTTTAACCATTGCTAAACGATGAACAACAATGAAATACCAGATTTCTCTCAATGAGAATCCGTAAAAATGTCATTAAGTTGCATTCAAATATTAGAATAATTTAATACGGGACACTTTTTGCCCGAATGACAACACCATTTTTGCCCGAATAGAGCTAATTTTTCGGACAACTGGGGGGGGGGCGGGGGGGGGGGGGGGGGGGGGGGGGGGGGGGGGGGGGGGGGGGCTGCAACCCCGTCTCGTCCGCCTATGTTAACGAAGTTGTAAAATGAATAGAATATATGATGCATACTTTGTTTGGAAGTTGTAGAAACGGTACAAACAAATTATTTTAACTCCGAAAAAGCTGAGTTAAAGATGCTGATTAAATATTAATTTCTTTTGAATTTTCTTCATGAATTATTAATGAATTTTACAACCTTCACGTGTGCTCAACACGTGTGTTAGTCGATGTATAGCTCAACCACATGTCACCGCTAACAATTATAATATGTAACCAATTATATGTGTTCTTTGCAGTCCCTTTGTCCAAACCCAGTCTTGTTAATCAGCGAAACTTCGACCATCTTGTATTCGCCGTTGCGAACCACAGACATTACATGGAATTTCGAGAAATTTCTCATCGATCACAACGGAAAGCCGAAAAAGCGTTTCACTCCTACTTTTAAAGCAGCCAATCTCGATCGAGACATTACAAAGATGATTAAAGTCTGCAGACAGAAAGGACGCCATCGACAGGTTGAAGAACATTTCACGGATTTTTAGAAGTAGACAAAAGTTTGTAATTTCAAAAAGGTTGAATATATGAGCTGCTAGTTTACTAGTATAATAACCAATTAGATTCCAGAATAGCTCATATATATGGTGCAGGTTGTCTATATATATAACAAATATACTTATTACATATATCACAAGAATTTTGTTGCGTAAAGTCAAAATCTATATTTTCACATGTGAGAATGCAATACGTCCAATCAAAATCGTGTACAGACTCTTCACATGTGAAAATATAACCAATGAAAAACAACAGAAAAGTTTAAGAGCCAATCACGAAACACTTACAAAAAAGCGCGCGAAAATAGTGCAGAGTCAGCCGTAATTGCTTACTTTTTAATGAAATGGAAAAGATGTGAGCAAATATACGTATTAGTTAAGTTAAGTAGTTGCCGCTTGATGTTTATAAAGTTGTAAAGGTTTTGCTGTGCAAGCTGTGTTAAGTTATCAATACTCAGAAAAACTCTGAGTACCATAAGTTAAATACCGTAATTAACCTTGCTCTGCCATCTGAGTTCCAGTGGCTCAATGGTTAGAGCGTCTGTCTAGCATTCAGAAGGTTACGGGTTCGAGTCCTGTCTGGTACTCAGAGTTTTTCTGAGTAGTCAGCTTGCACAGCAAAACCTTTACAACTTTACAAATATACGTATTGTTTCATGTCTATTTTATATAATCTTTTTAATCACCATGAATTATTAAGGTAATCATGGTAACCCAGTGAATATTCTTTATGGACAAATTTTTACATCGGTTTTCTTCCGCTAAAGTCTAGTTTGGTACTCATCTCCTTTCCATTTAAAAATAATCAAAAAATTATTGTGATACATGTAATAAACAGAAGACAACATGGAAAGTGCTTTGTATATATAATATATATATATATATAGAAAGGATTTATGGTGAAGGAAAATTTCGAGTGCCGGAAGGCCTTGAAGTTGCATTTTTCGCAACTGGTCCCGGTTTGGTCTTAAAATGTATGTATTCCAACACTCGAAATTTTCCTTCACCATAAATCCTTTCAACATTGTAGTTTGATCGAGTGAAATGCCAAATATTACCTATATATATATATATATATATATATATGAATATAAAGACAGGTAAACTTCTTCAGGCAAAGTATTAAAAAGTTATATTTCCAAACGTTTCGCCGGTGAAGGCTTCTTCAGTGGAATAAATCCAATTTAACAAACTGGATTTATTCCACTGAAGAAGCCTTCACCGGCGAAACGTTTGGAAATATAACTTTTTAATACTTTGGCTGAAGAAGTTTACCTGTCTTTATATTCAAATATCAACCAGGCATGATGCTCGATGTTTTCCCTTCATATATATATATATATATATATATATATATATATATATATATATATATATATATATATATATATATATATATATATATATATATATATATATATATATATATATATATATATATATATATATATATATATATATATATATATATATATATATATATATATATATATATATATATATATTATATATTATAATTGGTAGTGATTCTAATTAAATTTGTAATTTTAGTGATTCTAAGTTGATGATAGATTGACCATAAACTGAGCTGTATTCAGCTGGTCTTTCTTGATGTTGTAATCTTGTTCGACTCAAAGTCTTTAATGCATTCAACTTTGAGCTAAAAAGATTATTGTTCTTAGAGTTTAAAAATCTACAATAAAGCATGAATTTTTTTAATTAGTCAGTAGCAATTGTTTTCAACGAAGCCCAACTCCGATAAAAGTCTTATTAGATAGCCAGTAACATTAACTTAGAGGATTTATCCAAACAACATGATAATATAATTATTTTGCCTGACCATAAACACCGCGAGCAAACGACATTAATAAGGAATTTATAATATGGCTTTTGGTTATTTTCTCCTCGTGGATATATGCGAAGCATAGGAACGAGTTACAGTTACTCTCGTAAGCGACCACCTGGCTTAAGCGACCGCCTTTACAAATTCCCATTTTATTTCTTAGTCAAACTTAGGGACCGGTCATTATTAAAAATGGAGGTGGCACCGAAGAGAAATGTTTTTCTTGGTAAAAATTTTGCTGACCCAACCTCAGATATCAATTAAAAAATAAATACCCATCCCAAAACTTTTACTTTGTCCACATCATAGAGATGAGGGAAGATGATGATGTTAGAGGATGATGATGAGGTTGTTGTTGATGATGATGATGATGTTGATGATGATGATGTTGATGATGATGATGATGATGTTGATGATGATGATGTTACATGAAGAATCTGAAAAAGATCAAGATGACTCTGACTGATTGACATAATTATTGTATTGGCATATGATATTTCTTTCTTACATAGTCTTTAATGTTTGAGTGAGTCATGCTTTGGAAATATACATTACATTTGTTTTCTACCCAACCTTTGAGTTGGTTTGTTTTTTATTTACCCAACCTTTGACTTACTCAAAATTTTGTTTACCCAACCATTTTCTCTTCGGTGCCACCCCCCATTTTTAATAATGACCTTAGCATCTCTCGTAAGCGACCGCGACCACTTTTTGGGATTCCCTTTTGGCTTTTCTAATTGTTTTTCTACTCTCGTAAGCGACCACCCCGGAGATCGATGACAGACCAGACGACAACAATCTTTTATTAGTTTCTATTTTATTTTAAAGGTGGTCAATTTCCGCTATAGTTGCCATTTTCTGCTATCATCACATATGCTTATTCACAAAGCAATCCTCCTTTTTGAACTATAACCAAGTTTCACAATTTTTGATAGTATATAGCCAGGGTATAGATGTTTTACTGTCCCCACAATAAGTATATTTACATGGGATCTCTAGACCATATCCAGCGCCACGATGTACTCGCTTTCCAATGATAACGACTTTGCCTTTGTTTGTACTTCGTTTCGAAAATTTGCTGACATGCCTTGCCATTCTCAAAGGAATATGTCCAACTATTTCATCGTGTTCACTGACGGTATTAGAATGATAGTTGGATGATGTTGTTCCATTCGATGTCTGGCTGTGCTGTTTGTCTCTCACTTCGATATTATTATCACGGCTTCACTTCCGTCCCGAGGTGGTCGCTTACGAGAGAGTCAACTGTATTGGAGTGGGACGATTGTGTCACTCATTCACTCACGATTCACTCACACTCACTCAGTAAATACGTACCTAAAATGAACAGGTTTTGCGATTGGAATATATTGAATATATTGTTGTAAGAGCATTGAGACTATTGTATAATGCTCCTAATACGTCTTTATTATTATTATTATTATTATTGGCTATATGGAACAAAAGTGGTTAGGTTAGGACATTGGTTTCTTTGTGGATGATTCTATTATTTTATTGTTTTAATCAACCAATCACAAAACTTTATAGTATAGGTAGGTGATGACCCCCCACTCGCTCGCTGTGGCGTTAGCAATCGGAAACCAATCGGTACAATATCGGATTCCTTAAATCCTTCGGCATCATAAGTGGGTGAGAACATATTAAAACCTTCGTGACGTCTACCCTGTCGCTGTGTATTTTAATTCAGTAGGCCACTCTATAGATGATATGTCCACCATAACGCATCCTCAAAACACTGTTTCGATGATAACGAACGTAAACAATATGAGCGCAGGTTTATTTTAAGCTTTAACACACTACACTTGACACTCTAGTCCGACGGCTCGAGTGAGGACTCCCGAAATTATAAGTCCTAATGTTCAACGGACGAGTGCAACTGTGCAAGACTGGACGGAATTTTGGGATTCATTCGAAAGCGCAATTCACAAGAATGTGACATTGAACGATGTAGACAAGTTCGCTTATTTAAGAGGACTTTTGGAAGAATCGGCCAAATCTACCATTGCTGGATTTTCGAATAGGCGCAAAATACGAGACCGCACTCGAGTTAATAAAACGACGTGATCTAATGAGCGCACATCAACACTTTGTGTCATGTGTCAAGTGTCATGTGTCATGGCGGCGTTCGTCTCTGAGTCTCCGTTATTTTCTCGTCTATTTCTAAGTTTCACCGTTGTTTTAAGCCTGTATATTTCAACACAACAATTATATTCTATTGATGAGTCGGGGGATTGGTTCCACTCAAAGTTGTATTACAGTGATGGTGTTAAACTTGTGATTTTCTCTCTCAAGAATGGCTTTGGTGGGCTACGGTTCAGTAAATTCGCATTGGTTTCTTCAGGATATCGCTGCACTCGTTTGCCGCGGATGAAATGGACCCGTCATGGATATATTTCGCTGGCTATTCCTGGTCATGATCCACCGCTCGATATTACGATATTCTTAGACGTAGCAATAAACCCTGGTCCTATTCACCCTTCGCCATCCTTGAACCCGTCAATTGATACTATAATCTTGGGGTTTTCTTTTGTATAAAGACCATTGTTAAAAGACAACGTGTTGCTCGTTCTGCTTATGATTTCAAGAGAGCTGACTTTAAGGGATTAAGGGAGACCCTCTCCCTTTTGCCCATGGACGCAGTCTTTCAGAGTAACGATATTGATTTGTGCTGGGAAGGATGGCGGGATTTGTTCATGACTGCTGTTGATAGTTTCGTACCAAAATATAAAATTAAGGACACGAAATCGCCAAAATGGATTGATTCTGATATCATTAAACTCTCCAAACAAAAACAAAAGTTATGGAAATTAGCGAAACAATCAAATTCCGAATCGCGCTGGGAAAACTACAGGGAGATACGTAAACAAATGAAGGCGACAACTAAACGTAAATATCGTGAATATATTCACAATTTACAGACCAAACTAAAGGATAATCCTAAACAATTTTGGTCTTTCTACAGAGCGAAGACCAAGAGTGAGAGAATCCCCACAATGGTATATCTTGGTAGGGAAAAAGCTTCAACACCTATAGCTAAAGCAGTTCTATTCAATAGATATTTTGGTTCTGTATTTAAGACTTTAGACTATGACTGTGTGCCAACGGATGCTTCGTCGCCTATTAGTAATGAACTACACCTAATACAAATAGGCATTGATGAGGTATTGAATGCCTTAAATGCTATTGATTCATCTAAAACCTGTGGTCCTGATCAGATCCCTGGAAGAATTCTCAAGGAATGCGCCGCTGAAATTGCACCTTCGCTAATGCGATTAATTAATTTATCGCTGCTTTTGGGTAAGGTTCCAATTGATTGGAAACGTGCGAACGTTGTGCCTGTCTTTAAGAAAGGAGATAATGAAGATATGTCTAATTATCGACCCATTTCATTGTTAAGCCTAGTCTCAAAGATCGCTGAACGCTGCGTACTTAATATCTTTTCCCCGTTCCTTGCTGATAAAGTTTACCATCTACAACATGGCTTTTTGAAAGGCCGCTCCACTGTGACCCAGCTCATTGACATCATTCATAGATTGACCCGAGCAATGGACCAAGGCAACCAATCCGACATCGCCTTTTTAGATTTTTCGAAGGCCTTCGATTCCGTTTCACATTTGTGTCTTATACGTAAATTAGATCTAGCTGGAATCAGAGGCCCTCTGCTGCAATGGTTTACTAGTTATCTTGATAACAGATCTCAACGAGTGGTTATTGATGGAAAATCATCTAACTGGATTGATGTTACTTCTGGAGTGCCTCAGGGATCGCTTCTTGGACCCGCTTTATTTGTTTTGTTCATCAACGATATGCCTTCTGCTATCTCGGACACGAGTACTCTTGCGCTATTTGCTGATGACGCCAAGTGCTTTCGCACCAATATAAGAACTGAGCAAGACTGCCAAGAATTGCAGGGTGATATTAACAACTTGAGCGAGTGGAGTAAGAAATGGGGGCTGGCCTTCAATATCGACAAGTGTACTATTGCAACTATAACAAAAAAGCGAACTCCCATTGTCTTTGGTTACAATATTGGCGGACACAATCTGAAGAGGGTAGAAGCGCAACGCGACCTTGGGGTCCTGGTGACTCATAATGTCCAATTTAATGAACACATTCATGTTCAAGTCAGCAAAGCTAACAAAATGTTGGGATTTATTCGCCGGTCTATCGGTAAAGATCCGAGACTATTACCAACACTAAAGCCCTTGTATGTAGCGTTGGTGCGCTCACACTTGGAGTATGCATCGGAGGTCTGGAGTCCAAAGTCATTAACACTAATCAAAACCATAGAGGGTGTACAGCGACGAGCTACACGACTATTGCTACCCAACCTGAGTTATACTGAGAGGCTGAAACAACTGGACCTATTACCACTAGTCTACCGTAGAGAGGTTAAGGATCTATCAACCTTCTATAAAATGAAATACGGCCAATACAGCTACAATTCCGACTCCTATGTAGAATTTTGTTCCGATGCTAGACTAAGATCTTTTGCATCTAATAAACTTAGAGTCAATAAATGCAGAACTGAGCTCTTTAAAGGAACCTTTTTCAATAGATTGCCTTATTTATGGAACAATCTACCTAACAATCTAAGAACAACCAATATTTCACCAACGTCCTTTGTCAAAACTTGTAAAGAATTCTACAAGACTAAGGAATTTAACCCTGATAGGCCATGTGCCACTTGGGCACAGTATTAGGGTCATTGTCCTTATATTTATTTATTTTTATTTATTTTTATTTCCTGTTGTAATATATGTATAGGTGGACTAGCTAGCATGGTTCTTTATGTTCCTTACTAGTCTTCCTCACTGTGATAGTCTATCATGTTATTATTTGTGAAAATGGATTAAATAAAAAAAAAAAATGAAATGATGAACATCAAACCTGTGTTCAACGAAAGAGACACCAAGAGGCTTAGATCGCCATTTCACACCATCGAGATCAACTACCGAGCACTGCATGCGCTCAACACAACCTCGTACCCAGGGTATTTTGCCTCCACGGCGGAAGGTCAGCGAAAATGGCCCTGGGATCGGCTGGTCCATTCTATAATGCGATTGGCTTGTCTTAAAACTCAATTAATTCAGCCGAGTATAATTTATTCATCTAAATCTGAATGCTGTCTTCCAATTTTACAGCAAATTAGAAGTGATATAGCTTTCGCTAAATTCGATATATGCTTCTTCATACCTTTTGTAAGAGAGTTACATGGATGTATGGTGGATTATTAAGCTGTTAGCTGCTTTTATGCCGACGAATACTGACATGAACAACGATCTGAAGAGCATTGAATATTTCTCAATAATTCAGGTCAACAAAGTAGACAAAGGCAATGGAACAAAGACCACAACAATGATCATATCTAAACACCCAGAAATTTTGGGTGTCATGTGACCAGCCGATCCCAGGGCCATTTTCGCCGACCTTCCACCGTGGAGGGAAAATGCTCTGGGAACGAGGTTGGCGCTCAACACCTATTCGTCAATCGTTGTCCCCGAGCAATCCTAAGCAAACTTCCTGAAGCGATCTGACTAACAATCATCCGGGGTGCCGATAAGCCGATTACCTGAAGTGGTCAAGCAAAGATTTGGCCTAAGCCTTGCTTACGGAGGTGGAACTATACGAGAAAGTCATGTATATGTTTAAAGTGACGGAATAGCAACCAAAACCAAGGGGAAGATGACAGAAACATCCCATGACAACGAGTACCTTCTTTATGACCAAAAAGGGAGACGACGGAAGCTGTGCCATTTGTCTAGGAGAACCGACAAGAACAAAGACTGTAGATCTTTTAGATGTATTTGTAAAGGCCATTTGGCCTGTAATTGTATACGTCACGCATTACTTGCAGTGAGTGCGACAGAGAGCACCATAAGTCTCATCTATTTGTGTGAAACTGAAGGGAGTGAATGAAAAAGAGAGCAAAAACGAAGAGAGTGTTGAGACGAATACCAGTCCGCGATCGAGTTTCCATGTTGGAAGGGGGAATAGAGTTGCTTTGCAAACTGCTCAGGGAATGATGAAAGGTGAGAATAGAAAGCGAATGTGTGTTCTTTTCGACTCGGGTAGTGAAAAACCATTTGTTACCTTGAAGAGCGCAGAAGAGACGGCGGTGAAGGAGTTAAAGAAGGAATGGTTAGAGATCAGTACGTTTGGTTAGAGATCATTACAGTCATCGAAACAGAGTGGTTTAAGAAGTGTTGTTAGCGTGGACATTGAGCCTGTACGAGGAGGTAATGGTGTGACGTTTGAGGCTTATGCTATGCCAGAGTTATCTTTGGTCAAGAATGAGAATTTGGAGATAGTGAAGGGTGTGCATGCACATTTGAAGGTTTTGTCGTCATCTGACGTTTGTTAAGGAAAGGAGATGTTAGGGATTGATATTTTGGTAGGAGCTGATAACCTAATGGGCATTTCAGAGCGGGAGAACAGTAAGATGAGGAATTGACGAACCGGTGGCGGTGGAAGGCTGGAAGCGTCTCTTAGGATGGGTGTTATCAGGTCCAATGAAAGGTGGAAAGGTGGATGGTACCGTAAGGGTCAATTTTGTAATGCAGGAGAAGGGAAATGATCGAGAATTAGACGCAGAGATGCGTAAACTGTGGGATTTGGAAACTCTTGGCATCATGGATGTCCATGAAGCCTTGGTGGATAAGATTACTTTTAACGGAAGTAGTTCTTCTGTGGAATTGCCATGGCAGGCTGCAGGGTCATGATGTGATGCCTACAAACCACGCAAATAGCATGGCAAGAATGAAAGATCAGATAGTAAGGCTTAATAAGGAACCGAAATTGTTAAAAGAGTACGATGCGATCATCAAAGATCAGTTCTGGGGTAATAGAAAAGGTGTGTGATCTAGAGAGTGCAGGTAGAGTTCATTCGCGACCAGGCTGTTATTCGCAAGGAGGCGAAAATGACAAAATTGAGGATTGTTTACGATGCTTCCCTCCAAAATAAGTAAGAAGGGTACGTCGTTAAACCAATGCCTGCATCCTTTTCTGAACATTGAGATCGATCAGAAGGATAGATATTGTTTACGATTTTTGATGCGGTTGTCCAATACTGTCGCACGTATACGAGTCGTTAGATTCGCAAAATGTTGTTATACGAGCCGTACGAGAGGTAAAAGTCGTTAACGATTCGTGAAAAGGAGTGTACGAGTCGTGAATGTTAAAAAACATTCGGTCCACATGCAATGGTTAACGAATCGTACGAGTGGTCAGCTTGTTTAACGAGTCGTAAAATGGCCATGACGACTCGTAAGATGTGTTATATACCGTGGCTAAGCCTAAGGTAGGCCCTAAAAAAGTTGTCGATTCGTACGACTGTGAGCTTGTTTAACGAGTCGTAAAATGGCCATGACGACTCGTAAGATGTGTTATATACCGTGCCTAAGCCTAAGGTAGGCCCTAAAAAGTTGGCGATTCGCACGACTCGTACGACTCGTGAGGTTGCTTAACGAGTCGTAAAATGGCCATGACGACTCGTAAGATATGTTATATACCGTGTCTAAGCCTATTAAGGTAGGCCCTAAACAAGTTGTCGATTCGAACGACTCGTGAGGTTGTTTAACGAGTCGTAAAATGAGCATGACGACTCGTAAGATGTGTTATATATAGTATGCAGGTTTTGTAGAGTAGTGTTTGGGTTAAATGCTTCACCGTTTCTCTTGAACGCAATGTCGAGGTATCATATTGAGAGGTATGCAGCAGAGGATGCTGAATTTGTTAGAATTTTATGTCGATGACCTGGTGCGGTCAGTAGGTAGAACCACAGAAGGTAGTTAGTTTGTTTGAAAAATATAAATCTAGAATGGCAGCAGGAGGTTTTCGTTTAAAGGGGAAGTCAGAGTTCAGAACAACTTAGGTTCAAATGAAAGATTATATAATTCTGACCTTCCATACCAAGTCTTAAATCTCCGCGTTAAATACAAGTCCAGAAATAGAGCGATAAAAGTGCGAAATTTTGCATATTTCGCAGCAGCCATGATGTACATCCGAGCGAACCTGCGACACGCAGTGCATGGTATTACCTCGTGACGTCACTGCGCGGTAAGCGAAGAACTATTTCACAACATACAGCGAAAACTACTTACAAAGCAAAGAGAAATGGAGTATTCAAACGAATCTTTGAGCGATGGTTCGTCAAGTTCTGGCTTAGAAGACAGCGGAGAAGATATTAACGTCGAAGGAGACGTAAACATGATTCAATCTTACGCGTTTGAGCCGGTTGAAGAAACAGATTCTGATGACGATGTAGACGAGGAAATGCCTATCGAAGACGAATCAAATTCAGAATCCGAAAATGCTACAAGCAGATTTGAGGACACAAACTGGTAATTATACAGTCTACTTCTATTATTTATTTTGCACAATCATAGCAATCTTTGTGGCGGTTTTTATTTATAGTGTTTTATAATATTTTATTGTAGTCTAGTATGCCGGATTTGCTTCTCTGAAAATCGTAAATTTAAACGATATGATAAAGCCTAAATTCACCATGAAACGCTTAAACTCGATCGTGGCTTTATAGGTTCCCTTGTACTCACTGCCAGATAATGGATAGAGAAGAGGAATGTGTGTGCTACCAAGAGGTCTCAGCTTGTGTCTCAAAAAATGAAGAAGTTGCACAAGTTGAGCAGATTCCTATCACAGGCTGTATTACTGACAACCATGGATTTCAAGCTGTGTGTCTGAATCATTGGGTCTTACAGGCTGCTTGGAACCAGTACAGGCCTGAGCACAAAAAAACAACGACACATTGCATACAGACAGCTTGTTAGGTGGTGTTTGGGTGTACTAGGCAAAGAGATAAGGGTTCCCCTTCCATCCTGTGCAGTAAGCTGTATTCGTGCTCATTTCCCACCTCCAGGTTTAGAAGATGACTTTGTTTTTGACAGTTTTAGATTTGCTGATGAGTTACATGTTAATGTGTAGGGTTTTTATGGTTTCTAAATACAAAAATATTTCTTCTATTGTTATTCTAATATTATGTACAGTAGTTTGCTATTTACATGTATTTGTGTTTTCCAAAGCCAATCCGGAAATCTTTTTCCCCATTCGTGACATGTGTGCTGCTATCACCTCATCTTTACTGGGCCTTGGAGTTGGAGCGATGTTCTTTGGAATGCTGCCAGGAATTGTGACCAGAACCCAATTGGCAGTGATTGACCACAACTTCAACACTGGCAAGCCACGTTCATCAATGGCACCAAACAAAGGGAAAAGAGGTATAAGGTGGTCTTTCCCAAAGGCCGCAAAAAATGGGTCGCGAAACCAGTGTTGGAGAGGAAGTCGTTCGCTTTTGTGCAACAGTTGATGGAAGGTGTGTTGTTGTTCAAGGATGACAAGAGCCAACAAACATCCACAATTCCTGGCAGCATTCCGAAGAACATCGCTCCAACTCCAAGGCCCAGTAAAGATGAGGTGATAGCAGCACACATGTCACGAATGGGGAAAAAGTGATAAACAGTTCCCTGATTGGCTTTAGAAAAAACAAATACATGTAAATAGCAAACTACTGTACATTATTAGAATAACAATATAAGCAATATTTTTTATTTAGTAAGAGATAAAGCCCGAGAAGGAGGGCTTTATGCTATATAAAGACCAGAGGACGCGCAGCGTCCGAGGGCTTTATATAGCATAAAGCCCGACGTTCGAGGGCTTTATCTGACTTATTTCACAAGTGAGGAAGTTTTGCAACAAAATGTTGTCCATTTTATCCACCTTGGACAAATATTACCCTTAGTTTTTCCTTCATTTCTTATCTAATTAGTATTCATGGTCTTTATGCTAGATAAAGCCCGCGGTACATCAATGAAAACCGACTCAATCGTGTAATAAGAAACCATAAAAACCCTACACCTTAACATATTACTCATCTGCAAATCTAAAACCCTCAAAAACAAAGTCATCTTCTAAACCTGGAGGTGGGAAATGAGCACGAATACAGCTTACTTACTGCACAGGATGGCAGGGGAACCCTTATCTATTTGCCTAGTACAACCAAACACCACCTAACAAGCTGTCTGTATGCAATGTGTCGTTGTTTTTTTGTGCTCAGGCCTGTACTGGTTCCAAGCAGCCTGTAAGACCCAATGATTCAGACACACAGTTTGAAATCCATGGTTGTCAGTAATACAGCCTGTGATAGGAATCTGCTCAACTTGTACTACTTCTTCATTTTTTGAGATACAAGCTGAGACCTCTTGGCAGCACACACATTCCTCTTCTCTATCCATTATCTGGCAGTGAGTACAAAGGCACCTATAAAGCCACGATCGAGTTTAAGCGTTTCATGGTGAATTTAGGCTTTATTATATCGTTTAAATTTATGATTTTCACAGCAGAATTGGTGCATTAACGATAGAAGTTAGTCGTGACAACTGACAAGCAAATCCGGCATACTAGACTACAATAAAATATTATAAAACACTATAAATAAAAACCGCCACAAAGATTGCTATGATTGTGCAAAATAAATAATAGAAGTTGACTGTATAATTTCCAGTTTGTGTCCTCAAATCTGCTTGTAGCATTTTCGGATTCTGAATTTGATTCGTCTTCGATAGGCATTTCCTCGTCTACATCGTCATCAGAATCTGTTTCTTCAACCGGCTCAAACGCGTAAGGTTTAATCATGTTTACGTCTCCTTCGACGTTAATATCTTCTCCGCTGTCTTCTAAGCCAGAACTTGACGAACCATCGCTCGAAGATTCGTTTGAATACTCCATTTCTCTTTGCTTTGTAAGTAGTTTTCGCTATATGTTGTGAAATAGTTCTTCGCTTTGCTCGCTTACCGCGCAGTGACGTCACGAGGTAATACCGCTGCGTGATCGCAGGTTCGCTCGGATGTACATCATGGCTGCTGCGAAATATGCAAAATTTCGCACTTTTATCGCTCTATTTCTGGACTTGTATTTAACGCGGAGATTTAAGACTTGGTATGGAAGGTCAGAATTATATAATCTTTCATTTGAGCCTAAGTTGTTCTGAACTCTGACTTCCCCTTTAAGGAGGTGGCTAACGAATGACGAAACGTTGAGAGGAAGGTTTACGGATTGTGATGGAATAGAGAAAAAGGTAGCGGGAGTAACAAAGTCACAGAAAGAGAGCAGTGTTAGTTGCGAAAAGGTACTGGGTTTCAATTTTTTTTTTATAATTATTATAATTTTTATAATTATTTTAATAGACCATTTTTGCAACGGTTCACATATAGTTAAAAGGGTAAAATTACAATATCAAATATATCAAAATTATTTCGAATTAAAATTGTTTCAGGCAGTGACTACACTGTTATTTTCAGGGAGTTATTTTAACTCCAAAATTGGGGTCCAAAAAAAAGGTTCAAAATAATCCGTTTTGTGGAGTTAAAATTAACTCCCGTTTTTGGAGTTAAAAACCAACTCGTGTTTCGGAGTTAAAAATTAACTCGCGTTCGTGGGGTCTAGGATGAAATTTCACTTTCGGAAGACCAACGTGTGATTTTTGTACGCGACCGCTCGGGCTTGCTTAACTTAAACTTAACTTAATTAGCCTAGGTTCCGCGACTAATTCGCTGCGCCACCCGATCACTCTATAACTTATAGTAATATTTATCGTATATAATGAATTTTCAAAAGCACTTACGAATCTTATTTTCGTTTTCAAATTTTTGACCTACTTAGCTTGTATAAATTTTAAACAATCTAATTTCGAAGATTTTGTTGAGCATACAGACTGCAGTATTACAAGTTAAGAACAGAACAAAACTTTTCTCAACTAGACATAAAATATATGTTTAATAACTTGGACAGTATACTCGTCGATTCACAAAGAAAGTAAAAAAGCCAATAAGTACGGCATGCATTCAGACTTAAAAGCGGCGGCTGTAGTCGACAGCAGCATGAACGTAAACCTTAGGATAGCATTTTGACTCGTCTGGGACTATTTTTTTAACAAATCTTCTCAGACAACGATATCCCAAAAGGGAGTACATTTTAAGTGTTATTTTCAAGGAGTTAAAATAAAAAAATAACTCCACTATTGGGAGTTATTTTAACTCCCAATAGTGGAGTTATTTTTTAACTCCACCTAAATGGGGTAACAGGAGAGTTATTTTAACTCTCAAAAAAAAATAACTCCACTATTGGGAGTTATTTGAACTCCCAATAGTGCAGTTATTTTTTAACTCCACCTAAATGGGGTAACAGGGGAGTTATTTTAACTCCTTGAAAATAACAGTGTATGAAACTGTTTCTAAAACGATCAGTTCTGCAGCGAGGAATTAACAAGGAGGATTTTGTTCTAAGATTGTATCTGCAATGTTTCTCGATCTGGAGGTACTAAACAACTGATCTTATGCGAGTGATACATCATATTATTAAACTAGAAGTTACTATCGCAAGGAAGTGCCGCCTCAAAAGCCATCGGAAGCCTAATTTTTAATAAAATCTGCAAAATGAACCCTGGGATTAATTATATAAATTGTAACAGGCATATACTTGTAGTGTACACATTGTTTTCAATTCTTTTAATTATATTTAAATATAGCAGACTTAAATTACAAATAACTATCACTTATCTGAATATAATTGGCAAGGCTTTTGGCTACATACACAGTATACACACATTATGAAAAGCTGTCAGTGGAATTACCAATACGAGTGTCTGAATCAGACAGTCTGATATGTTATGGCAAAGCAAGCATTAAACAAATAGTCGCTGACTACGAAATAAATTCCAGAAATGGTATGTAACAGATGTTTACAATATTGTTGCTCGATTGTTTATATCATGCAATGTTTCTAGTGATGCATCATATTATTAAAAAAGCGCTCATTAAGAGAGCAATGGCGATCATACAATGTCGGTAGCTTAATTATTTCCAACACGTTATTATATTCGAGTAGAGGATATATTATATGGAGAGCTCTTCGTTGGATAGACTCGATTTGATTACTTGGGTAATTAGGTAGGCAACTATGCCAAACTGCGCATGCGTATTCCAGTATTGGTCTTACACAAGTTTTATATACAGTGACAAGATCTTCATTAGGAATCATACTCTTCTTTAACAACCAATTGGGATTGTGTGGGAGATTACATTTGACTTACTGCGATTAAAGTGCCTATCCGGGGTTTGGGGATTTTTCATATTCGTAATCTTTGGATTCTATCAGGAAGAAATGTAAAATATGTTGTCGTTCGAAAATGTCATCTTAATGCCTTTTCTCCCTGCTAAAGTTGATTTACTATTCACAGGAAATGACGTCAAAGCAGGGAGACGCGAAGTCATTGCACATTAATTCAACAGTGAAATACAAAGAAAGTTTGTCTGTGAACTTTAAACACACATGTTTAGACAAAATGCGCTCAATTCCCAAATTTTCATTGTATTTCACTACTGAATCAATGTGCAACGTTTTTGCGTGTCCCTGTTTTGACGATATTTCCTGTGAAATATTTCCTGCTAAATTACTTTAGCAGGGGTAAACGGTATGAAGATGAAATTTTCGCACGACAAGATATTTTACATTTCTGTGTGTTTGATCCCTTGGGGGTGTTCTTTCCAGAGTTGTGCGCGAGTAAGGTAGGCTGGAATGAAGAGTTGAACTGACAAAGAACACGTAAAGAGATTGTTAGAATGCAGGGTCAGTGATAATATATAAGACTAGGAGGTGAAGAAAGTTGGTAAGCAGAGGTATGTTTACGAAGACAATGATGAAATGGTGATAAGTTGTTCGCAACATGGGTTTGGAGATGCCAGTTAGAAAGCCTATTGTGCTGTCGTTTATTTGTTTGCCAAACTGAGCGGGGACTCACGTCCGATTTCTAATAGCTAAATCCAGGGTTGCGCGCCGCTGAAGATCGTTACCATCCCGCGCCTAGAACTTATGTCGGCAGTTATATTAGCAAGATTGATGAATTCGGTAAAAACGCCCTTCAATCGCAAGTAGAAGGGTTAGAAACAAAGTACTGGTTAGATAGTAAGACTGCACTTTGTTGGATCCGAAACAAAGGTGAGTATTCCTGGTGAGCATTTATATGCGCATTTTTTTACCGACGGCCACAGGGGACTCTCTGACTTATCTGCCACGATCATTGACAAAGCTGATGTTAATAATCCTACTGAGCGAGAAGGTTTTTGGACTTATAAGTTGAACACTCTTGTTCCTATGGGACTCAATATGTGACTTTTGATTTACCATATTTAATTTATTTAAATTGTTTTTATAAATACTCGGGTACACCCATGATTTAATGATTTAATGATTTAATAAACTTTCCCAACTATTACATACAACAATGGATTACATATACGATACAATAAATAAATAAATAAATAAAAATAAATAAACAAAGGGATTTTATTTATATATATATAATATATATATATATATATATATATATATATATATATATATATATATATATATATATATATGTATATATATATATGTATATATATATATGTATTATATATATATATATATATATATATATATATATTTCAAAAAAACGAACCAAAACTTGAGTTTAAAACATAAATGTAATTCAAATAAAACTCTTAACTTTAAAAACTTTATTGCAGACCAACGTTTCGGGGTCTTACCCCTTTATCAAGGTAATATTACAGAAGCTAGTAAACCTACTTATATACAATTCTCAAAGTTCATTAAAAATTCTAATTAAGTAAAACCACCTAAGTTGAGTCCATGCGGAACGAATGAATTCAGTTTGTATGCCCAAAATCCTTCTCTTTCTACAGGTTTACTTACATCTGTATTATCTATTATAAAATGTATATATATATATAAAATATATAAATGTATAAAAATATATATATATATTATACAGGGTGTATAAAAAAAACGAGACCTTTAGAAATTAACCTATTGTTGTTAAGCACAAGATTTTACGCTTCTGGGAATTTAAAATAGCTTCTAATCGTATGAAGGAGCATAACTGCATAACAAATTGTCAAAGTACTAATTAGTCATATCATCAGTTCGAATAAAAATGGTTCAACTGACCACAGAGCAACGAGTTTTTACTGTTTTACATTATACCGAGACTCAAAGTACATTGAGTTACATTAAAAAAGTACATTAAAACAGTAAAAACTCGTTGCTCTGTGGTCAATTGAACCATTATATGACTAATTTAGTAATTAGTACTTTGACAATTTGTTATGCAGTTATGCTCCTTCATACGATTAGAAGCTATTTTAAATTCCCAGGAGCATAAAATCTTGTGCTTAACAACAATAGGTTAATTTCTAAAGGTTTCGGTTTTTTTATATACACCCTGTATACAGAGTGTATCAAAAAAAGCGCAACCTCGGAATTTCCCAAGTGTTCTTAAACACAAAAGATTTTCGCCCTGGGAATTTAAAATAGCTTGTAATCGTATTCCGGGGCATTACTGTCTAATTACTACAAACTCGAGCACGTATAAAGCAGAATTGAATCGAAATTTATGCATTTATTTAATGAAAGTTGTTTAGTTTACAAGTATCAACAACAGTTATATTCCCAGAGGCCTAAAATCTTTTGTGCTAATAAAGACAAAGTGGATTTCTTGGGAAATTCCGAGGTTGCGCTTTTTTTGATACACCCTGTATATATATATAAGAACGTTAAGGAAATTAATCAGCATTTGAATACAAGCCTCATCTAGTTGCTATTGTTATACACGTATAGTTACATAAGTAATTATCATAACTATTCTACAGTTCACTAATAAAAAGATAATCTATAAAGTCACCTTTCCAAGGCAACTTTCAGTAGTCTGCATTGGCAATGGATGTAAACGGGAAAGAAATAGCCAAGTAGCTTAATAAATCTACTCAAGAAATCGGTAGTATATCGCTTAAAGATTTTTTTGCGGTACAGTGATTTGGTGTTATTTTCGATATTTCTGGATATATTTACATTTCGATATTTATTTGTAAAAGCTCTATCATATATGCATAGTTTAAATGCTCTATAAACTGCAAATCCATGATTAATAGAAGCATTAAAAGTTACATATGTACTTTAATTTTATGATTATGTCATCAAACACGTCACGTGACGTTTTTGGCTCTTCTTGGATTTGGAATCTCCATGAAATAAAATTAACCAATTTTTCCAAGAAAAGTCCCTGTCTAGACTACAGTCAAAAATATCTGGAATTAGTTTTGTGCATTTGTATAACTTTAATTGTAAGGCGGCTTTGCTTGTTGTAGCGTTTCACTTACAAAACGCTGAATTCCAGAGTTATATTTTACCATACGAGAGACTGGCAAACTGACGTGGATTCCAACGCGAGCGAATCACTGTCTTTTTCAACAATCGACAGAGTACAAGGAGCTGACGCACAGGAAAAAAACGGAGTAACTTGTTGTGCTTCAATAGTATAGGTTTCTGTTACAGTACCTCCAGGAAAACCATGATAATTTATTTGTGGTTGCATGACTGCCATGCGGTATGGTCCTCCATGACCATTTCCGAAACGACCACGATTTCCATAAGTATCTTGATGCTGAATATTTGATGAAGAAACTTTTAGTGATTGCTTTTCCATGTCTAATGTCAAAGACATATCGATTGTGATGCCTTTTGGACAAGAAGTAGCAAATATCCACTTTTCTCCGATATTGCTATTTGCATTAATTTTATTTGAGTCAGTTACTCCAACTTCAACAGAGCCTACACAATTTACATACCGATTGTAATCAGTACATGGTAAAGACACTCGAACATTCCAAGTATGAACTCCGGATTCAAAAGAACATTCTCCGACCCGCCAACAATACGTTGCATCTTGACCTTGCATTGTCAACCCATTGTTGGTTATTTCACCATTACCGTAAGCATTACTCATTACCAATCTAACATTTTTCGTCAAAGAACAATGTGGAGCAGGATGTTTATTTATAGCTACTTCAAACTTCAACACACCACTATGACGAGGACTAAAGGTCACTGTATGCGACCCATCTTTATTGTCAGTGGCGTTTACGTCACCAGTCTTGACTCCAGAAATCGTCGGTTTGATCAATTGGCCTCCATGTTTCATCCTTTCGTTGTGCTTATCATAACAAACTATTGTTATGCTTGACTGTATTCCAATCTTCAAATCTGCATCAGGATCGTTGAAGGAGGCTTTGCAATTTCCAGGGCTTGCAACCACGTCATCTACAGCGTATGAATTGAACAACATTTCCTCGACGTCTTTGGCAGACCAATGGATAGTAAATGTCATGTCTTCAGTGACACAGGGCTGGATTTGATCTTTGACTTTCTTTAGATCCTCCAAAGAGTGCAAAATGTATTTTTGCATACTTAACACTTGAGCATCATTGCCATTCTTCAAAGCTTGCTCGGTAAACTTGATGCTACCTTCACAACTTGCTAAAGCCATTTCTAACTGTTCGAGTTGGGCGTGAATTTGCTTTTGTTTAAAGGCTGTCAATGCAGTCACCTCTACAAGCAATTCTCTCTTTCGTATTTCCATAACTTTGGCCACTTCATCAAAATGCTTGTTTATTTTGCTGAACACTGACGCCTTTTTGGTCACCAAACTTTCATCAAACTTCTTCAGACTGGCTATTCCTTGCTGGACTCTGACTTTTCTTTGCTTTACTTCGTTCAGATTCATGTGTAATTTCTGTTTCTCTTGCAATGCCACATCATCGATGAAGCCATACTCGTGCGCTCGATGGTCTACGATGGTGCAATCTCTGCAGATGGTCGCTTGACATGTTTTACAGTAAAGCTTAATCTCTTCTTTCTTGTGCTTGGCACATCTTAATTTCTCAGCAATGCTTCCAGGATCAGTAGGCATGGTCTTTAGCTCTTGCATGGAGGTGGGCTTGTGTTCCTTTGTCGCACGAGATCTTTTGTGAGATTCGGTGCAAAAATGACAAAGAAACACGCCACATTCGTTACATCGGGTTTCGACTGCATCTCCACTGTCACAGTTGTCACAAACAATTTTCTTGGCCGTCTTTTCATCCGCCAATGCCATTGTTGCTAGCAGATTATTGACGAAAAAGTTAGAAGGTAGGTTGGAAAAATTGTGTGAATCACCAATCTGTCAAAAAAAATAAATTATTGTGTACTGTATAAATTGTGAATTCGAACGAACGAACGAACGAACGAACGAACGAACGAACGAACGAACGAAATTAATGAATAACTATTTAAACTAGAATTGATAAATAGCTACCAAATAACCAGTTGTTTTGAGAAAGCTAGAAATTTTGATTGGTTGTGCGCTTAATGCGCGGTAAAGATAGATAATGACTTTCACTTCATGGAATTGTTAGATTTGCCTACTATTCACTAGTACATCTTTTCGTATTTTTTATTCGTATAAAACAAATGTTATGCAGCACTATATACATTGCAATTAATGAGATAATAACGGGTTATTCAGATAGGCAATTGTTTAAAATACTGTATAAAGAAGTATCCATGAAAGACCAGTACATAACAGGGATTCCTTGCTAGCTTTAACAATATAGGGAAATGGGATACCAATTTGCAAAATAACAAAGGCTGACAAACGTTTCTTTCTCTCACCTGCCCGATGACCTGGCCCCACAAAACACCTGCCCCAAGGCCAACGATGTCTGCAAATGAGTTTGACTATATACGCCTAAACATATTAATTCGTATATAGTGTCAATAAACATGTATTTCCTAGTGTCAATCAGATCTCACCTGTACAACTTTTCTACACTCTGGACAAGTGATATTCTGCGAGTTTCCATTCTTAGCAAGTTTTATAATACAACCATGGCAAAAGGAATGAAGACAAGGCAAAACTTTGGGATCCTTTAGTTGTTCCAAACAAACAGAGCAAGTCCAATTTTCTTCAAATTTGCTCCGAAGAGATGATCTGGCCATTGTAACAACATACACAGTCTAAATTAATAAGGCGAATATGTATGTTATCCAGTGGTATAGTCAAGGGGAAGGATGATCGAGCAAGGTTGGTGATCACTCGCCCCACTGATCTGAAAGACTCCTTGAAAACGTTCAAAACCTTTTGCTTGCTAAATATTTCAATACTTAATTTGTATGGGAACTAATTGATTAACATGTTACTGTATGTATTGTAGTATAGGATCAATGGTTTGGTTTCATGATGACGTGCAGAGGATAGATCTATAGATAATTGGGTGCATAATTTGGGTGCATCAATGATTTAGGTGTGCTTGGAAAAAGAGTAAGGGAGACATGGAAGCAATAGGAGACATGAAAGCAATTTGTGAAAAACGATTTTGGGAAGAAGGGCCATCTATAGGCGCGTTTCAAACGCGAACGTTTCATGTGTCGAATAGTGCAAATGACCTTGAACAAAGGCCGTTTTGCTAATTTACATTAGGTTCGACACATGAAAAGTTCCACGTTTGAAACGGGCCTTTGATAACTCTACATGGAAAGTTGCTATGTCTTTTGGCTTCTCTGACTGTGCAGGCTACAAATAAAATGGCGGAGCATGTTTGGCAATTCTTCCAACTATTTAAAGTGAATAACAATGGTTGAAGAACATTGCAACGTTTAGAGCACGAAAGAATCCTGCTATGCATGCTGGAGATGATTTTCTTCATGTTTGGAAACCTTCAGTTCATTCGGATCCAGTTTATTCGCACGCGTGTTTATTCGGATCGCAATCCATCCCAAAACTGTTTACACGTCTATTTTCGATAGCCCACCGATCGCGATCGCAAACCACCTCCAGAACTGGATTAAATTTATCGCGATCAACGATCGATCGGTGTTTACACGATAAAAATTATCGGGATTGCGATCGCGATAGCTCTCGATCGCGATCGCAATCCCGATAATTTGGTTCGAGCCAAATAGCACGATTCTTTTATGCTCTAAACGTCGCAATGTTCTCCAACCATTGTTATTCACTTTAAATAGTTGGAAGAATTGCCAAACATGCTCCGCATTTTATTTGTAGCCTGCACAGTCAGAGAGGCCAAAAGCCGAGCAGTACTTCTACAGTACTTCCCGAACACGAGCTAGGGCAGCAACTCGGGCTTTCGAGAACGATCCGAATTGGGATAGCTGCATATCCGTGTAAACACAGCGTAAAATAGGGATTGCGATCGCGATACATCTATCGCGATCGTAATCCTGTACTGTTATTGCCGTGTAAACGTAGTTTACATCTAGAGCTGCATCACCAAGTTGGAGAAAATGGCCATTCAGATTCAGAATGTAATACATTAATAGCAAAGTACATTTACTAAAAGTTGCCTAAAAATAATTACATTGGGACATTATCTTTCAAATATGCCCTCCCCTCACCCCTCCGATCAATGTTGTGAGCGACATTTAGTTTGCCAGCACTCAAAAAAGTTCGTTGTAAATCAACATTGATTGGTGGGGGGTGGTTAGTAAAAAAAAGAAAACGAAGCTATTTGATGCTTCAGTGTCCCAATGAATTATTCTCTGATTGTAGCTTTATACAGTGATTCCAGTGCATCAACACAGACATGTGATATCTCGTGGGATATATCACTATTGTGTGTATAGGCAATGCTTACTCTATTCCAGAATTATCAACAGGGTAAAACAAAAATTTATGATTATGATTAACCTATGAGTCAACTCAAAACTGTCGATTCGAGCTGGATTTGAACTTGCATACAATATATCTTAGATATGTGTTAAAGGGGAACTATAGTCAAAAACAAATTACTTTTAAATAAAAGGCCTTTTAGTATTATGTTTAGAAATATTAATAGTTTTACGGTATCTGCTCTTGTACTCGAGAAATAACGTTTTCATTCTCGTATTTTATGCTTCTGGACGCCGCCATTTTAGTGTTTGCTCGACGGCTCAAGCTCGATGTACAGCGGTGCAGGTTTTCTTTTCAATTTTGACGTCATTGAGTGCTTGTCTTTTGTTCCTTGCAACCAATGACGTCAAAATGACGTCAACATTGAAAATAAATTACCGCTGTACATCGAGTTTGAGCCGTCGAGCAAACTCTAAAATGGCGAAGCATAAAATACGAGAATGAAAACGTTATTTCTCGAGTACCTCTGGGTACGAGATTGCTCGAGTACAAGAGCAGATACCGTAAAACAATTAACATTTATAAACATTACGCTTAAAGGCCTTTTATTTAAAAGTAATTTGTTTTTTGACTATATGTAGTTCCCCTTTAAATTGTCGAATGTGTATCTAGTAGGTAGCTGCGCATTTACAAGAAAACGAAGTAAGTTGGCCGGAAGTTGCTTTCACGGTCGATACGTATTTAAAGGGGCAGCGTCATGATTTGTGCAGGTGTGCGAACTTGAAAAAATTCAGCCTGAATTATTTCAAGTTGGCTAAGGATTCAAAATGGCGTCTATACTCGGTAAATCGCATGGCGAAAAGCGAGAGAACTCCGGTCGCAAGAAGTAGTTACAGGATCAATGTAAAGAAGCCAAGAAAAGATGGAACGATTCCCATAAAAGTATCTACTTGACCGAAACGATATACCAGTTATGGATTGATGCGAAATGCTTGGCTGGATGTAATTCTTGCAGTGACAGTGACTTCGCCCAGTATATTTTTAAGCTAGAAAACCCATTAGATTCACTCTTACGAGAGGTTCTACAACACCCATTTGTTTCACTTACCATGGATTCGATAATGGCGTGCCAAAGGTAGAATTAAGAACCCCTCGAAGAAAATCAGACTTGAGCATGCGCATTAATTCATGACGCTGTCCCGTTAAATGGAGGCGATTTAAATACATTTCACGGCAAAAAGACTCACGTATTTCTAATTATCTCACCAATCAATCATTGAACAAAACTAGTTTTCCACAGTGGTAGAACTCGTCAAATTGACGGGTTTTGAGCCTCAGAAGAGGATCAGTGTAAAATGGAAATTATTAGCTGTCGTTGGACCATGACTGTACCCTATCTCTTTCTCAACGATGCGTATAGCCTATATAGACTGATGTTTTTGAATTATTCTAATAAAATACAGACACATAAAGACAGAGATAAAGCTTATAATTATAGCATTCTTAATACAATAGTAGCCCTAACCAATAGAGCCTGGTGTCGTAGTGAGAATGGGTTTATTTACAACACAGCCACAGCTGTTTCTCCCCTAATCAACAGATTTTTTATCATCGAACATGCACAAACTTAAAAGTTGTTTACTTACCTCACCGCCGTTTGATTTAATAGTCTATAATTACAGTCCGATTATCAAGTAAGTTAACGAGTAGTCCAAACTAGTAAACGCCTTTAGCTTTTGCGTCTACACGTTGCGTAGAAACAGTAGCGCAATGTTATCGAAAGAGTACAGGTACCTGCATGGAAAGAATATATATATATATGTATATATATATATATACATATATACTTCACGCTCTCTGGATGTGCGCATGACCGCTGTTTATCCCACAAGCGGTTGTCACTGGCAATCGTTTGTGTATAATTAGTACTCATGTCCATATCTAGATTGTACCAAGCTACACTGATGAGCTGTGGAACAGCGAAACACGTGTCTGTAGATATTGTACTATATATATATATATATATATATATATCTACATAGCAATTAGATTCATTATCGCCTCATAGAAATTGAGAGCTAGTAATCTAATTGGTTTAGTTAAGTTATTATTATTTTATTTATTTATTTATTGAACTATATTTAAACATGGTTTAGTTAAGTAAAAACAAACTTATGTTTGTTATTTCTTCAAATGTATTTCAAAAACGAGACAAAAGCATCGTTTCTTGTGAAAAACTCGGCATTATCGTGTCACTCGCCGCTATTTGATATATATAGACTATTAGATAGGAAGTAACGTAGCTTATCAGAGAGCAGCATTTGTAGTAAGTTCATACTAATTATCAATTATTGAATGAGGTTGAGCATGATGAGAAGAATTATCAAGGCCGAAGTTTGTGTTATATTAATAACTAATAAAGACGTATTAGGAGCATTATACAATAGTCTCAATGCTCTTACAACAATATATATATTCTTAAAGATACTTTTAAAACTAATTACAGTTTAAGATAATGCCTACTACATATATTTACCCTATGAATTTTAAAAAAGAAAAGTCTTAACTGCAGACTTAAAACTACTTAACATTTCAAAGCTTCTAATTTCCTGTGGTAATGAATTCCACAGTTTTGGTGCTGCAACCGAGAATGCTCTGTCTCCATGAGTCACCGTTTTGGATTTTGGCTCGAGTAGCAGATTTCGGTCAGATGATCTCAAAGTACGAATAGGTTTATATTTAGTTAGCAAATCAGTAATATAAACAGGCGCCTGGCCATGCAAAGCCTTGAAAGTAATTATTAGTATCTTAAAAACGGTTATCTGCCGAAGCCGAAGGCTGAGGCGGATAACACAAACTGAGGCCTTGATAATTCTTCTTATCATGCGAAAACCGAATTCAATAATTGTTTTATTATTTATTTAAAATAATTTATTTAAAAACCGTTCCTTTGAGGAAGCCATTTGTGTTTTACTGAGGCAATCAACTTTCGTCCTGCATCGTTGGAAAAACGTCATAGCGTGCAACATTAGTTCGTGCAATAATCTTTTGTCATATTGCACCATTGATGTCACAACTCTCTCTCCTCCGCAGAGGCTTATATATTTTATTAGAAAAGGCGTAGGGAGGAAAATCAGACGCGCGCAGGGAATGACGGGAAGAGCCCGTCTTCCCGTCGTCCACCGCGCGCCTCCGATTTTCCTCGATCCACTCCCCGCGCTCTTCCCCATTTTTCCCGCACGCCTTCCTCTAATAAAAATAAGCCTCTGCGGAGGAGAGTCACAACTCCATATTTGGTAGGGCAATGAGGTGGTTGAACGCGATTTCACCGTTGGCTGTTAGCCAATCAGCGATCACGAATTCTTTTAAATAAATAATAATTAACAATTATTCACCGAAGTGGAAGTGAATATAGTGGTGGATATATATCTGCAATTCACAAAACAATTGAAGATTTTCTTTCAAGAGAGCGCCATGGACCTTTCGAAGCTCGTTTCGAAGTTGGATCACAGTAAGGCAAAAATATTTTAATACTGTAAATGGGAAAACCTTAGGACAAAGGATAGCTAATGAATTCTGTGAGTAAACGAGTTGTTCTTTGCAAAAGATGAGTTATACTTATATAAGCGTTTTTATTTCGGTCAGTGCAGTGTCAATGTTTCATGTGTTTAGTTGTTGAATTTCCTTTAATTTATAAATAATTTCTGTGGGTGTTTACTGTTATAAAATCGGTAGTATGTTTCCCAGGTAATTTGTTTAGTATATTCAGTTCATTACTCGCCAGTTTCTTGGGCAGTGTATCGCGATAATCTTTACGGCCGATACAGTGGCGTACTAATTCTTTAAGGTTTTGCTTGTTTTTTGTTGTAACTGAAATGATTTTTAATGTTTGTAAATGTTATTAAATTCTATATTAAAGGCAATTCAAATTGTCTCATAAACTATATAAAGGAGAATATAGATATATGAACTACGGAGTACACTAACTTTTCTATCAATCGAGTTCGTTCAATCGAGTTTGTTTTTGGAGCACATTTATTTTTTTGTTCTGCGGGTTTTTGAGCACTTTCTATTTTTTGAGCACTATCTTTCCACAGTTGCTGTGGTATAGTATAGTTACCACACATGTCTATGAGCTGGGAGATACAGGTTCAAATCCTGGGTCGGACCTCCACTCAGGGTCTTAAAAATAATTGAGGCGAAAGTGCTGCCTTTGCAATAATATCAGCAAATGGTAAGACTTCCAGGTCTTCTCGGATAACGACCTTAAATCGTAGGACCTCGGAACCCCTATAATTGGGCTTCTAGCCTGTTGGGGTATTCCGTTCACGTAAAGAGTGATAAATCTAATAACAAACTCTTTGAAACTTGTTTTTCATAAATATTACGTAAAATAATTTTCCTACATACAGTAATTGTTTTCTACCTGCCTGTCTTTACCAATTTCTTGCATTATGTAAAAAGAAAAGTCGTTCAAGAGAAGGACACCATCTTGTTTTGCGAAACAGTGAATAGTGCAGGATATCCCGAGCTAGAGGAACCAATCAGATTGCGCGAAAAGCACTATTCACTGTTTTGGTATATACTAAATATGTTTATTTGTTTCGTCAGGATGTGTGACGTAGCAGGTTCATCAGCATGCAAATATTTTTTTGGATCACTTTTTGGGACCTCGATTGCGCATGTGAAGCCTAAAAACTAAGAAAACTTTACAGGGCGGTGTAAGCTCACTTCAACCGACTTCGATCAAAGCTTGTCAAAATATTGTCTTTCGATCCGTAGGGTGTCTACTAAAATGACCCTGGTCAGCTGGTGATGACATGTCACTTAATGATGACATTTTAGTAAATTTATGTCTTTGATGTTCTCTCGTTGATTACATTTACATATAAACAAAACATTTAACATCAACATTCGATTTGTGAGTTTTAAATTTGGTAGATTGAAATAAATTTAAACTGACAAGTGCTAAAAGTTAATGATTCTACAGTGCCGTAGCAAGGTGTCAAAAAGTGGGGGGCAGCTGTGGATTACTAGCTCCCACGGGAGACCCTCGAAATCTTGGGGAACAAATTCGCCACTACCGGGGTACCCTTAGTTTGTACAAATTCAAATTCAGGTTATCAATAAAAAAAAATTAAAATCTGCTTTTACAGTATTAAAGTTATTAATAAAATATATACAGAACTGTATAGTACTCATACAACGCATTCAAATCAACCTGGTCCAAAAACCGCACGGCGTGATTCCTTTCGTTGAATAAAGCAAAAGAAAAATTAGTCAGAGTTTCGGTTAAATGCGGTAAAAAAGTCCCAGTTCGGGCAAAAACATTCCGATAACGTAATGTGATTCCGTAAAACTTGGTGTACCATTATTATAAAGTCTGCACGAAGTTATTTTTCGTATTTTGCAAATCACAACGTCTGTTTTCAAGTTACATTAAAGTTAATCGGTTCAGTTTCACTTTAATTTAATAAATAAACTCATTTTTAGGAATTTTTCGGAGAAAATTTTTGGGGGGCAGCTGCCCCCCCCCCCCCTGCCCTCCTGCTACGGCACTGTTCTACTTTGTCCGTGTTAAATCGAACACGTCTAAAATATAACTTCTGCCGACTGAAACTCGTAAAAAGATTTTTGCGGGGTGTCGCACCCCCCTACACCCCCCGTCTTGCCCACAAGCATTTTCTCGACTTACGTTCTATAAAGTCGATCGGTATACTTCACAGACAATTGCTTATATATTGCGCACTTTTTAACGAATTTTATCCGGTTATCAAGCGGAGGCACCCCAAATTTCACGTTCTGTGACTAACAGCATAATATGTTATCTAGCTGTGATCACACAGTGTCACCGTGTTTCTGTTCGATTTCCCAACTCTTTAAATCGAGGACAGATTTTCTTGTCAAGGTAAGATGACTATGAACGGGCATTAAATGTTTTTTTATTTATTTATTTTTAAAGAAAAACGTTTTAAAATTTATTATTTACGTCTTAAAATTACTTTTATCACATTTATTTTCTTTTTATTGTTAATCATTTATTCCGTTTACATTCAATTCCGTTTACACTTTTTATATATTTTTCTGAAGATCTGAAAGACCAGAACATAGTCCTTATATATAGATCTCACTGGTTGTGTCATCTACGTTCGCGGCGAAATCGCGAACCACGAACTGGGGTTTGGAGCATACTCCCCAGAAAAATAATTTGCAAGGTCCGGCGATTTCTGTGAAGAATATTTACGAAAATAGGGCACCAAACCATTTCTAAAATAAGTAAGAAATTAATCAAATGAACTCCGAGAACTAAAATTGTCCTCATCGCATATAGTTCAGTCTTCTTCAGACATAACGTTTATCATAACATGTATACTTTTTGCACTTATAACCAAGAGATGCAAAATAATACAGGAAACGTTAGCATGATGTTAAACGCCAAAAAACACGAATGGGAATTGTAGCATGAGCGTCATAACGTATTATTCTACAAATATTGAAATCTGTCGATCCAAGTTATCGTATAATCTAACTTACGTGTAGAAGTCTACAAAAGGTTTTTCGGAAGAATCCAGCGAATAAGGTTTATCGTCGTTCAAAAAGTCAGTTCAGCTGCAAAATAATGAGCTGATCATGCAGGTCAGCGTCAATATAGTCGACTACGAGTAGAAACAATTTGTGGTTAAATGTAACTTTGTCCGTAGTCTGAATGTTTCTCCTACTTGTTGTTTTTATTTATTTATTTTGTTTGTGTGTTTGCATATACACAACTTGCGAAGCTGGCCGTAGCAACTAGTCATGCTATGCTAATTTATAAAATCTGCATATTTTTCAAAATAATAATAAATCGTTTCAAAATTTGCATATCATGACCAGTTGCTATGGCCAACTTCGCCACTGGCTGTAATATTTTAATCTCCTCAAGGCCAAAATAGTATCTCGCATTCACATGATGTAATAGCATGGCAGGGTTCCTATAGGACTATGCGAAGTGCAATCTTAATATTTTCAAAAGCTTCAAAGTTCACAGCTTAGTCTGAGTTGCAGATACATTGTTGGGACGAGGTCCTTGGTAGAGCCGTCTCCCAGTATTTATACCATGGTCAGGTTTGAATTTATCACTAGATTCTATTAAACCATCAACACAGAATAAAATGTAAACTGGATTGCATCTAGAAGTGCTGCTTTTAGATGAGAACACACCTATAATCCCCACAATTTGGATAGTATTAAAGCAACAATATTTCTGTTAAAGTTCCCCTAACCTCAACATTTTAATATATAACATTCTCTGATAACTCATTATGCATGTGTGACGTAAATTCCGGACATTTGCATTTTGCATATCAAACAAACTGATATATCTCAAAAAGAAAGCGAAGAAACGAGAATCTTCAAAAGAAGTTACTTTCATTTTAAAAGTTCTTCCAAATAAGACAATAAAAATGTTTGAGGTTGGGGGCACTTTAAGAGAGGAAAGACCAAGAATACAAACGAAAGATGACCATTTCTTATCATGGCAATTGACAATAACAGCTCCAGTTGTCAGCTCTTTCTTCACTAACTCATTCCAAGACAGCCCAGAATCAAAACATTCAAGAGAAACCGATAAAGGCAAAAACATTTTAAAACTTTTACCGAAATCGTCCTTATGTTCAGCAACAGCAGCCTTGAAAACATAGATGTTTTGAGTAAAAATTTGCATTCAGAAAAAGCTCAATGGATGTTAACACTCTCAAATCATCTACAAGGGTATTATCACATGCCAATACCAGCTTAATTCAGATCTAAATAATTATTTAAAATACATTTTTCAGTCTAAACTTTTCCAGTCTAATTGTGTAAACATTATGTTGGATAATTAAATAAGTGATATCATAGGGGTCATGTTTGTAAAATAAGAGACTGTTTACCAATAAATATCTTAAAATCATGAACAGAAAGGTCCAATTTAACCCTAACCCTAACCCTACACCTAATACTAACCCTAACTCTTACGATAATGCTTTATTTTAGAAATAACAGCTGATTTTAATTTCGAATTTTACTACCGATAGTCTATATGTGACGTCATTTGGGATTTATATGAAACTTCACCCCAAAATTTAATTCTTTGAAATTATTCCAGGGGAATGTCAAATATTAGAATCTCCCTTCCAGGAATTTGGATCATACCAATAAAAACTACACGAAAAAAAGAACAAAATGAGCTATTGCACGATAGTGTAGGAAGTTTGATAAAATCCACAATGCGCATGCGCAGTCACAATATCTCACAATTTAAAAGTTTGATTTCTCTTGATGGATTTGCTGTTCAGAAGGCGGAAATGTCTCCTTTTGCTCCCTTTCTGAAGTTCTTTCTGTTGGTGTGAGTCGTTTTGTGTAAGCCGAGATGCTAAATTTTTTCTGTATAAGGAAACATATAGACAAAAAACAAAAACTCTACCCTGAAATAGCTTTAACGCAATATTAAATTTTGGGATAACCAGTTGAAGATCTGAGAAAAGTTTGAAGTATGTCTATTATGGGACCGTTAATTATTTATAGCATTGGGGGGTGTGGGATATTCCTTATCATATAAGCAAATCTTATAGCACCCCCTATTTGATGCTTTCAAAAATTTTGAACCCCCTATCATAATGAAATATTTAATATATACCCCTCCCCCTCCCAGACAAAAACTCGGTATACGAAGAGCTATAACGATTGTTTCCCTTGCGTGCATTTGTTACACTATTTTTATATTTTATACAACAATTAAGGATTCCTAGTGTTTACTAATATAATAATATCACCGTATTAATTTGGGGACTATTAAAATGTTGAATGTTTGTTGAATATTTTCGTGAAATTGGTTATTAAAATACTCACAATTTTAGATTAGTTTCCTTTACATTCGAGATTTAAGTTGTGTGCAACAAAGTAAGTATTACCAACTATTAAAATACATTTGCTAAAATCTCTAATATCATTAGGGAGCATAAAGATATTAAGAGAGGAATCCATAGTATAAAGTGGGTGTTCCTCCTTCCTCATAAGTTATTTTCATATACGTTTTATGTCAAACTGTCATAGTTGTCACAAATTGTCATACCCCCCTACAAGGTTGAAAAAATCCAAGGGACCCCCCATAAAACAAGTTCAACATTGTATAGCCTTAGCCTCCTCCGCAGGCAACTATGCGGTGGCTTCTTTTTTCCTAGTCAAATCTCTGCAAGCGATGTTTAATCTCTGCGAGCGATGTTTTGGCTGGGATTGCAGGGAAGTATAGCCAAAAATGGCGAAAACTGGAAGCTATTTGACTCGGGAAAAAGAAGCCACAGAGTTGCCTGCGGAGGAGGCTAATATATATAGCCTCTCATATTATGAACGGACCCCGACCCCGGGACTATGCGGGGATTTTAACATTTCACGAGTGTTAAAAACCCGCCTCAAAAATACCGTTTTGTTCAACCTTCGTACCCAGGGCATTTTGTGGAAGGTCGCGTTTAGTTGTACCCGGCTATTCACAGTTTTCAATAAGTTCTCAACTGTTCTTTCAAAACTGGGCTTGCACTTCGGGCAGAACCACGAACCCTTTGGTGGATCTTTCAAACCGACACATCGAATGTGAAACCAAAAATAATAGTCTAATTTTAAAAAGCATAACTGAAATTGAAAGTTTGAATTTAATAGCAGGATTTCCTTTTTCGTCAGCTTTTTCGTCTGAAGCGTCTCATCATGCTAAATCGATTAGTTCCCAGACTCTACTAGTGTTAAATCCCGGCTACAGTTACACCATCCCCGCTTTTTCATGTCAGCCGGGTCAGTGTTAAAATTACTACCAAAATGAGATCGATGTTTGTTAAAACCTTGTATTTCCGGGTTTCAATTGATTAGTGGATGGACTTTAAACAAAGACATAATGTGATTTTAAATTAGTTCATCGCTTTAACATTTTAACTTACCTTACAGCAATACAAGACCTTCAAAAGAAGGATTTGTGGTGAAGGAAAACTTCGAGTGTTCAAATATATACATTTTAAGACCAAAGGCACAAAACCGGGACTAGTTGCGAAAAATGAAATGTCATCAAGACCTTTCGGCTGAAATTGAACCCGCGACCCTGCGATGCGTGTTCAATTCCAGCCGCAAGGTCTTGATGTTGCATTTTTCGCAACCGCTCGAAGTTTTCCTTCACCGGTTGATGTTGTGTGGAGTCTGGGGACTAACTTTCTTAATAATCCAATATGGCGAATTGGCGATCATAGGACTTGATGGGAATGAGAATCAAATTTAGGTCTACTGCACTGGTATAAAGAGTGTCGAACGTGCAAATTATTGAATTAAAATGGTCAAGAATCGGTGAAATCAATTGAGAAATGGATGATCGGGGATATAGAGGAGATGGAGACAGGTCAAAAGGGAAAGGAGGAAAAAGACGTGAACGAGGTTTTCGAGACACGAGAGACAGAAGAGCACGACCAAACCCGAAGATTGAACCGTTAGGAAGCGCTCAACAAGTGCCAATGAAAACGCCAATTATCTTAACTAAAGCATCTGCCGAAAGGGTAAGTTTTTAAATATATATATAAGAGCCTTGTAATGTGGAAGGCTCAGTTTATTAGCCTGGCAAAATTTAAATAAAAATTTGATAATGTTGATGATAGCAATAATAGCAATATTATGAACATGGTAAGTGGTGGTACTAAATTAGGTTATAGTGTAAATGATATTATTCAACAGGGCTGAAAATATATATTTTTTGTTTTAGTTGGTAGAGCCAATTCCCAATTTCGGTTGGACCCAATTTTGTAGAACCAATTCCCAATTTCGGTTGGAAAACCTGCATTAGGTCTAGGGATGAGCCGATTGAGAAAAATCCAATTTACCGATCCGATAAATTCCGATACGATTTACGAGCTGATCAGCCAATTTGTCAGTGGTTACCAATATTGGTCACCACAAATTCTTAACAGATAAATTTGGGGCCAAACTTCACTTCTGATTATGTTTTCATTAATTAAATTGATAAATTGTACGCTACTTTAGTTATCATTGAAAAAATTTAATAATTCTGTTATATACGTAATACGAAAAGTTTTAAGATATTTTTACAAAATTAGATGATTTTCAAAAATAGAAATCAGGTAGGAGTTCTTATCAGAAGTGATCAGGTTATATTTAAAAAAACGATGGCTCTCAGGTCATTCAACGGCTTTCTCAAAGTTTCCACACACAGCTTGCAGCTCGCAACTCTTCTTAGCTCTACTCGCAGCTCCAACTTGGCCACCACCCGCAGCTACGCGTAGGCAAAAATAAGCAAAAATAAAACTATTATCACTATACTGTATTTCATCAATCCTTTTTCTTTTGTTTACACAGTTAATTCCATGACGGTCTGTTTAGTGCATGTTGTAGATAGTTCACATGCACTTCAACTATTATGATTGAAAGCATCATAAAGTTAGTTAGACCACTGATCTAGAGATCCAGGATTGCTGGTTCAACTCCCAGCTGGAAGGCCTTGAAGTTGAATTTTTTGCAACTGGTCCCAGTTGGGTCTCAATGTATATGATTTGACACTCATAATTTACCATATATTATACATTACCATATTATATACTGAACTTGTGGCTAAGTTCATGGCAACAGCTTCTGTAGCTCAGTCTTTTACAGCGCTGTTCTAGCAACCGGGTCACATGTTCAATTCTCAGATGGAAGTTGAATTTGCATATGGTCCCAGTTGGGTCTCAATGTATATGATTTAACACCTGTAATTCAACATAACATTTCCTTGATCTGATTCACCAAGTGTAAATGCCAAATATTAACTATCATGTAAAAACCAGCTAATCCATACAAGCCATATATATATATATATATATATATATATATATATATATAGGTTGAAAGGATTTATGGTGAAGGAAAATTTCGAGTGTTGGAATACATACATTTTAAGACCAAACCGGGACCAGTTGCGAAAAATGCAACTTCAAGGCCTTCCGGCTGGGAATTGAACCCGCGACTCTGCGATGCTAGTGCAGTGCTCTGACCACTGAGCTACGGAAGCCGTTGCCGAGAGCCTAGTCACGAGTTCTGTATATATGGTGGTGGTAATGCCGGGATAAGATTCTGGATATATTATAGGTAATATTTGGCATTTCACTCGATCAAACTAATTCTTTCAACATGTAGTTTGATCGAGTGAAATGCCAAATATTACCTATATATATATATATATATATATATATATATATATATATATATATATATATATATATATATATATATATATATATATATATATATATATATATATATATATATATATATATATATATATATATATATATATATATACTAGAGGTCAACCGATCATCGGATCGGACATCGGATTTTGCCGATATTTTGCAACATCGGCAAATCATCGGATCGGTAAAATATCACTCCGTGGCCGATGTTTTTGCCGATGTTAAGTTTCTAAATTTTGTCATTTATAAAAAGACAAAAGCTAAAAGACTGCATGACTTAATTTCCATCTCCTGCTGGGAATTGTGTGAACCTGTTTATTTAGAAAGATAAGGTGCGATTGACGAAAGTCAGACCGGAAATTTCAGAGAGCGACTTGTGAAAACATTTTTGGCGGCAATTGATAAAAGGAGAATAGTGCGAATAGTCGACGAATCGTGCGAATAGTCGACGAATAGTGCGAATAGTCGGCGAATAGTCGACGAATAGTGCGAATAGTACGCGAATAGTTGGGCAAATACGGCATGTTGTAAAACATGGACTGATAAAACTAGGCATTCTCCTTTTATCAGTTGCCAAATAACAAGTCAACAAAAAACACGCAAAATTACAAACGACCAAAACAGCGTATTTTTTATTTAGTTTGTTTACATAACCATAACAGGATATAGCGATTAATCTGGGACAAACGGCCCCATGCAGTACTCTCTAAAAACATCGGATCGGACATCGGCCGATGTTGTAAAAGAAACATCGGCCATCGGATCGGCAAGCAAAATCCATTTCGGTTGACCTCTAATATATACATGGGTATATTATAGGTAATATTTGGCATTTCACTCGATCAAACTACATGTTGAAAGGATTTATGGTGAAGGAAAATTTCGAGTGTTGGAATACATACATTTTAAGACCAAACCGGGACCAGTTGCGAACAATGCAACTAACTTTAAGGCCTTCCGGTAGGAATTGAACCCGCGACTCTGCGATGCTAGTGCAGTGCTCTGACCACTGAGCTACGGATATGTGGTATTAATATACCTCAGGGAATTTGACGCTGCCTTGCAGAGTTGTAAACCATTGCCTTATGGTATAGGCTCTTGACAGAACTGAAGGCTAAGGGAGCAAACCCTAACAGAAAAACATGTTAATGTGGCAGCATCAAGAGCGGCTGATGAATGGAACTCCCAACATCTCCCGATCAGCCACTGCAGGGACTAATAGTTTGCGCCTGTCTTGACGTGTTCTTGCAGGCGTGAGACATCTATTAGCTCCCCAAGAGAGTGCCACTGGTAACTTGCAAAAGCCAGCAGCACTTCAACAATCTTGCAAGCAGCTTTCATGAAATGGACAACTGTAGGAAGAATGCAACTACTGACAATTTCTCAATGGAACGTGAGGACCCTTCTTGACCGAGAAACAGTCTGTTTCAAGCTTCGAGCATGCAGAAGGATAGCTCAACACCAGACGAGGAATGGGCAACCCTACAGCAGGTTGTGTACAACACAACTAAAACATCTCTCGGCAAGCCAGACAGAAAACACCAAGACTGGTTCGATCCCAATTACCAGGAACTACAGAACCTTATGAGCAGAAGAGAGTGTTGCAGACCAGGAGCACTAGATCCAGCGTTGCAGCGTACAAAGATGCCTGCAGGCTACTACAAAAACGCACCCGTGTCCTGAAGTCAGACTGGTGGGAAATGAAAGCAGAGGAGCTGCAGAGAGCTGCAGACAGAAACGACATGAAGGGCTTCTACAATGGACTGAAGGAAGTGTGGGGACCTGTGAAGAAGGGACCTGTTCAACTGAAGTCAGCAGATGGAACGGAGACCTTCTCAGACAGCAAGAGGGTTGTAGCAAGATGGAGTGAACACTTCCAGAAGCTACTCAATGTTGCTGGTGACATAGAACCCAAAGCTCTTGACAACATCTCGCAGGACATTACCAACGCAATTGCCTCGATGAGATTCCAACCGTGGATGAGATGACTAGAGTAATCGCCGGCCTGAAAGACGGCAAAGTACCTGGGGGCAGTGCTGTAATAGTTACATAATTTTTGTAACTAGTTACTGTTACAGTTACTTCATGAGAAAAGGAACTAGTTACCGATACAAGTTACAATGAAAAAAAGTAACTAGTTACAGTTACAAAGTTACTTTAAAAATTTTGTAACTAGTTACAATTACAAAGTTAAACTTATCTTTCGTTCGACTATTAAATTCGAGAAATCATGGGAATTAGATAAAACTATTGTTTAATTTGACCAGAAGAGAACTTTCAAAATTACGATCAGTCATTGAGCAACAATGTGGTCTGAAAATTAATCCTGCGCTGCTGAACAGTCTTTCACATGCTGCACTTGCAGGCACCGGTGTATTCAGTTCAATGAAAAGCTGGCGCAGCTTCGGCAATCTTGCATATGCAGATAATTCTTCATTATAGCTTTCCAGAAACAGCTGCAGCTCAGATGCACTTCTGTGGGTTTTCCTAGAGAAAAAATCGTTATCATCTTCAACAGATGAAATTGAGGTTTCAGCTTCGCGAACAGCGACAACACCTGTGTCACGTTCCAATCGTTCATTGATCAAGTCCATACCTGCAATAAAAGAAGGAAATGTTCATAGTTAAATAAAGAAAGAAGAAAATACCCTGTTATACAACCATGATTTTTCAAATATACCGTGTAATTTGAATCCTGCTTGATTATGTTAAATAATCAAGCTGTGTATACCTTTCTTGAGCATATCGTTGTCGTTTGTCCATTTGTTTTTAAACTTTGGATGAAGTATTGCAGCAGCAATTATTTTCTCGTCATCAAAAAGATAATCGAATCGCTTGTTAATGCCAGCCAGCAGTGCTTTTACTAGAGGTTTTTCAGTGGAAATAGCATTCTTCTTGTGAAGTTTCTCCTTCAGCAACGCAATGGTAGGTGCAAGGTAGCCCATGTAGGCGTTAGAGTGATTGCATTCTCCTTGCAATATGTTTAACGCTTGTGCCATGGGCTTCATGACTTGGGCGTAATCTTTCGAAAATTGAATCTCACTTGGTTTCAGTCTGTAAACAGGAAAAAATCCAATCATATAATGTATACATTTACAAATAATAATTTTTTTAGTTCTTAATTCTCATTTCTTAGTATATTGGGAAATGTCTGAGTGGGGTGGTGTTAAACCAAATTTTTTATAAATGTCTATTTTTAACACAACACGTATTCGCGACAAAATTTCGTTAAAAACGTACTTACTTGGAAACATTGAACTCAGTGCAGAGTTTGTGAATGGCATTTTCACCCTTTGTCTTGGCAATGTGGTTCAATCGTTCAACAGCCATAAAGATGGAATTCCAGCGTGTTGCGTTAGGCTTCAGGAGAACGAGACCACACTCTTCTTCAACAACTTCAGCAGAGATGAGAAACTTGAGCGAGATGCTTTGTTCCAAAGAGCCTGGCATTTTGCAAAAGTCCCCCTTGTTAGCCGTTTGTAAGTAGGATCTTCCTCAGCCTTCTCTGCATCCACTGTTGATACAAGATTAAGGGTGTGGGCAGCGCAACGTTGATGAGGAGGAAGCTGATACTCGAAACTTTTAGCTGCTTCTGTCAGGTCGGTATGAACATCATGAAAGGTGCATTCATCATCCTCAGTCTCTTCCGGCTCTTCTGGTTGTTCTGGATTGACAGTAAAAACAGAAAACGCCTTTACAAAGTTCGACCCATTGTCAGTTGTGGTTTTGACAATCTTTGAGACAATTTCATACTCAGTATGGATTTCTTCTAGTTTCGCAGCTAGAACATCATAGGTGTGCCTGCCTTTCAGACGACGGCATGCAAGAGCTGCGCTCATTCGGTCGAGCGTTTCGTTATCAATCCAATGTGCTGTAACCCCGATATATGAACGGCGACGAGCGGTCCAACAGTCAGTATATATAATACTGGATGTGTGAATGTGAATACTGGAATAGTGGATGCTTTCTCCAATGCATCTAAGAAGTTCGGCCTGAAGATCAACATCAAGAAGACGGAAGTGCTACATGTATACCAGCCTAACTCTAGTAGAACCCAAGAGGAAGGTGTCATGGTTGATGGTAACAAGCTGAACTCTGTCCCGGAATTCAAATAACCTCGGAAGCACGTTATCAAGTGATGGACGCATTGATGCTGAAATACAGAGTAGGATGGCCAAGGCTAGCTCGTCTTTCGGTCGGCTAAGCCAGAGACTCTGGAACAACCACCATGTGTCGACGCGGGTCAAAGGAAAGATCTACCGTTCAATCGTGCTATCTATACCCTGCTGTACGGAGCCGAGGCCTGCATAGTACAGACGGCAGGTGATAAAGCTACATGCCTTCATCGTGCGACATCTGCGTTCGATCATGAGGATAACCTGGAAGAACAAAGTGACAAACAAGGAAATACTCGATCGGACAGGGCTGCCTGCAAGATCTTCTGATCAGAAATAATCTCCGGTGGACTGGCCACATCAAAACAGATCCTCTACTCTCAACTGTCTTCTGGTCACAGAAAGATAGGACGCCCTCGTCTCAGGTTCAAGGATACCATCAAGAGAAACCTCAAGTTGAGAGACATAGATATGAAGAACAACTCGTGGATATCGCTATCACAGCAGAGAGCTAAATGGAGAGCGGCTGTCAAGTAATGAAAGCAGTCTTTGTTGTACTGCGACCGACAGCATGATGATGATGATATACCTGTATATATATAATCCATACAAAAAAATAGCCATTTAAAATTGAATAATAACAATAAATAAATAACAGTACGATTTGGAGCTCTCTCATGTCCATGCACTCTGCTCGAAATAATTGCTGAATGGTTGCTGGTCAAGATGATCAGTCAAATCAATTTAGCTTGGACATCGCATTTTTCATGCTGGTGAAATAATTCACCTAAAGTGAAAGCTTAAATGTTTACCTAAAAAGATGGTAAGACAACTCAGCGAATATAGTTTAACCTGCAGACACGTGTTTCGTTGTACTACAGCTCATCAGTGCAGTTACTGTATGGAACAATCTAAATGTGAGAGCGAACCGCATCCAGAGAGCATGAAGTGATATTGGGCCAGAGTGCTCAAACTGCCACAAGGGTAGTGGGCGTTGCATTAGCGCTAATAATACCAACATTATTTCATATACGGTAATAATAATTTTTGGACACTCGTTGCGTCCTGCAACATTATTTGAATGATATAATGCTTTTGATGATTCGCTTTTATTTGATATAATTTTTGCGGTAGTTCGTTATTGTTTGACATCATGGCTATTACGGAAGGCGTTCCATAGTCTCCATGCGAATTTTAGCTTTGAATGAATCCTGTTTCGTGACGTCACAAGTAGGACATGATAGATATCATTCGGTGAGTTTCAATCTACCTGAAGGACACATCGTCCGAAACGTCGTCTATGGAAATACGTAAGTACTCTTACTTTAGTATTTTCGACACATTGACGTTCTCTTATTTCTCTTTTTCATATTATATCCAGTTTTTGTGGGTACCACGGTCAGCATACATGTATATAGTCATGGTACAATCTTGGTCTCTCTTGGTTCTACCAAATTACAACTGCGCAACTCAGGCAGTCGGAACAGGTCGTCCATAGTCGTGTTGTGTCGTGTACGCTGGGCTCTGGGAATGCTCGCGCTCTTTGTGGGGGCATAATATCGAGGTATTTTCGTGTTGAAGTATTCTTCAGAAATTCACGATAAACCTTATCTTTCGTCCACGAAGGATCTACACATTTTCGTAACATAATAGACACGTATGTTATATTATGTATTTAGACTCGGTAATTCTAAATCTATTTTCAGAATTGAAATCGGTTAAATATTGACCGATAGACAGATAACGTTCAAGATAATATACGACGAAGCGGTCGCCTGATTGCCGATTAATTTCTAAGTACATAAACAGGTTTGGGCCTGACGAGGAATGAGGTCATTGTTAAAAGCATTCAAATACATGTTGTCTCCTTGTACTAAGACATTGTCGATGGTTGTCGAATTCCACTCGATAACTGGAAAAGTTTGTCTTGTTAACAGCGCTGATAAACTCATGAAAGAGCACTGTTTTCCTCGAGACTGGCCACTGAAACCTTCATGGCCTTGATGAATACTTCCACGAGAAAGTAAAGACATGATGTATTGTTCTTACCGTAAAATTTCTGTCGAGGAATCAGAAAATAAGCCTTTACGGAGAAACAGCGTGGTAGTGGAAGTAACACGCGCACTCCAGTCACTTTCGAGCTCATATACGGATGACGTAATTCCGACAGACAAATGGCTATACATAGCTCGCAAAAAGGACTGGGCACGAGTTAACACGGGAGGCAGCACACTATTCTTGATGTTGCCCCGAGGGGAGGTACCCACTTGTTCGCATCGCGAACCTATTTTTGAAAACTTAGCAGCTTTCATATTTATCTTATCAATATCGCGAGCCATACAAAAGCAGCTGCTCAGGCGAAAAACGTTGTGTTGCCGGTGGACCAAACATGGTGAGCTGTGGAAATATACCAATGTTCTTAACGTATCCTATTTGTGACGTCATAAGTAACTCGAATAATGGCGGACAAATTGGTATCTATACCTCTCAACTTTGAGGTGTATATATGAAAGTACTCAGCGATGACTGAAAATTCCGATGAAGCCAAAAAGAAAAGTCGAAAATTCCATTGCATAAACACTTTAAAAGATAAATAAAAATTTTAGCAGTTTATACCAATATATATTCCTAATTTAAACAGTTTTACTAGTGGGGTACACTTCCCAAAATAGTGGGGGTGGGGGAGAACCTCGATATTTGCATAGTAGTGGCTTGAATAAAGTGTGAAAAATTGGACCAGAGGTTCAAAAGGTTCTCTGCGGAGGCTCTCTGTATGATTGTCTGTATCTAACTCAAAGTAGTTCTGTAATATACATGAATCGCGCGAAACGCAACGTTTTACCCCCTGGTTTTACCGCTCTTCCACACGCGAACGCGCGTGCTTCGCACGAGATTTTTGATAGGAGTATTATCTCGTTCGCGTGTGAAAGTGCGAGAAACCCATATGTACTTCTAGTACGTATTCCATATAAGGAAGTGACCTACGAGCAAATACAAGGCATTGACGAGCAAATACATTGCCCTCGTACTAGCCCACTGGATGTTGGATTGTTAACACGTTACGATACGTTCGCTAGCCGGATAAGCTGTACGCATATTGTAAACAGATAATTTATCTTTGTTTTAATATATAGCTTTGGGAGTTGATTATTCCTCAAGAAAACGTTCGTCGAAGACAGCCGAAAGTTCGTGTTTTTGTTTACAATAGCATGTTCGATTATCCGCTTTTAAAGAGAACTAAGCTACGTATGATGTAAATAGATAATTTAACTTTCCTTTAATATATTCTATAGTTTTGGCCAAACATAGGCGAAAGTTTGTGTTTTTGTTTTGAAGACCATTGCGTATTACGAAAATTATATTTAGGTCATGTTTGAAAATCCACTTTTGAAAAGAAAACTACGTTAGCTATTTTTGTCGGTGGGTCAGGGTAGGACCTTTGTTGTTTTGGGGTCGGTTACAATCCAATTAACTAGGAGGCTGGTACGAGGGTGGAACGTGCCAGTTCTTTGCTCGTTAATTCACTCTATTTGCTCGCCAATGCCTTCTATTTGCACCTCCTTGTTACGAATACGTACTATAGATACCCCTATCGAGAAAACATTGCGTTTCGCGGGATTCGTGTATTGTATATATTTATCAGTTAGCATATTTATCATGTTACAGTTAGCAATTTTTCATTTAGGGTTCTGGGTCAGAATCTGGTAAACCAATAACAATTAAGCCAAGGTATGTATTGCTGTGATTACTTGTAAATAGGAATATACAGTAGGGACAAAATAGCGTCCATTACGTAATGCTATTATAATTTTCAATTCTGACAACCAAGCCTCGTTTTGGTTTTAAGGAGTGAATGTCAACCGTAATGCATCGCTCAGTTGGCCATGCTTTGAAGCACGAAATTCCCTTGGTGAACTCTTTCGTAAATGTAGTATCAATCCTTGATATAAATCAATATTCATTTTGTTACAAAAATCAATATTCATACAAAAATCAACGATTTGTTGAGTGGACGACCAAGGGTTAGGATTAGTAGTTCTAAAAAATGTGAAGGTCCTTTTGAGTCATCCCTTTTAGCCTTCACCGAAGCGCGAGGACCTATCTGGGACTGGCCCTGCAGGCTCGATTTATTTGGGGTCAACTAGACTGGATCGAGAGGGTTATATATAGAGCTCTCTGGTTTCCATACGATAACGTATAGACGATACGTTAATATACACAATGTTGTAGTGAATATGTGGGAGAGCTGGGAGTAGACAGACGATACGTGGACGATCGTCAAGCTCATATCCTCAGAAAAATTATTCTGAGTCCCGTACAGGAATCGAACCTGTAACCTTCTGATAGCCGGTGAGACGCTCTAACCATTGAGCTAACGAGACTCAGATGGAGAGCGAAGGTTACAATGATGTACTGGTTCGATTGATATATGTACTGCCTATGTGGCAGTCACTATATATCGGTAATGCTTGTAACACTATATATCATATGCTTGTAACACTATATATCATTGTAACCTTCGCTCTCCATCTGAGTCTCGTTAGCTCAATGGTTAGAGCGTCTCACCGGCAATCAGAAGGTTACAGGTTCGATTCCTGTACGGGACTCAGAATCATTTTTCTGAGGATACGAGCTTGACGATCGTCCACGTATCGTCTGTATAGACGATAGGTAGGTTTCAAGATGGCTGCCATAATGACAACTGTATTAAGCACAGAAAAGCTCTGTTTTATAATTGGTACCTAATTAAAATAATCCTAATACTAACCCCAATACAACCCCAATACTAACCCTAATCTCAATCCAGATCCTAACCCTAACCCTAACCTTGATCCTAACCTTGATCCTAACCTTAAACCTAGCCCTAACCATAGCTATCCATAACCTAATGAAAAATAAAAAACAAAAAAACCCAGAAAGGTCCTTTTGAGTCATCCCTTTTAGCCTTCCCCTCGCGCTTCGTGGTCCAGCCCGACATGCTCAACCCTTAGAGCTAATCCTTATCCCGAAGTTACGGATCTATTTTGCCGACTTCCCTTACCTACATTGTTCTATTGACCAGAGGCTCTATGTTCTGGTCTTTGGCTGGGAAAAAAGTGAAACCAAACTTAGCGGACATGGAGGTGAATTTGTACGTCAGTTTCAGTCCTCTACGCGGTCTTGTACGTCAGTTTCAGTTTACCACGCAGCTTTTCTATATTTCTCAACTATGTTCATTTTGAAAACATATTTTATTTATAATACATAGTCAAATGGAACATTTTTATAGAAACAAATTGCATAATTATACAAATTGACGAAAAAAAACCTCAAAAAATTAATGAGAAAAACAGCTTAACGAACGATTTATTTTTACAGGTCACAGAACATTACTAAATCCTTTTAAAGTACTTGGTTACTGAATGTTGGCAGTTTGACTTCGTTCGAGGACTGCTTTCGTTCTTGTAAATTATTTCGTAACCGAACCAAACAAAACCTAAAGTACAATGTCGTGAAAAGGACTGGAACTGGAGTACAATGTCGGCCTCCATGGTGTCCGTTATATATGGCTTCACTTTACGTCCAGAACATAGTCCTCCAGGAAACACAAACACATTGCACAATGCACGACGGTTGACACTCGCTCTTTAACCCTATCTAGACTGGGCTTTTTATATGGTCTTCTGGCGTTGTGGGGGGAATCTGCCCGCTGCCAATATCTCCAAAACTATTAGATGCATGCCAATGAAATTTTCACAGGTTGATGGCATGGTAACACTGAATATACGTTACATTTTTGTTGTCATGGCAAGAAATTGTGACGTCATTATGACGTCATCGGTCAAAAATTCGGATTTGAAGCAGTTCAAAAAATAGTTTTTCTCAGGATTATTTCTTACTGTTCTGTTAACATACATAAGTTATTATATCAACAAATAGATTTATCTTAATGGCTATGTTCTTATTTTTATTGTTTCTATTATAATGAATTTTTTTTGTCGAAATTCAGTGTTAGTAGGTGTTCCGGAATACTCTGTAACTTTTTTTTACCCAATATATTTTCACCATTTTTTCTACCCATACTGACAATGTATAGCTAGGAAAAGTTGTGGAATGTAGTAGAATCATAGTTGCAACCATTATTGAGATATCTGCATTTAAAATTAGCGCGGGCAGATCCCGCAGATCTTATTTAAATGAATTCCTAAAATGATAAGGAATGGTAATTTAGAATTCTTTCGTATCTCGCGTAGTTCTTGAGATGTTTAGACTTTTGTGATATGCAAATGAGATAATCTATGATGTCAAGATGTTTGTACATTTTTAGAAAATCTAGTATATCTTTGAGATTCATCAGTTGGAACTTTGCACAGTACGACGCGTGACACCTAACATCATTACATCGGAATAGCGATTAAATTAATTTACTATTTCTAATGACATCTTTACGTCATAGGCTACTTCATTTGCATATCACAAAATTCTAAACGTGAGATATGAAAGCGCTCTAAATTACCATTCCTCTTCATTTTAGAAGTTCCTTTAAAGTGCCTATGAAATGAAAAATTCTACTCTGTTTTTATGACGACAAAGGAAAGAGCTTTTTCTTTTATGCAAAATTGGAAAAATTACACCAATTTTGTCCCACCTTATCGCGGACCTCTTTGACCAACCTCGTACCCAGGGCATTTTGCCTCCTGGGTTGAAGGTCGGCGAAAATGGCCCTGGGTGGGATCGGCTTGTCGATTCCATAATCTTATTGGCCAGTTCCAAAACTCGATTAATTCAACTAGATTATAATTTATTCATCTAAATCCACATGTTAAGAAATTTCATCGCCTTTCAATTTTACTACAAATAAGAAATATAAGGGCTTTGGTTAATTGTCAAGAACTGCATTCGATATCTAACTGAATGTATTATGAATTAGTTGGTTTTAGGATGAATGCTTTACATTCTTTACATGAACAAGTCTGCAGAGCGTTGCATATTTCTCATTATCACATCAACAGAGTAAACAAAGACAAATGACCTAAATTATCATAAATTATCATATCAAAACACCCAGAAACTCTGGGTGTCATGTGATCAGCCATTTTCGCCGACCTTCCACCGTGGAGGCAAAATGCCCTGGGTACGAGGTTGCTCTTTGACGTCACACGTTAGAGTCGGCATAGATTTTAGAGATGAAAAAATCATCACTGATCTTGCTTTCACAAAAAACATATCGATATTATCGACGACTCCAACGTGTGACGTCACTACTGCTGTTGTTTCGGTCCCAGACTCCGCAAATTTTATCTATCAAAATAGCGATGTTTGAACGTCGATAAAAGCACTTTCCCGTACCGTGATTGAAAAACCGATAGCACCATAATATCCAGCGCGTCACGAAGTACCAAAGTGGGTCATAAAAACAGAGTTGGATTTTTCGTTTCATAGGCACTTTAACGCAAGGAACAAAATACAAACGCTCAAAACGCCACTGTGTATCAACATTGAGCCCTCGAGTAAACTCTAAAATGGCGGCCTCCAACCTCGTTCCCAGGGCATTTTGCCTCCACGGCGGAAGGTCGGCGAAAATGGCCCTGGGATCGGCTGGTCACATGACATTGTTCCATTGCCATTGTCTACTTTGTTGACCTGAATAATTGAGAAATATTCAATGCTCTTCAGAGTTGTTCATGTCAGCATTCGTCGGCATAAAAGCAGCTAACAAGCTTAATAATCCACCATACATCCATGGTTATCTCTTACAAAAGGTATGAAGAAGCATATATCCAATTTAGCGAAAGCTATCACTTCGAATTTGCTGTAAAATTTGAAGACAGCATTCAGATTTAGATGAATAAATTATACTCGGCTGAGTTTTGATTTTTAAATTGAGTTTCATGACAAGCCAATCGCATTATAGAATGGACCAGCCGATCCCAGGACCATTTTCGCCGACCTTCCGCCGTGGAGGCAAAATGCCCTGGGTACGAGGTTGGGTGGCCTCCAGAAGCATAAAACACGAGAATGAAAACGTTATTTCTCGATTACAAGAACAGACATGGTCAAATTATTAACATATCTAAACATTCTACTTTTATTTAAAAGAAATTTATTTTTTGACTCCATGTTTAGCGGAAACATGGATTTCTTTTGTTTTTGACATGAATTATTAATGAGTCTTTTAAATATTTGTAATTAGGGATGACCGGGGAGACACCTCTGTCGCTCCACATGCGAGGTCACCGTTAAATTCACCTCAAAAATCAAGCAAACCAGTCAAGTCTTCAAGTGACCACGTGACACAAACAAGTCAGTCTTCCGGAATGCCTTTAACGCATTCTTCTGTCCAATATCAACTTCATCGCGGCGGTTCTGCCTCGAGCATACCTCCAAGCGCAGGTGAGTTTGATCTCGGTTTTATAAAATAATCTTACTCTACGCACGCTGTGATTGGTCAACTTGTCGGTCTCGATCAGGCTACGGAGACCGGAATGTGAATTTGCATAAAATCAAATCAAAAGCGTTATATAATAATAATGTAGAAAATTTATATAGCGCTGATTCCATATAGTCCATTATCGCTTTACAATGGTTTTAACTAATTAAATAACAGTAAACTAAGAAAACTTATTTAACAAGCTATTTACAATCTTCTGGTAAAATAAAATAAAATGTTCTTAAGTTCATAATGCATAATTATAAAAACACTTTTGTCAAAAGATGTGTTTTAAGTTGTTTTTTAAAAGAACATATAATGATAACTCAGAGTCAGGGCTTCTAAGTTTATCTGGCAGCGTGTTCCAGAGCGCAGATGCAGCCACTGAGAATGCTCTGAATCCATAGCCTTTATTTATATATCTTAATTATTCAAAGTATAAGCAATTGTTTCGGAATTATTTTATAAAAGTAATAGAATACGTTTGCTCAGGTCTCTCTAACGCGATCGAAACCTTCGTGAAGTAATAAAAACACTCGAGAAGTTGGGAAAGCACTCACCTCGGCGGCTCATGCTTCTCAGTTCTCCCTACGCTTCTCTCGTGTTTTTATTACGTCACTCGGGTTTCAATGACGTTATAGAGACCCGGGCAAACGTATTCTATTATTTAAATCAATATTTTTAGAGGGCACAAAAACGTACGGAATTGCGGTCGGAATCCTAATTGCAGTAGTCCCCCGATATCTCGAACAATCCCCCTCCCATTTCAGGGCATTTCCCCTCCCCAAGATGCATTGCAGGCTATCTCGACCCCTCAAAAGAAACGAAGAAATAATCGAGATAGAGGGAGTTCGAAATATCCGGGGATGTAACGATGTTGTATTTCGGTAAACTGCAGAGCGCTCCTTCTCAGTCCTTAAGAGATTGAAAACTCACATTCGCTCATCAATGTTACAAGGAAGACTAGAAGCTTCACCTTTGTATATTCATAATTTTATACATGCTTTCATGTATATTTTTATATGCTCCAAATTACTTATCATTTATAAACCCGGAGCGAGGGATTCGACGAAATATTACCCCGAGGAATATATCACCCCGAGGGGTAATATTTCGTCGAATTCCCCAAGCGGAGGTCTATAAATTATATATTATACCGAAAATATATTATACCGAAACAATCTTGAATACTGTGTTGAAACGTCTTGTTGTTCCTCCATTGTTGACAGGCTCGTCTTGGTTTACGCGCGTGTTATTTGGTTTTCGCGTGTGGTATTTAGTTTCGAGCTCGAATTCCCCTCCATAGCGGGGAACTCACCGCAATATCCCCCCCACCACAGTGGGGAATTCGAGTAGCTCGAAGTGGGGGTAATTCTATGATAAATTGACTGGTGACGACAAATCTAGCTCTCTAATTGGATAATTTATTGTTGAGGTATAACATTGCTATAACAACATTGTTATCATGACTGAACAACCTTGTTGATAACATTGTTCGTAGTTGGTAGTACAACATTGTTCATTTGGCAGCATATAACATTGTTCACGCCTGTTGAAAACTTGCAACTGCTCAGGTTGTGTGTTTTACGCGTGTTTTAGACCACGTTTTGTACCATTAAACAATTCTCCATTTTGGCTCTGTGTTGTCTTTATCTTGTTCTCTATATTCTAGCTCTCTGATATATGTGTAGCTCTTTGTTATAATCCGGAGCATGTTATATGTCTTAAAGTGCCCCTAACCTCAACATTTTTTATTGTCTTATTTGGAAGAACTTTTAAAATGATAAAGTAACTTCTTTTGAAGATTTTCGTTTCTTCGCTTTCTTTTTGAGATATATCAGTTTGTTTGATATGCAAATGTCCGGAATTTACGTCACATATGCATAATGAGTTATCAGAGAATGTTATATATCTTTGCGTTCATCAAATAAAAACACTAAAGTGTGAATAACACGTGTGCGTGTTTCTCCCACAACACCAAACTTCTTGATTTTAAAGGATTTCGTTCAAGAATGAAAGAGATACACACATTTCTCCAATAAGTCATTATACATGTGTGACGTAAATTCCGGATATTTGCATATCAAACAAACTGATATATCTCAAAATGAAAGCGAAGAAACGACAATCTTCAAAAGAAGTTACTTTATCATTTTAAAAGTACTTCCAAATAAGACAATAAAAAATGTTGAGGTTAGGGGCACTTTAAGCCTAATTCTGCACGTAACACATGACGGATGGTAGAGCGAAGGTCGCGACAAGTATTGGTTCATGTTTTGACAAATGTACAGCGATATAGGTCGACTGTATAAGCACTAAATGTCATATACCGTGAGGCACCTTGAATACATTGACTTAGTCTCAGACGAAGGGCCTTCGCTCGAAACGTTAGATCTCCTTCAAACCATATCATGCAGTACACCAACCTTTTAGATTTGTATTTCTAAACTGCCTATACGCAGCGTGAATATTTTACTATAGGTTTATGTTTCTTATTCAAAGAATTCTATCGCGTGGAAAATACATATTGCTAGCGCTAGCATCGTAACTACAGCAAACCGCACGATTTAGAGATTTAGACGTAAGTTCATTATTATTTTTTTGATGTGTTCTACTTATCACAGGAACAACCAACAGTGATACAGTGGCTTCTGGAATGGCTGCCATGAAACTGCAAGGGCAGGCTGAATCCATGAAGTGTATCAAGATTGTGGATGAAAAATTTCAGTGGAGTGATGTAGCCTTAGAGGTACACCGTCAATTTTATTAATAAAACATATTAGGAACTGTTACAGGTATGGTCGGTAGCGGTTCAGCATATAGAGGTAGGTATACCGGTTAATCTGGAGATGAAATGACTGATTTTTCATGTTTTGCCATGGAACGCGCTCAACAAAAGGAACCAGACAGAGCTCTAGAAATATTTGCGCCGACCATGATAGTTTTTAGTCAATTTGACGTTGGACAAACATTAAAATAAACAATATCAACAAACCCGGTTTTCCACTGTGGAGGAAAAGGGTTTAGACGAACTTGTTTTGTCAGCCACAGCAGAAAATAAGTTTTACAAACACAAAGTGTGTGCGAATGTTTACAGGTAGATTTTTTAACTTTTAAAAACATGCTTACTATTTGAAGTCATAAACTGCTCAAACATTGGAACAGGATAGATATATTTGTGCCGTGTCTAACCTGAGTATCAGGCTCTCTTAGGGAGGGGGCGGGCTGGGCGGGCTTTGTGGGTGAAAGAGAGCCTGACACAAATCTTGTTGGGAACAATGTGTTGAACGTCCACATTTTGGAGGTACGCGCTCATTGGATAAAAATCGCATGGCCGGAAGTAAAACTACCTGAAGTGAAATTTACCTGCTGCCATCTTGAATTGGAAAAATAAGTGATGCATTTCAATATTTATATGTGCAAATGAGTCTAGTAATTAGTAAAGAACAATTCGAACAAGGTTTGGATGATGCACTGCAATATTTCCCATGCATATCCCTTAAAGGGGCTATGTCACGATCTGCCTGGTTACTCAGCTAAGCGTACTTTTTGATTTTTTATTCGGAATCCAAAATCAAAGCGAAGCGAAAGCTCAACGATTTATTCGATTTAATCGATTAGTATTTGTTATTTTCATGTTGGTGGGTTATTTTTGGACGAGTTTTAAGTAAAGGGTAATGACAATTTAATGTCTAATCGTGGTGGGAAACAAGAAGGAGCTGGAAGGCCACGATTGCCGTATACTATCTTGAACAAAAAATCAACAAGTACGCTTAGCAGAGTAACCAGGCAAATCGTGACATAGCCCCTTTAAGCCAGAGCAAAAGGTTTGTCTTGAAAATTTGGTTGTGGAGGGGAAAGACGTACTAGGAGTGCTGCCTACTGGTTTCGGGAAAAGCTTGATTTATCAGCTACCTCCAAAGATCTTCTCTCATTTTTGGAAAAATCAATACGTAGTCCACTTGAAATGATTAGAAAACAATAAGTCTCAAGACTCAGTGAGAGAGAGAGTTAATAAATTCACTTTACAAATATCACAAAGCCGTGAGGTCGTAGCATTCGACGCCGCCATTTTGACAATTCTAAGTATCAAAATATCCGGTTTTGCGATTACGTAACCAAGGTGGGCGGAAGGCCTTTTTACCAGTCTTTGTGTCTGGCTCTCTCTCTTCACCCTCCCCTTCTCCCTCTCTTCCCCTTCCCCCCTCTCTTCCTCTCCTTCCCCTCTCCTCCCCCCTCAACACCAAGATCCTGATACTGAGGTTATGCCGTGTCAGGCAGATAGGCCTTTCTTGTATTACATATTTCCAACACCTTACGTACCTATTATCTTTATGTTACGGAAAGTGTCTCCAACAAAATGGCGGAAATATGGGTCGTTTTCATGGTGACGACCACTGACCGGAATTTAAAAACTGAATTGTTGTCACTGTTCACCCGATTTATACGAAGCTATTCACCGACACTGATGTGAATAATTGTTTAAAGGTACCGTCCAGTCTGTTCTGCGTTTCTGTTTACATCGTTTGTTTACATTGCATTATATAAACATTGAACATGAAGTATTGCGGATTTGTTTTCCACGCGATTTGTTTTCCATTGCGGATTTGTTTTTCATTGCGGATTTGTTTTCCATGATTTGTTTTCAAACTACAGCTCGCGCCTTCGCCACCTTTGGCGAATACTCGCTTTCGAACTGACGCAAATTTATTCCGTTGAAGTTTGTTGACATATGGAGTCGGCACCTTTAAGCATATACCAACAAGTTGATGAAAATTAGGTGGAAATTTGGTTTAGTTTGAGAAATATTTAGTCAGTCGTCCGCGAAATGCAAGTCAAAGGTAAATTCTCCGAATACTGTAAACAGGAAAATCTGATGACGAAGAAGAACTAATGAATTCTGGGAGTGCAAATGACAGTTTTTCTTTTAAAAGATGAATCATAGTGTTTTTCAGTTCGGTCAGTGCATACAATTTCATGTTTTTTGTTGGTTGGATGATATTATAAATACTAAGTAAAGTAATTTTGCTGGACATAACAAATGGTTTCTACCTGTATGGTTTTAACAAATGTTTTTAATTATGGATATCCAGTGTTTAAAAAAGCGAGCCTAAGCTAAGGTGTGCCTAAGGCTACATATATTGCCCAACAGTCGGAAGTTCAATAAAACCTCTAAAAAGGTCAGTGGTCGCAACCATGAATAGGACCCATAAATCGGCTATCTTGAAAAAAACATTTTTCTGAGGGGTACCCGCATGCAGTCCAATTATATATAGGTCAGTGGTCCCAACACCTTAAATCCCAACCCTTACATCCCTAACTTTATCCCTTTACTCACCTAACATCCCTAACTTTATCCCTTTACTCACCTTACATCCCTAAATTTATCCCTTTACTCACCTTACATCCCTAACTTTATCCCTTTACTCACCTTACCCTAACTTTATCCCTTTACTCACCTTACATCCCTAACTTTATCCCTTTACTCACCTTACCCTAACTTTATCCCTTTACTCACCTTACATCCCTAACTTTATCCCTTTACTCACCTTACATCCCTAACTTTATCCCTTTACTCACCTTACCCTAACTTTATCCCTTTACTCACCTTACATCCCTAACTTTATCCCTTTACACACCTTACATCCCTAACTTTATCCCTTTATTCACCTTACATCCCTAACTTAACATCACAAACCAGAGGCGTAGGAACGGATTTGAAGTTGGGGGGAGGGGGGAGGGTGATTGTTGCTGAAGTCGACAAGAAGGTAATGAGTGACCGCGTTTTTAGGGGGGTCGGGGTCCTCCCACGGAAAAATTTGAAATCTAGAAGCTCGGAAAGACAATTTGCAGCAATTTGAGCAAACTTTTTCATCTAATTCTGCAGCGAGCATAGTTCAAATGAATCCAAGATTTACCTGGTGCCTCTTACCAGGTGACGCCATTTTTTGCACCTAGCACTGACAGAAGGGTCTGGGAACCAATCTAACACTCGCGTGGCAAAGGTTTAGGGGTTGGCTAACACTTCAGGCTACACCCATTTGTAAAATCTAGTGTATAACTTCAGGCTACACCCGTTTGTAAAATCTCGTGTAGATGAAGCCCGTAGGTAGATTACCTTAAGTAGCTTGTCTCCTAGACTCTATGGTCATACTAATACAATTGGGAAAAAAACATTAAATTTAGCAACGCTTGTCCTGATTTTTTGGGGGGCTCAGCCCCCCCCCCCCCCCCCCCCCCCCCCCCCCCCCCACCCCCATCGTTCCTACGCCTATGTCACAAACACCTTAACTTAAGTCCCAACCATTAAATCTCTAAGGTTTAAAGGCTAAAAGGGATGACTCAAAAGGACCTTACCATTTTCAAGAACTAGTATAATCCTAATCCCAAACCTAATCCTAATCCTATAGCTAAGCTTAACCTAACAAAAAATAAAAACGAAACATGGACGATCGTTAAACTCATATCCTCAGAAAAATGATTCTGAGTTCCGGACAGGAACTCATGAATCAATTGTATACCTGTGGGTATACCGAACATCTGGTCATCTAGTAAATGCCAAATATTAACTATATATTTTTATAGGTACATGGTAAGGAACTCATTTGTTTTATCACTTAACAGGCTTTGACTGATCAGAGTGACTTCCTTGTTGTTGGAGTGTTGGGTTGTCAAGGAGTTGGGAAATCAACTGTGATGTCGCTGCTAGCAAATAGAATGGTTTTAAAAGACAGAAGGTGACGACTCTGTTGTACACGTACGGTAAAGGAATCCTTTCAAGGCTATTTCATAGCTGTCCTTCTAAGACCTTTACTATACGTACAAGTTGAATACATTTTTTGTGAACTGTTTGTTTGCCATTGAATAAGCTGCCATCATGTTTTGTAGCCTGGGCATTTTGCCTAGGATCGGCCGGTCACATGACCCCCAGAATTTCTGGGTGTTTTGATATGAGAATATATCATAGATAATGGCCAACCTCGTTCCCAGGGCATTTTGCCTCCGCGGTGGAAGGTCGGCGAAAATGGCCCTGAGATCGGCTGGTCCATTCTATAATGCGATTGGTTTGTCATAAAACTCAATTAATTCAGCCGAGTATAATTTATTCATCTAAATCTGAATGCTGTCTTCAAATTTTACAGCAAAGTAGAAGTGATAGCTTTCGCTAGATTGAATATATGCTTCTTCATACCTTTTGTAAGAGATAACCATGGATGTATGGTGGATTATTAAGCTTGTTAGCTGCTTTGGTGTCGACGAATGCCGACATGAACAACTCTGAAGAGCATTGAATATTTCTCAAAAATTCTGGGTGTCATGTGACCAGCCGGTCCCAGGGCCATTTTCGCCGACCTTCAGCTGTGGAGGCAAAATGCCCTGGGAACGAGGTTGAGATAATGAAGGAGAACTGGATAGGAAACTTATAAGGAAACCGGAAACAAAGTTTGGACAACTTGCTATGGTAATTATACGATTATTAAAGACTTATTAACCGAGTGCGAGGTCTGTACGGTAAAGTATTTGCCTGAGGTTTTCGTACAGACCGAGCGACGAAGGAGCGAGGTCTGTGCGAAAAAACCGAAGGCAAATACTTTACCGTACAGACCAAGCAAACGAGGTTAATAAGACATTTATTATATGGCTTTTGGTTCATTTTGTTCTCGGTTTTTAACGTTGTGTTTGTCTTCAGATGTTGCCGTTTACCTTATCTCTGAGCTAGTTGATTTCGCTTCATGTTTACACGCGTTACTGGTCGTTAGGCATTCATTTTCTTCACTTATAGATAAACAGCTTTCAAGAAAAGCAGCACTAATGTTCCTGGACGTGTACTGTTATTGTTCGAACTTTTTCAACGAACATACTCAAATCCTCTTTTATTTTCATCTAAATCAACTCAGATATTTTCCCGCCAAAACTTACTGGTCCGGAAAAAGGCGTATTGCCCTCTCACAGCGCCGGGAGGGCAATACGCTTTTTTCCGGACCTCTCACGAACCAATCAGCGTGCGCCATCTTTCTTAGCCATATAATAAAAGCGGTTAATGCACCTAACAGGTGGGCCCACATAGCTACAATCAGACACTACTTATAGACTTATCCTTGACCTTCCCCGTTACTCATCTGCTAACTCTAAAGTGGAAACCACTTTATCTTCGCCAACGATATCACCGTTTCTATTTTTAAATGCCTCAATCAATAGGTACCTGTAGACTTCAACTTCAACCTAAATAGAACTCTCAGATTCACAGCTACAAAACACGCCAGCTTTATGACCTCTACCTCCCACGCCCAACGTACGAACTGGGGCAAACCAACAATTCACCTACCACTCAGTGTCAGACTGGAACTCCTTGACTACTGAACTAAAGCAGTCCTCTAATTTACAATACTTCAAAACTAAGCGAAAACATTTTATCTAAATATTTCAACTCAACATTTATTCTACACAACTATATTCTAATTCTATTTTAATTTTACTATATTTGTTGTTACCATATATAAATTTACATATATATATATATATATTGCAGGACCTCCCTGAAAATCACTTCGGTGAGTGGAGCTTCCTGAATAAATATTAAATATTGTTATTACTACTGAACTTAAGTAATATTATACCATTGTTTAAATTCAGCAATAACTTATCATAGCCATGTGAGACCATCAGTTTTTGCATCAGCCACTTATAAGCATATAATTACCATATTAGACTTGAGGAGCACATTGATAGTATCTGCAAGTCTGCTTTATTAGAAACATCTCAAAATATTTATATATATAGAAGTATATATCCAGGGATTGTTTGGAAATAATCATTCATGCTTTTATTTTCTTAAAACTGGACTATTGTAATTCCTTATTGATTGGTACTCCTCAATGTATTCTCCAAAAGCTACGAGTCCAGAACACTGCAGCTCGCCTACTTACAAACATAAAGCTATCTGCCCATATTACCCCAGTTCTCATTAACTTGCATTGGCTTCCTGTTCAGTACCGTATACAATTCAAAACTCTATTGCTGGTCTATAAAGCCATGACCTTTCACCACCATATTTGAAAGACCTCTTAGCCTACAATACTTCAGTTATTACAGTTCCCCGTTCACATCCGCATCTTGATGAAATATTATACTCTAGCTGAATTCATTGTTTTTTTAAAAGTGGACAATAAGATTGTAGAAACGACCGCCCGATGCTAGGGCCATTTTCGCCGACCATTCCCCGTGGCGGCGAAGTGCCCTGGGTACGAGATTGCATGTTGTTCTCAATTAAAGTGCACCTGACATCAAAAATTTTTATTGTCTTATTTGGAAGAACTTTTAAAATGATAAAGTAACTTCTTTTGAAGATTTTCGTTTATTCGCTTTCTTTTTGAGATATATCAGTTTGTTTGATATGCAAATGTCCGGAATTACGTCACACATGCATAATGACTTATCAGAGAATGTTATATATCTTTGCGTTCATCAAATAAAAACACTAAAGTGTGAATAACACGTGTGCGTGTTTCTCCCACAACACCAAACTTCTCGATTAAAAGGATTTCGTTCGAGAATGAAAGAGATACACACATTTCTCCAATAAGTCATTATGCATGTTTGACGTAAATTCCGGACATTTGCATATCAAACAAACTGATATATCTCAAAAAGAAAGCGAAGAAACGAAAATCTTCAAAAGAAGTTACTTTATCATTTTAAAAGTTCTTCCAAATAAGACAATAAAATTTTTTGATGTCAGGTGCACTTAACCAATGACGTAAAAACCTTGACAGAATATTTCGATTTATACTGTGTAATATTTGGCATGTATAGATAGAAACTATCAAATCCAACATTGCTGGTCTAATAAAATTTTTATTTAAGTTTCCAGACCCTCTCAAACATAAAAACAGAATTTGATATTTCGTGTCGTTACATTTGTTTTTGTTTGTGGTGTGCATATTTGCTTTCCGATAATTGCTTATATCACCTATAAGTTTATATCACCTATAACATGAAATGTTGAACATTGAAAATTTTGTTCAACATTACAGAAATAGTATGAGTCTGGAAATGATGTGTAACCATACTAACCATGGGAACTGTGTGCGTGTGGTAATTTTATTTTATTTATTTTATTTTATTAGTTTCACCATTGTGCATAAAAGACAAACTTAATTTTTATTTCATATCGTGAAGTTTTTACATAAACGCCTGTTGAAACCACTTCAAGATCGAGTTTCCCTTTTACATTGTGGTATAGATATTTCACCGAAGATTGTCGATATTTTTATCCATTGGGTCGTGGTAGTACTTTACATCTGGTATCGAGCTAGAACATCCTAAGTTTGGTCAAATTATTATTAGGCCTACGGCAAATATGGGCCATGTGTCCAAGGTATTGCACTGATATAAAGTGTCACTGATTTCTGCCTGAATGGCGTTGCTGACCAAATTGAGTTCGCGTTACACTGGTCGACCATTTTGAAATTCGTGTTGGCGATTTCCAGAGACTGGGGACGATTACGAATCCCGTAGTATTTTGGTGACTTTATAACGAACTAGAAACAATCGAAGCTTGATGTAATGAACTAGAAACATTCGAAGCTACATATGATATAAAGTCCTATCTTTGTTGTGTTAAAGTTTAATTAGATTAAATAAGTATCCCAAAAGAAAAGAAAAGGAGCGGGCGGAGAGGGAGGGTGAGCACGCCATTTATCCCGGTCAGCGGCAAACAATCGTCTTCTGGACGATCTTTTTTAGTATCCGCGAGAGATGACTATATTACGATAATATGATATACATCATAGAACTGCATGCTAACCCAAAACAACTTAGATCCTAACCCTAACCCCCGGCCCAATGGGTTTTCTAACCCTAACCCCTGCGACACAGGAAAGCTAAGTAAAAATCCAATTACTAACCTTAATACCAATAAAAGGATCGTCCAGAAGACGATTGGTTTAACTTTTAAAGCATCTCAAATAAATTTTAAGCATCTCAAATACAATAAATATCTCATAACATGCAGTAAAAAGTACAACATTTTAAAAAGTTATTTACAAATAACTTATTTACTATATGCATACATCCTATATTAAAATCTAAAAATTGTAAAAAGTTATAATCGTTTGAAAATTTCATCCGAAAGTTCCCAATAACCATTGTTAATACCTTGCCTAATTGAATTGATTTTATGCTGTTCTAATAATATTTTAAAATTAATGACAGAGGATGTAGTTCTGATCTCCAAGGGTAGTCGATTCCAGTACTTAAGTGATCTGCACTTAAACAAATCATGATACGGTGTTGTATTAATCCCAGGCATTAATAATAACTGTCTCCCAGACTTGCCATTTCGAAACAAACGATTTTATTTTGAATTTTAAACATTTCGACGAGGTCGCCCGCGTTCGTCGCTCCAATAGGGTCGTTACACCCAGCTTTATAAGTCTATCTTTATATGACAAATTCTCCATTCCCCTAATTGACTTTGTAAATTTACGCTGGCAGTTTTCAAGTTCCATTATACTTTGCCAATTACCATACCTAGACGAGGTGCCCACACCATCACCCTGCCTCTCCGCCCGTGGTGTAACATTTTCGGAGAGGTAGAGTAGTGATCTGGACACGAACTGACGTCACATGCCACGTGGGCGTGTGATATATGAGTAAGGCTAAGGGAGTGTTGTGGCATTCGCCAGTTATAGAATTCACATCATATCCTTAAATATCAATCACTTTATTTATTACTCTCACTCCAGGCTCCCACAATAGTGAATGCCACAACACTCCCTTAGCCTTACTCATATATCACACGCCCACGTGGCATGTGACGTCAGTTCATGTCCAGATCATTACTCTACAGGCAGCACCTTCTCCTCAATTATTTTAAGACCCTAAGTGGTGGTCCGACCCAGGATTGAACTCGAGTCTCCCAGCTCATAAACATGAGAGTGGTAACACCCACAATAGCTGGTATGCTGTTTTGGGTATGTTGATAGCAATTATTATTTGTTTGTTTTTTATCAGGCATTGTATCTTTCTTCCACAATCAAGACAAACTGAGGTACTTATACGGTATTCGAGTATCAAAACAACAAAGGTAGTAAACTGGCAAAAGGAGTGAATAAGACATGTTTTACTGTGATTAAGGGCCCTCGCTCGAAACGTCAGTGGCTTATTCCTTCATTTTGCGCAATTCATTACCTTTCTTATACAACAATACTAACTCAGATTAGTATAATTTCTGAGCTTAAACGAGTTCTGATTGGCTGACGTAGCGCGGTGACTATCACATTACTAGAAATCATACTTGAAAAAGTGTTTTTTGTGGAACCAGACTGAATTTATTCGTTCCAGTCCTCTCTCCGAATCATCATTTTGATGTATGGTTTCTAAAACATGACGATTTATTTTTCAAAATGGCGACTATATTATTATAACTAAAAAATCGTCGAAAAGGCTCAAAAACTTAGCGTAAAGACATTGTATATATCAGATTTATCTCAAGATAGAACTGTCTAAGGGTAAGGTAGTTGTTTATCGTATAATTATTTGTATTTTTACGTCCGTTTTGATCGTTAGTGTGTTTTTGAAAGTTGTCAAGCGTGAAGAAAACATCGAGCATTGGATTTACAAATTATTTCTAACACAGTTCAAACTGTCTGTTTAAAATTCTCAATTGAATATTCAGTTCAAGCCTGAAATTATACTAAAACAATTAGTCACCTCAGTCTCGGTGATTATCGTAAATAATATTCACCGATAATCACCTCGACTTCAGTGACTAATTGTTAAATAGTGAAATCATTTAAGGTGGCTCCCTGTGGTTTTATGACTTCGCGCGAGCTGGTTGCTAATTTGGCGGGAAATTTTATGACGTCATACGCGTAAAAGTAAATATGTTGCGTTTCCTTCGGTGAATTGTTTTGAAAAGAGTTGCACACTTCAAGATGAAGCTTATACCTTTTTAATTCGTGGCGGCCTGCGGCCAATAACTCCTACTGTATTTACATAGTAGCTCCTCTTATCAAAATTTGCTAAGATTACATGTTTCAACACTACAAAAAATATATCAATCCTCTTGGACGAATTTGCTTATCACTTTACGCAGCAGTGTCTCACTTTCCATTAGTACTGTCTTCTGCATAGTTCGCACTACACATTGAGCTTCCTTCTCATGTCGTATCAAGTTCTGGATTTGTTATTGTATCTCCCATACATCCTATTATTAGTGGTATTATCTCTACCTGGAATCCCGGTCGCTTCTCTCTTCTCTCTAAACTGCTGGTACTTGTTTAACTTTTCCCGATGTTTTGCTTCGATATTTTGTTCCTGAGGACACGCCATATCTAACAGCCAGATACGTTTCCCATCGCTGTCCTCCAGTGTGAGGTCTGGCCCAGGGCCGCCGAGAGGTTCTTTGGGGCCCGGGGCAAAATATCGTTTTGGGGGCCCTGAGACGTCATAATATCCAGTGGGGGATCCAGGGTTTCTTAAAGAGGGACGCACATTAATATTTAGTGACCGCATTTCTAGGGGGGTCCCCCGGAAAGTTTTTGAATTTAGGGTCTCTGAAATGGCATTTCTTTTTTTGTTTATAACGTTTTTTTTGGTAGTATATCCCATTATTTTTAAGAAAATATTCTTGATGAATGTACTATTTTTATGGCACCATAAATAAAAAGACAAAAGAGGCACCTTGGCGATAAATAATTGAATCACAGAAGAACATGTTTGATCAGTGGCGTAATGGAGCTACTGAGACTGGGAGTGGGGACACTTAGGAAATTTGCGTTCGCCACCACACCCCCCCCCCCCCGCCCCTATATTTCAAAAATAGATTTCAAGAAGTGATGCGGAGCTTTCTGAGCCCTTTAAGGGGGAGCTACAAGCCAGACAATGAGAACAAATTTACAAGATCAATTTTTTTTAAGAACACTGCAACTTTTTCTAAGAACACTGCAACTTCATCAAAGAAGAAAAAGAAATAAAGAACTACCCACCAGAAGTCAGGAATTGATGAAGTAAAACGTAAACCGAAATACTTGAACTTTAAACACTTTTTCTCGAAATATGGTAATTTCCGAGTATTTTTGCACCCCCACTTTAACTTTGTGGCATTATGATGGATTTTCATGAGATTTTCTACATAACATATGGAAATCATGTTCTGTGCTCCTATGATGGCTTTTGAACATATGTTCGATTGCTGAGGAGCTACAATGTTTTTTTTATTGTTGGAATTCTAAGTTAGTTACCATGGCAACCAGTGCCCAAATCGAAAATTTCCATCATAGGAGCATTCGGTTTTGAACCCTTAACTTGCACTGAAAATATAAAGATATGAATTGAAATGAGTGTTGAGAAATGTTGGGGGGCATGTTGGAACCCCACAAAGGGTAACTCCAACATCATGTAATTTATTGCGGCTTTCTACCATGTAATATATGTTCAAACATAGAAAAATATTGTGAATTCTTGAATGTAGTTTCTAAAAATATATGGTTTTATCGGGTTTCTTTCAATATATCTTCCATAATATGCAGTTACATTTGCCCATGAGTTTAGTGAATATCTGCTTGTAGCTCCCCCTTAAATGGCCTGTTGTCAGTTTTGAGGTCGGGGGCCCTTGTGCGGCTCCTGCTCCACAGTGGTCGAGGACCCTTACTCCCACCCAGTTGCCGTCCATTGCGATACTGTCTTTAATCTTCATCATGTCCAAAAGTTCAAACATTTTAGGGGGCCCGTCTCAAATCGGGGCCACTCCACATTCAGCTAACGTTTGTTCTGCTTCACGTTTCACTGAGCAATATTTACTATCGTATTCTCTCTTCCATGCTACTTCAATCCACCAACTCTATGACATTGACATACAAATTATTATTATTAATTTTATTATTATTATTATTATGGCAGTGTACCCCTTGTGAATGCTCAGTAAAATTAAAAGCCACAGTTACGCGCGAACGTAACTAACTGTTGCGTAAAAATCTATCTTACAATCTCTAAAAGTTGAAAAACAAAAAAAACAACCAAAAAATGCTCTAGGCAACTATAACAATTTAAAATAAGTCAGTACAATCAAATATTTATACTGTTCGATTATAAAAACGATCTAACTAATTGACGCAGCCACTCTAGGAAATTGTTAGTCAACTAAAATCTTAAATGAGCGTGCAATGTTCAAGATACTGCTGATCACAGACTTCTGCGTCCGTCTTAATGTTTCTTCGCTTCTATCTCCGACTAGCTTTTTTACTGTTTGATTAACCTCCTTCGAAAAACCTCCGAGAACATCCATAATGATGTTGTGCTGGGTTACTTGGTAGCTTGGGAATTGCTTCTTCAGTTCCCATCTTAGGGGGCCATATAGACTGGCGATTATCTAGCCATGGGCAGCTCATTTCTATCACCATCACCTTCTTTTCCACATTGTCAACGATCCTAGCATCTATTCTATTAGCTCTTACTTCTGCATTTTCGGCATAGAGAGGTATTTACCAAAGGGCTTTCGCTCTACCATTCTCATACAGTGGTTTGGGCATCACAGGTGAACACCAGGGTGGGACTGTTGTAACCAGATCCCGATCTCTTAACAACTCAAAATACAGGATCTTCAGAGCGTTATTATGTCTGGCTAGATATTTTGTTTGCGCCAGAGCACTACAGCCTGCCAGGATGTGAGGTAAACTCTCTGGAGTTTTGCCACATAGTCGGCACAGCACGTCCTGGGCTGATGTTCGCCCTTGTTTCTTCTGCATGGTGGTATATCTTTGTTGGAAGTGGTTGCTGGTAAAGTTCGTGCACTGCTGCTATTGTGTGCGACGGCGCTGTTCTCCATTTTGACATCCATGCGAAGCATATTTAGGTCATCATCCAACCATCGGTTCTTGAGGAGCTTCCCTTGCCATCTCTCATCTTTCATTTCTTCAAAACATTCTCTTTGTTGAGCGGTTTTTGCCCAGTTTCCAATCTTTCTGGCAATAATCTCTTCGTAATTCTCCGTGTAACCTTTCGGGTCTGGGTATTCTAGCTTCAGCGTAAGTTTTAGCTCTTCTGCGTACTTGGTAGCATCTTTAGTTTATATTATTATTATTATTATTATTATTATTATTATTATTAATATTATATAATTATATAATATTATATATAATATAATTATATAATTATATAATAATTATATAATATTATATAATAATTTAGTTATTATTATTATTATTATTATTATTATTATTATTATTATTATTATTATTATTATTATTATTATTATGTCTGATGAAGTATTAACCCAATTGAAAGAGAAACACCCTTTTCCCGCAGAAATCGAAGAGGAGTGTCTTCTGCATGGCCCTGTAGACCTCGTTCCACCGGGTATTTTTGACCTAATCGATGAACAGCGGATCTTCGATTCTGCCCTAAAAACAAAAGGTTCCGCAGGCCCCTCCGGTATGGATGCAGATCTGTATCGTCGAATTCTCTGCTCTAAGAACTTTGCTGCAGAAGGGAAGACACTGAGGGAAGAGATTGCCACTTTGACGAGAAACCTACTCAAAAAACATTATCACCATTCCCTACTTGAAGGCTATACTGCCTGTAGGTTGATACCGCTGGACAAGAATCCAGGAGTTAGACCAATTGGAGTGGGAGAGGTTTTACGTCGTATAATTGGCAAAACTACCTCGGCCATGTTTAAAGAGGAGATAAAGAAGGCAGCCGGCCCCTTGCAAGTCTGTGCGGGTCACAGTGCCGGAGCAGAAGCAGCCATACATGCAATGAGTCAGGTATTTGACGAGGAAGGGACGGATGGAGTCTTATTAATTGATGCAACCAACGCGTTTAATCAGATGAACAGGGCGGTGGCTATGCATAATATTAGGATCACTTGTAAAGAAGTCGCCTTGTATGTCATCAACACATATAGAAGCCCCTCTAGGCTGTTTATTAGTGGTGGAGGCGAGATCCTTTCCCAAGAGGGTACAACCCAAGGTGATCCGATAGCGATGCCCTGGTATGCGATCAACACGGTTCATATGATCAATAGTCTCCGGGCATCAACACCACAAGTCAAGCAAGTCTGGCTGGCGGATGACTCCGCGGGCGCAGGAACCATAGAGTCACTCTGTCAATGGTACAAGAGCTTATGTCAAGAAGGGAGAAAATACGGATATATCGTAAATGGAGCTAAAAGCTGGTTAATTGTCAAGTCCAGTGAACAGGCAAAGAATGCAAAGAAGGTGTTTGGCGATGAAGTAAACATAACGCTCGATGGAAGACGCCATCTCGGTGCAGTCGTTGGATCTAAAGATTTTAAAGACCAATATTGTCAAGATAAGGTCGAGAAGTGGCTTGGAGAAATGGAGTCTCTCGTGGAGATTAGCAGAAGCCAACCACACGCCGCCTATATCGCCTTCACCAAAGGATTCAAATCCAAGTTCACTTACTATCTGCGCACCATTGAATCGTTCGAGGAGTATGTGGACCCAATCGAAGAAGTGATTCATGATTCTCTCCTTCCTTCATTATTTGGACGAGCTGAGCCCCTCCCTGGAGAACTTAAAGAACTTGTTACCCTTTCATCTGCACAGGGCGCGATCGGAATTCCTGATCTTAAACGTGAAGCTCCAGAGCAGTTCAAAGCATCATCTGAAATAACAGCTCTACATGTTGATTCTATTGTTGCACAAAGTTCCACCATCCCAGCACGAGAGCAAATGGAGGAACGAAAGCGCGAAATTAACACTCAGAGGAGAGCCGCCACAAAGTCCAGAATAGACATGATTGATGAATCATTATCTCCTGATCAACTCCAAGCAGTTCAGCAGACAAGAGACAAGGGAGCCAGCTCGTGGCTAAATGCAACACCAATTGAAGAGTATGGACTGGCTTTAAACAAGCAGGAGTTCAGGGACTCGCTATGCCTTCGTTATAACATGGCTCTACCTAATCTCCCTAGTCACTGTGCTTGCGGGGAGACCTTCACAGTCAACCATGCTTTGTCATGTAAGAAGGGGGGCTTTGTAGCTCAAAGACACGACACAATCCGGAACCTCCTGACATCACACATCAATAAAGTGTGTAAAAATGTGGAAACAGAGCCACACCTGCAACCACTCTTTAATGAAGTTTTCAACCTCCAATCCACTGTTACAAGTCAAGAAGCGAGACTGGATATGAAGGCAGGAGGTTTCTGGACACCAGGAGTTACAGCATTTTTTGACGTACGTGTAACGCATGTAAACTCCCGGTCCAACCAGGGTAAGTCCACTGCAACAATCTTCAGAGAGCAGGAAAACGAGAAGAAGAGAAAATACAATCAGAGAGTGATGGATGTTGAAATGGGAACTTTTACACCATTGGTGTTTGGTACAAACGGGGGCATGGGAGCCGACTGTCAGAACGTTTTAAGAACTCTCGCAGATAAACTCACGAGCAAGAACAATGAAGTTTACGCCAGCGTTATTACCTGGTTACGAATCCAGCTATCATTCGCTATCTTAAGAACTGTACATAGATGCGTGAGAGGTTCGAGAGTTCCGTTTAAGTCACGCGAGATCGCGAAAGACTTTACTCTCTCTGTAGCAGAACTACTGTATACGTGATTTTTAGCCTGGAATTTTAGATTGAATTTTCTTTGTTTTAATTTATTTTTCAGTTTTAATTATTTTTCAACAGCCCATATCAATGTAAATATTATAAAAATTAATTTGAATGTAATTGAAGAATTTACCGTTTTTAAATAAAGTTTTCCTTATTATTAAAAAAAAATAATAATAACAATTATTATTATTATTATTATTATTATTATTATTATTATTAATATAACAAGAAATGGACAAATCCCGACTTACTTACATTTTAATGTTGTGCTGTATACTGTTATGTGTTTTTATAGTTATATGTATTGATATTATCGATTCAAGTAGCCGATTGTAAATTACCTTAAAAAGCGAGATTTACAATTGTATATGTCAAATCTAAATTTAAGTTTAATAAAGTTTCCATTAATATTATTATTATTATTATTATTATTAATATTATTATTAATACTGATGGTATGTATTTTAATATCATCACCGCAAATTATAGGAATTAGGCACTCATGAAACATGTGGCATTGATATGGCCATTACAAATGAAAGGGTCATTCTTTTGGACACACAGGTAAATAAAAATGATTTGTTTATTATTTCTGTTGAGCCAATAATATATAGGTGGTTTTCATGTGACGTCATCAAAAATCTAAATTATAAAACCTACATAAAGCTAATCGTTTTGCATGTTTTACACATTATTGTTATGAGTCTTCGTCGAAAATGTTTTGTCGATACAATTATTCCTTCTTGAGTTACAGAATTATGAATTACCATGCTGCTGAGGTCAGCATGGTTTTTAAAGACTGTGAAAAGCTTCTTTTTCACACAATTTTACGTGTTAGTCTTGGTTGAGCTTGAGAAGTGATGTTTAAAGGACATTGGCAACAAAAATTAAGTTTGTCTAATAATAAAGACCTCGTAAAATGATAGAGTAACACTTTTTACAACTTTTCGTTTTTAAAATATTTCAGTTTGTTTAATATGTAAATATTTCAGTTTGTTTAATATGTAAATGAGAAGGTCTCTTACGTCAGGTGCAGGGTAGAGAATTTTCACTCATTAAAAATATCTTATTCTTAGTGATTGCTAAGTTTATAACGTTCATTACCAGGAGGAGTTATTATACGCACATTTTCAAGTAAATGTATGGAACAAATATTTTAAATCTCCTTACATATCAAACAAACTGTAATATTTAAAAAACGAAGTGAAATACGGAAAAGTTGTAAAAGGTGTTACTCTATCATTTTACGAGTTCTTTCATATTAGACAAACTTAATTTTTGTTGTCAATGTCCTAAGCTATTTTAAAGGGGAAGCCTACCTTCATTTCGACAAATTATTCAACTAAAATATTTTGGCGAACTGTTTAACAAATCCCAAACATCTATATATCAAATTAAACTGCTGAAAATGCTCTATAATAATATTGAGATAAAAAATGCACAACGATTGTGGCCTGAATGGTGCCAGGTTCCTTGGCAGAAATGCCAAGCTTAAAGGGGCTATGTCACGATCTGCCTGGTTACTCAGCTAAACGTACTTTTTGATTTTTGATTCGTAATCCAAAATCAAAGCAAAGCGAAAGCTAAATGATTTATTCGATTAGTATTTGTTATTTTCATGTTGGTGGGTTATTTTTGGACGAGTTATAAGTAAAGCGTAATGACAATTTAATATCTAATCATGGTGGGAAACGAGAAGGAGCTGGAAGGCCACGATTGCCGTATACTATCTTGAACAAGATAAGTGCTGGCTGCGTAACCAGGCAAATCGTGACAGGTTCTTTAATAATTTATCAAGGGATTCAAGTGACACTACCCTTTTAGCAGGGGAGATAGCAGCTTATTTAAATCCATTAAATATCAATATGAACTACGAGCTCCAAAAGAAATGTCACAATACAATGTTTCAGATCATAACTAGAAATACGAATTCGCAATAATCCCCTCGCCCGCCGTTTCCCCCCCTACGGGAATTTCCCCATCCATGGTGCCCAGACCTCGCACGCCGTGGCCGTGTATTTGTGTTTTGCAAAAATTCACAATTTGCAAAAGCTCGTTTCGTAGAAGAAATGTTTGAACGTTATCTCGGTCAATATTTAACCGATTTAAACTCTGAAAACAGATTTGGAATTAGTGAGTCAACATACATAACATATGTGTTTACTATATTACGAGAACGTGAGTAGCCTTCGTAAACACGGTTTATGTACTTAGAAATTTGTCTGCTTCGTCGGCTATATTATTAGCCGGTCACTTCGTCTTATATTATTTTGAATATCTCGATCAATATATAACCGTTTTCAATTCTGAAAACAGATTTGGAATTAGCGAGTCAAAATACATAACATATGTGTCTACTATATTACGAGAACGTGAATACCCTTCGTAAAAATGGTTTATGTACTTAGAAATTAGTCAGCTTGGTCGGCTATATTAGCCGGTCACTTCGTCGTATATTATTTTGAATATCTCGATCAATATATAACCGTTTTCAATTCTGAAAACAGATTTGGAATTAGGATACTCGGATTTCTATTTCCTCAAAAAACTATGTCTCTTTTGGAAAAAACCCTTTGAATCATGTGACGGTTCAATTTAAATATTAATTCAAATGCTGAGAATCTAGTTACAAGGACCAAATTTTCCGATGTCGCGCGAACGGCCGTTGATGCATATATACAAATAAACTCTATCCGAGATCAGGACCCGCTAGCATCTCGTGCAATAAGGGACTAAACGCCGGTCGATATTAGCACCCTCAGGCCTTCGGCCGGCGCTTCGCGCCGGGCGAGGGGATAAATAAAGAAAATCAGAGGTTCATTGCATAGAGGGCTAATCACAGATTCTAAAAATATATAGGTTATGGGTACATTTCTGTAAAGCCCGGAAGTTAGAAGCGCCAAACGACACCCAAAACCATTGGAAAAAGGGGAATATAACTATAGTGGATTATATTCCTTAATGTTTAACAAACACTTACAGCCCTGATTTGAATTTTTCCAAAAAATATTAATTTTTTCCGCAACGTATTTTATGCTATTTTAAGTTGGTGTACAGTGGGAGTTTTCTTTTCGATTTTGACGTCATTCTTTGGGATTATCAAATTGAATCACTCGAAACGTAACTTCGTATGTTTTAGTCCCCTCGCAAGCGAGGTCGCGAAGCGAGGGTGATAATCTCGCCGCGGCAGGGTTTCATTTCTCACGAAACCTTTGTATATATATATACTGTATAAGTGTAAAGTGTCGTTTTGGGTGGTCCGTTTGAATCCGACACATAAACAGGTTTTTACGAAGGGTATGCATGTTTGCGTAAGATAATAGGCACGTATAGGATAATTATGTACTTGGACTAGGCAATTCTAAATCTGTTTTCAGAATTGAAAACGGTTAAATATTGACCGAGATAACGTTCAAAATAATATACGACGAAGTGACCGGCTTATAGCTGACTAATTTCTAAGTACATAAACCGTTTTTACGAAGGGTACTCACGTTCTCGTGATATAGTAAACACGTATGTTATGTATGTTGACTCGCTAATTCCAAATCTGTTTTTCGATTCGTATTTCTAGTATTATAGATAGAAGCTTTATTTTTGCATGGTGACTCCATCAGCTAAATGCTGTTCTCCCTGGAGGCCCTGACTCAACAAATTAAAATACTTACAATTATGAATTATAATATAAAATGTTATTACAAGTTAAAAAGTTAAAATTCTAAAATCTAGTATTACAAAGTTATTATAAAATCTACATTAATATTTAGAAATTTAACATACATACATAGTTAAAGTTTAAAAGATAATTTAACATCGTCCGATAGACTGTTCCATTATTGGATATATACACACACATGCACACTTTCATACTTTCGTTACTTAATCCCAAAGATACACAGGCTTTTTCAGTAAGTTATTATGCAATGTGACGTCAAATTGAGAATCATTTACATATCAAACAGATCTTAATATCTCAAGAACAAATTGTGAGATATGCAAGATTGTCAACGCCAATCTTTATATTAGTTCTATATAGTTCTTTAAAGTAAGAGAGTTTATTTCGAACTGAATTTTCTACTGCATAAACTCTTTAAGAAAGATTTTTTCAATTTCAGAAGTGTTGTATTAGAAAACAAAAAATAAATAGCCAAAATTTCGGGGGCAAAGCCCCTCGACTCCATTTGGGTGTTCAGCACACGCCAGCTCCCCATCTCGCAACTACACTTCGCGTTGTTTACGTGCGAGGTATGTTACTCTTTCCAAATTTACGTAAATGCAGATTTTCTTTTTCGTTTGGGGGAGAAGCAAGGACGTAGCCAGGATACGGAAAGGGGGGAGCGAGCGCCAAAGGCGCGAGCATCTAGGCGGGCCCGGGGCATGCCCCCTGAGAAATTTTGAAATCTAGAGTCTCTGAAATGCCATTTCCTGCATTTTGGGGGAAGATTTTACACAATACTGAGGGTTTGGAAAAGTCATATAAAACACTAAAAAACAACACTTTCCAAGATTTTAAGTACAGTTTACATTGTTTATTAAAATTTATAATATATTTCATATTGAATCAGTTGAGTTGAATTAAGTTACATGCATGCGATACACCATGTGTCTTGGACTACAGTACTTCGTGTACACCGACCTGAATGATCACAACTTTTTTGGGGGGAAGCTGGGCTGTTTGGGGGAAAGCTTCCACCCCTCAAACCCCCTAGATAGAACCCTGCTAACACCTTACGTTTAGAGTTTTGAAATGAAATATATTTCTTCATTTGAGTTTCTTGTTTTTGTTTTAGCCAATTCTTAATGCAGCGATTTTAGACAACCTTATACGCCACGAAAGAAACATTCCTTCAGAAGTTACGTCAGCGGAAAACTTTGCAGAATTACAAGTATTATGTTAATATATACACTGTTGTAGTAAATGTGGGAGAGCTTGGAGTAGACAGACGATAAATGCATGGACGATCGTGAAGCTCGTATCCTCAGAAAATTTTTTCTGAGTTGCGGACCTGGATCGAACCTGTAACCTTCTGATTGCCGGTGAGACGCTCTAACCATTGAGCTACCGAGACTCGGGTGGAGAGCGGACGTCACAATGATGTACTGGTTGGATTGATATATGCACTGCTTATGCGGCAATAACTATATATCAGTAATGCTTGGATGTGTTAATATATACACTGCATTCACACCCACATTCGTTGTACAGCAGTGTGATTGTGACAGTCTATTTCCGGTTTAAATACCGTAATTAACCTTACCCTGCCATCTGAGTTCTAGAGTCTGGCTAGCATTCAGAAGGGTTAGAGCGTCTGGCTAGCATTCAGAAGGTTGTGGTTTTGAGTCCTGTCTGGAGCTCAGAGTTTTTCTGAGTATTGACAACTTAACACAGCAATACCGTTACAACTTAACAAGGCATCTTTCAACCTCGTACCCAGGCTTTTCGCGGGCATCTTTTTTATCAGAGAACTAGGTGGTATTCCACACAATTTACTTTTTAAAAATAATGCACCAGCGCACCTTCAATATTACTTGATTATGGTTAAACATTTAAAATTTAGATTGTGTTCGATTGATTAAAACATTGATTATCTATGGTCACAACAGAGTACCATGTGAATGTGGGAGTAGACAGACGATACATGGATGATCGTCAAGCTCAATACCCCCCCCCCCCCCCCCCCACGGGTAGCGTAGATAATACCCTGGGTACGGGGTTGTCTGAATTTAGGCTCAGCTTGCAATCCGTTGGTGTTTCGGCGCCCGCGATATCCTCTCCACCCCACGGCTAGGCGAACTGGCTATAAATCGTGTCCGTGGCTTAGTTAATTCAATTTCAAATAGCGTAGCGTCTGGCTGCTATTAATAGCTCAAAATGCGGACAAACAAGCTAAATTTAACTCAAAAATGATTGCAAATGAGATATTTTCTTTTGTTAAGGCCGCAATAATTATGGGTAAGTGATCAAATACCATTTCATTTCATTGTAGAGCTGGTATACTTTCTTTGTTCCATCAAATGCCAAACTTATCATGAAAGCGAACGTAAAGGGCAATCTTTACCTTGTCATATACTAAGTAAATTGTTTGCTATAGATTGTTTTCACTATGACGTCACAAAATTCTAAAATTCAAATTCTAAAACCTATAAAGCTAGTTATTTTATATATTTTGTAGATCGTTATTACGAGCCTTCCTGCAAAATTTTAAGTCGATACAAGTATTCCTTCTTGAGTTACAGAAATTGGAATTATATTATTGCTGACGTCAGCATAATTTTCAAATTACGTTAAAAGTCACTTTGTAAACACAATTTGACGTTACACAGCTTGGTTAAGCTTTAGAAGTGATGTCTAATCCTATCTGATGAAGAATTTGGAGATGCTTGTTAAAACTACACGTTATATGGGCATTCGTTTTTTGGCCGCCATATTGGTGTACCTAGCTAATGCAGCCAAATCAGGTGCGTCTGTCAATACTTGTGCTTTGAGGACCTTATTTGCTCGTTTACGCATGGATTCATCCAAGGTCTGGACTGTTGTTTTTTTTGGATTTTTTCCCCGTTTTTCCCGAACAACAACCTCCAGTTCAGCTACTGTCCTTCGTCAAGGATTTCTTTGCCGATTGCCTTCTTCAGAACCATCCATAGTTTCTTCATTGGGTTGAGTTCAGGACATTTTGCTGGCCACTCAAGGCTTGTTACACGATTTCTGGTTTTCCAGGATGTTGCCACATTTGCTTGATGGACTTGATTTTGTAAAATCATTTCCAAGCGTCTGCGTCACCTGTCAGCAACCAGTAGCAAGGAATGCTCTTCTTGCAAACAAGAAATCGTGTAACAAGCCTTGAGAGGCCAGTTAAAGTGCCCCTAACCTCAAAAATGATAATGCTACGTTTGAAAGAGCACTTAAAATGATGAAGAATGGCACTAACAATTCTTCGATATCTATTTTCGTTCTTGAGGTATTCAGTTATATGTGATATGTTAATGAGGAACAGGATGACGTCATAGCTGGCAAACAACGTTATTGCAATTCTAAAATTTGTGTATATCTTCAAAGTTATCCAACGAAATTACTTGAAACTTTGCACGTGGATGCATACCACCAAACTAAAGAACATGGTTCAAGTTATGTTGTCACCATAGTAACATAGTAGCTTACAAACCTCTCCGTTCCCATTCAGAAGTCTTCATATTCTGCCATCGCAAGCAACGTTTTCGATTTCAAACTTGGGTATTGCATTGGAATAGTTATTGCAAAAGTTATTGAGAACTGCCAATCTCAACATGTTCTGCATTTGAGAGAAAACAAATTATTTTGTTTTAGAGACTAGGAGGTCTGGAAGCTAATCTGTTACTATGGTGACAACATAACTTGAACCATATTCTTTAGTTTGGTGGTATGTATCCACGTGCAAAGTTTCAAGTAATTTCGTTGGATAACTTTGAAGATATACACAAATTTTAGAATTGCAACAACGTTGTTTGCCTGCTATGACGTCATCCTGTTCCTCATTAACATATCACATATAACTGAATACCTCAAGAACGAAAATAGATATCGAAGAACTGTTAGTGCCATTCTTCATCATTTTAAGTTCCCTTTCAAACATAGCATTATCATTTTTGGGGTTAGGTGCACTTTAAAAGTCCTGAACTCAACCCAGTGTAGAACCTGTGGTGGTTCTGAGGAAGACAATCAGCAAAAGAAACCCTCGACCAAGGACAATTGCTGAACTAGAGGATATTGTTTGGGAAAAAAGGGAAAAAATTCCAAAAAAAACCTGTCCAGACCACTGTTGAATCCATGCCTAAATGAGCAAAGAAGGTCCTCAAAGCAACTAAGTAATTGCAACTAAGTATTGTTGACAGACGCCCCAACATTTTGTTAACATTATCCGATACATTTTGTGTTTACTTTAGCTTAAATGAAATCTTGCCAGGCAATTATAAAACTAAAAGCATAGTTGAACACGTAACAAGTAATTGTGAAAGATTGTAATTACATTTTGCACAATATTGAACTTTTTGAGCTTGTATTTAAACTTTTGGCAAGTAACTGTATATATACTATTAAACCCGTGAGTAGAGTGTTGGTTTGGCGTGCCGCGTTCACGCCAGTACGTTATTTAATCCATGTGAAACTCTAAGGTAACTGGGACCTTTTCATAGATGAACTCTTTTGCAGCTACTTCAAATTTTCTTTGAAATGATCCGCGCACCGAAACATCCCCGGCTGGAATCTGAGCCTAGTCTGATTTTGGAAGGCCGCGTGGCAATTTTCCGTTTCGTAAACGGTCGTTGCCACCAGTTACGGTCGATGTCACCATTTCACTGGCGTTAACGCGTCAGATCCTGTCCTTCTGAAACACGATATGATCGCACACGCGTATGAAAATTTCATGCCACGCAAACCGCATTTTCATCACTGATTTTCATACACCAACAATGGCGGTTAATACACGGAAAATTAATACACGGAAACCTATCGATTGTATTTAATAAATAAATAAAGAAAGAAAGAATAGTTATGTCTTGAACAGTTGAACTCATATTATAAATATTTTCACACGATTTATATTACTGGGAGATTGAAGACGTATGAATTCAACACACGATCGAGAATCCGAAAATATTTTAAAAGGTTAGTGTTTTAAGGTTAGTGTTTTAAGGTTAGTGTTTAGTGTTCTTCGAACTTTTTTGAAAGTAAAAGTTTATCCAGTACGGAATAGCTTTAAGCATACATAACCATTCTTGTTGTTTTTGGCATTAAAATATATTTCTGATTCTCGATCGTATGTTGAATCTCCCGGTAATATAAATCGTGCGAAAATATTTATAACATGAGTTTAAGACATAACCATTCTTTATTTATTTATTAAATACAAGTAATAGGTTTCCGTGTATTCGTTGGTCTATTTAGATATAGATAAATATGTAAACAGCGGTTGTCGTTTTGATAGAATAATTAATTATTCACCATTGACACAGTTGTTAATATTTTTATCGTCCAATGACAGGTCGGAGCAATTCCTGCATTTAACCGCATGTCAACCATTAGCTTGCTTCCGCAAGTCCCAGTTTTTGTTTGACGGCACGCGTGACGTTGCGTGAAATTTTCAAACGCGTGGTGTGACGCGTTAACGCCAGTGAAATGGTGGCATCGACCGTAACTGGTGGCAACGACCGTTTACGAAACGGAAAATTGCGGCGGCGTGTTATTTAAATTTTCCCAATATTTTTGTTCTCAATCTAATTTTTCGGCAATTCTGCTTTTTAATTACTATAGTCTTTACAGATCACAACATTCCTTCTTATGGTTTGCCATGTTGTTCTGGTTGTTCAAGATTGGTTTTGTGATCTAAATGTTATGAGGTAAAATCCGGTAACTTCTCCTTTTCTTTTTATGAGTTCTAAACCTTTTTGTTGTAGAATGTGAATTATAAAATAACCGGAAGTAAATGAGCGACAACACGCTGTCTGATTGGTTACTGAGCTCAAAAACCGTGTCATAACTCAATAAAGCATAAGCTGACGTGATTCCTCGCGTAGATTTTTTCGTTTTTGACGGATTTTAAGTAGTTTAAATCACAAAAGGAAGTCAAAGAAATGAATACCATGGATACAAGGCTAATCAAGGTACTAACACAACAGAATGTTTTAACTGCAACGCTGAGTGCATTTTCATCGCTAAAATCGCCAACGTGTTTTCAACAAAGGCTTCCTAGCAACGCCTCTTATAACAAGTAAATCTTCATTTTTCATGGCTTTATTGCTAATTTAATGGTGTTATTTTATAAAAGAAATAAAAAAACTTTGTCGTTGTGTAATTATCGAGTTATAATGGCACTCGAGTAGCTAGCAAAACACTCGGCTATCGCCTCGTGTTTTACACGCATCTCTCATGCCATTATAACTCGATAATCACACGCGACACGTATAAAGTTTTCATTGTTATGTTGTTACTGTTTTATTTTGTTGCTTAATTTCTTGTCTTATCTTTGATATTTTAGGTTTTTAAAGACAGCAGAAATGTTAAAGCCAACTTCTGGAGCCCATACATCCCATGAGAGTTCCAGGTTTGTACATTATCTACATTATTTAATTAGATTAACTAGAATTATATATCGTAATTTTTATACAGCTCATATCAAATGGGATACTTCACGAACGTTTATTGTTCTCTAGATGTTCCAGTAGAGAGCAAGCAGTAAGTTCCCATGGACAAAACTTCTAATGTCTGATCTTGAATAATGCTCTTTAGCGGAGAAATCACAAGGACAAAACCAAATCCTTCTTGACTCAATTTCTCGCTTATCTTCTGAGCCATTAGAACGAGGGCTTGTATAAAAATCAAGCTTTTCCCTAAACCTGTCGATAAAACGGCCATTAAATATATGACAGAGAAAAGCAGACGCAGTGAGAGTAAAAGAAAAATTCTCCCTAAAAATTGAAATAAAAGTACATTTTCTAGCAGCGACCTCTCAATTTTTTACCTTGTTATAAATGAACCGGTAATAATATTTAATATAATAATAATAATAATATTATTGCTTTGATTTCTTTTATTTCCAACTACTATACAGTTCCCTGTCTCCAGAAGAACTCGATGAATACTACCCAAGTATAAGTAAGTTTACTAAATATAGTTGGCTCATTAAGCTGAATAGTGAATTATAGTTAATATATGGTAGTTGAGACTAGAAGCTACAATGGATCATAAGCTATTTGCTTAAAGGGACACACCACCCTCAAAATAAGTTTTGCTTAAATGAAAGATCTTTGTCGCCTTACATGATAATGGGTATTAGTTCTCTTCTAATCTTTTTAGTTTTAGAATTTAGAGAAATTTTGCTTTGTCTCTCGTGTTTAGAGTCCTTCATATAAATAGAAATCCCGCACAATAGATTAAAACGACGCAATTCTCATGCTATTGTGAAGGGTTCTTTGTATAGTGTTTCTGTCAATCAATGACGCAAAAAAATAATGGCGGCTACCGCATTCGCCCGCAATCAGAACAAAAATACCAGAAATACGATAAACAAAGCCAAATTTCTCTCAAACTAAAACGATTAGCAGAAAACTAATACCCATTCTCATGTAAAGCGACAAAGAACTTTCATTTAAGGTGGCTCCCTACTGTTTCTTGAAACATAGAATAACTTTCAGGGCATCAAATACTATTAATGGCTAAAGTGTTTCATCTGTTGATATGACAACAGTGACGTTTCAAAATAGCCGAAAATGAACATTTAATCTAATTTATTTCGCAAACGAGTCGGTGACCCGATTTTTTTTGCATTTAAACATTTCATTTAGTTTAATTAATAAATAGGCAGATTAAAAAATGTTTAAAAAATGTTATTTTTAGTTTTTTAAAAAGTTGGATCTACAGTTTATTCACGATGTAAATGAGTACGTCAACATATGACCTGCATACATTACGTCTCTCATTTTCTCTTCTGTGTTATGACAATTTATGCAGACTGACGTTTTGGGTTTTGGTGAATTTTCATCTCCATTCTATTCTAGTTTAAGTGCCTATGCAATGAAAATTAAGTTTGTCTTATTTAAATACACTCCGAAAATTATTAGGAAAGGTAATTTAAAGTTCTTTCATATCTCCGGTGTTCTTGAGATATTTAGACTTTTGTGATATGCAAATGATAACCTATATGACGTCAAGATGTTTGTACATTTCTAGAAAATCAAGTATATCTTTAAAGTGTCTATGAAGTGAAAAAATCGCTAGCAGTTTTTTTGCTTTAACGGGCAAAGTACCACGGCAAGAGCGTACACTGGAAATTTCAAATGAATCAGCTGCATAGTCTTCGAGTTATCAACTCTCAAAGTTTGGCATGGCTAAATGTTTTTGGTGAAAACTGAAACGCGCGATTCATTGTCTTGTGACGTATGCAGGTGTACTTACTATGCATGATTTGAACATTAATGATCCAGCTACATACGTCATATACCACATATATTCAATCCCAGTCTTTCTCTATTTTGTAACGTTAAACTATGCCAATGGACAAACTTTGAGAGTTGATAGCTCGAAGACTATGCAGCAGATTCACTTGAAATTTTCAGTGAACGCTTCTGCCGTGCTACTTTGTTCGTTAGAGCAAAAAAACTGCTAGCGATTTTTTCACTTCAACGAAATCACTAGACTTTCCCAAAGTCCTTCCCAGTCTTTTTTTCGCGGTTTGATCTCACGCTTTCGGCGTCGCTCGATGCTAACGACTTTTGTCGCTCATGAAGATCGACTTGTGGCATGTTTACAAAATCACTTGAAACTTTGAACAGTACAACACTTCGTGACACCTAACATCGTTACATCGAAATAGATGCTATACATTGATTTACTATTTATAATTTCTTAATTTTCTAAAAATGTAGAAACATATTGACATCATAGATTATTCATTTGCATATTCGCGAAAGCGGCGAATTTAATATGTATATGGAGAAATCACTGACTGTTCTGACCGTGTCTCAATAGCTCAGAGGTCAGAGCGCCGAAACGTTGATTCGGAGACCAGGGTTCAATTCCCGGTTGGGGCAGTCACTTTTTCCATATATGTATTTGACTATATTAAATCCTCTCATATATCAATTAATTATTATTAAAGCCCTCTGTATACAAGAAGTTGTGTATCGCTTCGCTACTTTGGGAAGTGCGCTCGAGAGACCTTTCTCCACATTATGGTTAGATGCGATGTCTGCCTGTTGGTGTTAAGTGAAAGCGGCGAATTTAATATGTATATGGGAAAATCACTGACTGTTCTGACCGTGTCTCAACGTTGATTCGGAGACCAGGGTTCGATTCCCGGTTGGGGCAGTCACTTTTTCCATATATGTATTTGACAATATTAAATCCTCTCATATATCAATTAAATATATATATATATATATATATATATATATATAATATATATATATATATATATAATATATATATAATATATATATATATTATATATATATATATATATATATATATATATATATATATATATATATATATATTATATATATATATATATATATATATATATATATATATATATATATATATATATATATATATAAAGGATTTATGGTGAAGGAAAAATACATACATTTTAAGACCAAACCGGGACCAGTTGCGAAAAATGCAACTTCAAGGCCTTCCGGCCTTTCGCAACTGGTCCCGGTTTGGTCTTAAAATGTATGTATTCTAACACTCGAAATTTTTCTTCACCATAAATTCCTTTCAACATGTAGTTTGATCGAGTGAAATGCCAAATATTACCTATAATATATATATATATATATATTTCACTGCTCAACTATTTGCCTTGTATAGAATGTTTATGAATAATAAATACATTGGTACTTTAACTAGAGTTATAAACCTTACAGTACGTCACATACCGATGGTGAATGTAGCATTGAATATTTCTGTTTTATTATAAATTTGATAGTTTTTGTGTACAACAAAGGCACAAGGGGAGATTTTGAGGCGGATAATATCAAAAATATGCTGCTTGCCACAAATGTTTTTTTTCAACATTCGAGACTTAAAACAAAATGTAAGTTTAAAATATATTTTTACATGTTGAAGTTACTACGATCAAATTTTTACCTATCGATATTTTTACGTATTTATAAAGCAGGGCTGCTAAATATTACTTGGTCGAAACCGTTTTGCGATTCGACGATTGCAAGTATTATTTTTCTGACTCCGAATCTGGAGTTGTTACGTCCGCCATTAATCGATCGTGTTCCTGACCAGCGTAACGAAGTGACGTCAGATTCTCAACGCGAAGACTCCACATGGCTAATTCTTCAAGTTAATCCATAGTGATCAATGTCGTTTTTTCAAATGCTTCGTCTGAAAGGCTGGACATTTCATCTACTTCTCGAAGAAAACAAGAAAACAAGTAACCTCGACTGAAATTCAGGCGTAGCATTGAGAATCTGACGTCATAAACAATATTACCTTTTGAAATTGCGGGCTCACTTGGAACACGTTTTTGGTGATGGTGGCCTAAATAGTAGTGATCTCAGAGCTCAAAATACTTACTTAAAAATACCATTTTTTAGGTTTTTTTTACATCGATGATCACTTTCGACCCTGAAATACTATTCTACGCTAAAGAAAATCTAAAAAACGGGGGCGAATTTTCATCGTAGTGCCACTTTAATTTGAACCTCTGTAACTTCAAAACACTATATTGAACAGGTGAACATTTGTATTGTTTTTGTTTTCTTGGGAGGAGTGAGTGTGAGTGAAGACATTATTTAAACAGGGACATCAGGAAGGGTCGTATATATATATATTATTATATATAATCTTATCCAATCAGAGGGTTAGATTTTTACCGCGTAAACTCGAAATCTCCTATGGGATGGGAATCGAGCTAGAGTATCACGCGCGAAACTAAATACCCCACGCGAAAACCAAACTCGCGTAGACCAAGACGAGCCTGTCAACAATGGAGGAACAACAAGATGTTTCAAGACGTTTCAAGACCGTATTCAAGATTGTTTCGGTATAATATATATTTTATAGACTCTCCGCTCGCCGAATTCGTTGAAGTATTACCCCTCGGGAAACCATGGTGAAATGGTAAATAGTTCTTTACAAGAACTGTTTGAAAACCCCTTATATACCTATATATAATAACCCCAATAAAATCACCACCAAGTTCTTAAAGTGGCACTACGATGACAATTCACCCCCGTCTTTTAGATTTTCTTCAGCATAGAATAGTATTTCCGGGTCGAAAGTGATCATCGATGTAAAAAAAACTAAAAAATGGTATTTTGAAGTAAGTATTTGAGCTCTGAAATCACTATTATTTAGGCCACCATTACAAAAAACGTGTAACAAGTGAGCCCGCAATTTCAAAAGGTAATATTGTTTGTGACGTCAGATTCTCAATGCTACACCTGAATTTCAGTCGAGGTTAGTTGTTTTCTTGTTTTCTTCGAGAAGTAGATGAAATGTTCAGCCTTTCAGATGAAGAATTTGAAAAACGACCTTGATTTACTTGAAGAATTAGCCAGGTGGAGTTTTCGCGTTGAGAATCTTACGTCACTTCGTTACGCTGGTCAGGAACATGAACGATTAATGGCGGACATAACAACTCCAGATTCGGAGTCAGAAAAATAATACTTGCCATCGTCGAATCGCAAAATGGTTTCGACTGAGTAATATTTAGAAGCTTTGCTTTATAAATACGTAAAAATATCGATAGTTAAAAATTTGTAGTATCACTTTAAAAGAATTGTTTTAAAACTAAAGATAAGCTTGATGAGTTACAGATGAGCAACTAGAGTGTTTAAGAACAACGTTTTTGTTTCTATAGCGTCAGCTTCTATGCTTTCTTCTGGAATTCTGCCTTGCTCTGATCTCTTGGATGAGTATTCTGATATTAACCTGTTTTTATTACCTATGTACGAAAGTTCCCTTAGAAAACCAGGTACGTTTTCAATTACAAATAATGGTTCATAAATATTATAGACGAAAATGAAACTGAGGTCATGCGGGGAGAAATATTCAGGGCATCAAATGCTGTTGCTAAATAAAGTGGTGATGCAGTTACTATGGCAACACTATCCTATCAAAATGTCTCCAAATCACCATCAAAAAGAGTCCAGTAAAGCTTTCCTGTTTGAGTGCTAATATGGAGCTCATAAACAAAAATCACGATTTTTTTCTTGGGAAAAAATTGGATAACAGAATTTTTTAAAAATCTGCCTATTCATTGCCTAAACCTAAAGAAATATTTTCATGGAAAAAAATGGTGGATGACGAACTCTTTTTCGAATTAAATTCGGTTGAATGATGAACGTGCACTTACAATCTGAATGTCTGTATTGAATTCAATTTTTTATTAAATTGTTTTATTCACTATTATTCACCAAAGGATTAATGTATGGGTAAAAATGAGAAAATACAGACATACAGTATATATATTTGAAGGCCTAACAGTACACTAGAACGTATCTTTTTAAAGGGTATATTACCCGAAAATTGAGATGACTTTTTTATTGATTTATTTTAAAGAACTCCTATGACGTCACAAGTTGTACTCACCATTATGACCAATCTGAAAATGAAGCATATCTTCAAAACTATTGAATAAAATTGCTTGAAACTTTGCACAAGTATACAGTTCACTAAATTGAATTTTATCGTTGCCATAGTAACAGATTAGTTCCCAGGCTCCGTTCATCACTTAAAAAAAAACTTCTTTATTTTCTGTCATTAAAAAAATATTTTTGACTGTGGGCCAGTGAAGTATATTTTCAATAGCATTACCAAGAAAACAGAGCAACTTCAAATCATAATCTTTGCAGAGCATGCTAGAAAATAGAATTTTTTGGTTCAGGAAGAAAGGGATCTGGGAACTAATCTGTCACTCTGGCAACGATAAAGGTGACATATTATATTCATTATAGACATACGTATACTTGTGCAAAGTTTCAAGCAATTTCATTCAATAGTTTTGGAGATATGCTTCATTTTCAAAAAATTAAGTCCTATCGCATTCTTAAACAAATGAGTTGAAATACCAGTGCATGATGTACAAGTTGAAGTTGAAGCTGCTACTGCTATCCTGAATCTAGTTCAATTCTCAGAAACAAATGACATTGACACAAATGAATATTCATCAGATTCCGACTATTCTGATTGAAAGTGAAATGGTTTCATAATTTTTAATTTATTTCATAATTGTTTCATATCTGGTTGCAGATAATAGCAAGATTATTATGTTATAATGTTATTTAGCTATAGAGCTATAGTGTTCAGTTGTATAGTGCTACTACTTGCTACTTAGTTAAGTATTAGTATAATAAGACTATAACATATTATTATTTAATTTTTAGCAACAAAATAAATTTGAGTTCAGTTTACATCTTTGTTCAGTTGGCGGTTCAAAATGGATCCGTACATGAATAAACACTCCAACATCTAGATAAGATTACTGACTGATGTTGTGTGTATTTAATTACGTGTGTTCAAAAAGCAAAATGGCATTGCATTTAATTTTAAGAGAATTCATCTTCTGTTCTTCAGAATTTCAAAATCGGAAATATAGAAGAATCCAAAGATTCTAAAACGACTATATATTTATTCAGTCCTGAAATGTGTTGTTTTTTTGCGCATTTTATACGACGTTTTATCCCAAAACGCAGGAAATGGCATTTCAGGGACTCTAGATTTCAAGGGGGAGCATGCTTCCGGACCCCCTAGATGTCTCGCGCCTACGGCGCTCGTGCTGTTACGGTTGTTCTTCACCGTCTACTTTATCAATTTCACCTGCTACGTCTTAACCTAATGAGAACCCTGCGTTAGGAACTTTGTCTGTGTCTTTTTATCTAATATAGTAATATGTATCGAGAAAATTACGTTATAGAATTCACTCATCAAGAGAATTACACATAGATACAGCTCAAATTGTCAGAGAATGTTTCTGAGTCCTGGACAGGGATCGAACCCGTAACCTTGAGTTACCATCGTCCATGTATCATCTGTCCACTCCATATTCCCACATTCACTGATTCACAACTTCAGTGTATATAAAGGTAGTATAGAAAATGGGGCTACCAGCGCATTTTTAAACTTTTCATGCTTCGCAATGAAAATTTTAAAAATTCGCTGTTAACCCCATTTTCGTTACTACTACTAGGGAGAGAGTTTTCTCGTATCTCACTAGTTTTGTGTTTTTACTGTTTTGGCTGTTTTTGTTAGACAAGTTTTGTGTAGCTAGGCTGTGTGTGGTCGTTGGGCACTGTTTGTGGGGTTGTGTTGTTTTTGTTGGGCTGGTTCTGTGGAGTTATGCTGTGGGGTGTTGGGAGGTTGTTTTTGTTTTTTTTTGTTCTTGTTTGTTGTGGTAAGGCTTAAGGAATTATCTACACTTAGTTGTAAAGAGAATATTATGGTAGTCTCTAGACGTGAGAGTCGCTACACTTCCGGTAGTGATGTGTCTCGTAGTGGTGTTGTGTCTAGTGGTGGTGCACGTGGTCTTGCAGTGGGTTCTGGTAACTTAGTTACACGGAATGTTAAGATGAGTTTTTTAAAGAGGATGTCTGGTTATCTATCTGACGCTAAAGCGTTAGGGTATAAGTGGATGGACCTTGTTAGGAGAGAATCTAGAGGTGTTGTTATTGACGAGGTCACCAGAGCTAGAGAGTCTAAGCGTAACGCTAAACGGGTTGGGAGAGCTTTGCGTCGTTTTAGGCGTTACGTCAAGAGGTCAAGGTTGGAGAGTAAGGACATGGACGAGAGAGGCGAGAGAGTTCTTAGTCTTGTTGCAGACAGGGAGGTGGGTCCTATTGTGTCGCAGAGGAAGTTCGCTCTAGGAGGGTACACCAAGTCGTTTAGTGTTGAGGTTGTAGCGGGTGAGGACGTTCTAAAGCAAATGACTAAGACTAGAAGATCGGTGGGGTTAACTCTACTGGAAGAGCTAAGGACACTGAAAGGTTTGAAGTTTTTTGAGACGTTGAGAGTGTCTCTAGGTAAAGAGGTTGGTGACGGTGGTTACAAGGTTGTGGAGGCCTACTTTAGTAGTGTTGTTAAAACAGTTACTAACAGAAGTTACGTTAGTAGAGCCACTAGAGAAGCTAGTGGGAAGATAGTGGATAGAGTGTCTGTGTGGTTGTCAGAAGGGTCTGGGTGGGTTGTTGACAAGATTACCGACCACTACATCAACGTGGTTGTGTATAAGCCTCTTAAAGGGTCGAGTTATATTGAGCTACCAGAAGAGTTGAGGAACTCTTCTAAAGGTTTGGTTAACATTAGGAATGACGATGACAAGTGTTTCATGTGGTGTCACGTCCTTCACAAGTGTCCTGTGTTGAAGGACCCTCAGAGAGTGTCGAGTCATAAGAAAAACGTGGGTTCTGTGAACTACGACGGGGTTGAGTTTCCGGTGGGTGTGGGACAGTACAACAAGATTGAGAAGCAGAAACGTGTTTGGGTATGAGAACAAGCAGCGGTTTCCTATCTACCTTTCTAAGGAGAGAGAGTTCACAGACGTCATGGACCTTTTGCTGGTGACTAACGGTCTCAAACGACACTACGTATACATCAAAGATATCTGCAAGTTTGCGTACGGTCAGTCCAAGCATAAGTGTAGGAAGAGTATTTGTAGATACTGTCTCCAACACTTCACTTCAGACGAGGTCCTAGAGAGACATAAGGAGGTTTGTATTGTTGTGAACGGTAAGCAAGCTGTTAAAATGCCGTGCGAGGAGGACAGCATTCTAGAGTATAGGAACTTCCACAAACAACTAGAGGTGCCGTTCGTTATATACGCTGACTTCGAGGCAGTCACTGAGAAGGTCGACAATGACACACCGCTAACAGGGTCGTACACTAGCGAGTACCAAAGACACGTTGACTGTGGGTATGGGTACAAAGTGGTGTGTTGTTACGACGACAAGTTTAGCAAGTCAGTAGAGATGTTTAGAGGGAAGGGCGCTGTTAAGAAGTTCATGAAAAAGATGCTAGAGGAGGTTAAGTATTGTAAGAGAGTTAGGAAGGAACACTTTAGCGAGGACATGGTGATGACTAGAGAAGATAGGGTAGACTTCAAGAAAGCGACTAAATGTCACATTTGCGGTGAGGAGTTCCCTAGAAGGAGTGTGAGAGTTAGAGACCATTGTCACGTTACTGGTAAGTATAGAGGGTCGGCGCACCAGTTGTGTAACAGGAACTTCAGGTTGACTGACAAGATACCTGTTATATTTCACAATCTTAGAGGGTATGACAGTCACTTCATAATGCAGGAGATAGGTAAGGTTGGTCTAAAAATCAACGTTATACCAAACAACATGGAGAAGTACATGGCGTTCATGTAGGTAAACATCTAGTGTTTCTAGATAGTTTTCAGTTCATGAGTTCTAGTCTAGCTAACCTAGTGAAAAACTTACCAAAGGAGTGTCTAAAGTACACGTCAGAAGTGTTTAGAGGTGGTGATCTAGAGTTGATGTCTAGAAAAGGTGTGTATCCTTATGACTATATGGATAGTTTCGACAAGTTTAGCGATACCGAGTTACCATCAAAGGATAGTTTCTACAGTGTCCTAAACGACGAGCACGTGTTAGACACTGACTACGAGCACGCCAAAGAAGTGTGGGGGAGAATGGGTGTGGTAAACATGGGTGGGTACCACGACTTGTACTTGAAGTCTGACTATACGTGTTGTTATTAGCCGACGTGTTCGAGAACTTTAGGAGGACGTGTAAGCAACACTATCATCTAGATCCTTGCCATTACTTCACGTCGCCTGGACTGTCGTGGGATGCTGCTCTTAAGATGACTAGAGTGGAGCTAGAGTTGATGACTAACATTGATATGTTCCAGTTCATCGAGAAGGGGATGCGTGGTGGTGTTTCTTGCATAACACACAGACATGGAGAAGCTAACAATAAGTATATGAAAGGATACGACAGCAGTAAGCCGTCTAAGCATATCATATATCTAGACGCTAACAACCTCTACGGTTGGGCAATGTGCCAATGTCTGCCGACTGGTGGGTTCGAGTGGGTAAAGGACTTTGACGTTAGCAGTCTAGGTGAGTATAGTGATGACTCGAGCAAAGGGTTGATACTAGAGGTTGACTTGGAGTACCCAGAAGGGTTGCACGACCTACACAACGACTTTCCTTTGGCTCCTGAGAGGATAAAAGTAAGTAGTGAGATGTTGTCAGACTATTGTAAGACGATACAAAGCAAGTTTAAGATATCGGTGGGAGAGGTAGCTAAACTAGTACCTAACCTAAGTGACAAGACTAAGTACGTCGTTCACTACAGGAACCTGAAGTTGTACGAGAGCTTGGGGATGAGGGTTAAGAAGGTTCACAGAACACTTCGATTCAACCAGTCTCCGTGGCTAAAGCAATACATAGACTTCAACACTCGCGAGAGGACTAAGGCTAAGAACGACTTCGAGAAAGACTTTTTTAAGCTCATGAACAACAGCGTGTTCGGGAAGACCATGGAGAATCTGCGTAAGCGTGTGAGCGTGGAGTTGGTGACAGACAAGAAGAAACTAGAGAAACTGACGTCTAAACCAACCTTTGTTAGTAGCAAAATATTCGACAACAACTTAGTTGCGGTGCATAAGATTAAAGAGACGTTAGTTCTTGACAGACCAGCGTATGTTGGTATGTGCGTGCTAGACTTGTCGAAGACATTGGTGTATGACTTCCACTACAACAACACGAAAAAGAAGTACGGAGACAAAGCCAAGCTGTTGTTCACAGACACTGACAGTCTGATGTACGAGATTGAGACAGAGGACGTGTATAAGGACATGTACTCTAACAAAGAGGTGTTCGACTTCAGTGGGTATGACGAGTCGTCTCCGTACTTTGACGTGACTAACAAGAAGGTCACTGGTAAAATGAAGGACGAGACGCTCGGAGTCCCTATAGTAGAGTTCGTCGGTTTGAGGTCTAAAATGTATAGCTACGTGAGAGAGGACGGAAAAGGTGGCAAGACTGCCAAAGGTATCAAGAAGAGTGTCGTTAGAAACAACATAAGGCACGACAACTACAAGAGTGTTCTGTCGAATGGTGGCCAGATGTCTCACGTTATTAAGACTATTAGGAGCAAGAGTCATAGGTTGGGGAGCTACGAGATCAACAAAGTCTCGTTAAGCTGTTTCGACGACAAGAGGTATATACTTCGAGACGGTGTGTCTAGCTACGCTTACGGACATTACAAGGTGGCTCGAGCGTAATCGGTTAGGTTAGCGTAGTGTTTTTTAGTTCTCAAGTGTTTTTGCTTGGATGCTACGTGGTATGACTTGTCACAAGTCTCACACACCCACTTGTGAGTGTCCATCCATGCTTTGGTCTGAGCTCTAGCTGCTCTTGAGGCTTCTTCTTTGGTTTGGTAAATTCTAGGTCTTCCCATTTTACAACACTAAGTGTTTTACTTCTCTAAACCTTTCGTGACCCACTCGTTGTAGTACGCGTCGCTGTGAGGCTTGCTCCAGCCTAGATCGTTGTACACTACGTTGTATAGGTTACGCTCGAACCGGTCCTTGACCTTTCCAGGTTTTAGGTCTCTAGCCTTACCCAACAGCTTGATACCTCTTCTAGAGCATATTCTGATGACGTAGAACACGTATTTCGACACGTTCTTAGTGACTAGACCGTTTCTCTTTAAAGACCAGACTACGTCTACGAAGTCTCCAACTACTATTGGTATGTCTACTTCGCTGACTAGTCTGCTACTGGTTAGAATTCTCTCTAGCCACTTGCTGTAGCTGTGAGTCGATTTCTTACACATCCAAATGTTTGGTATGAAGTTACTCACGTACCCGTACGTAGTCTCTCCACACTTGTGACAACTAAACACGCCGCTACCGGTTTGGGTCCTATAGTTACCACACCCGTAGCAGTACGAGGTGTCGTTCCACTTACTTAGTGCTCGTTGGTCAAGACCGTAGTCGCGTACAGTGTCTAGAGTAGTTTTAGTAGTACGTCTAGTTGTAGCTAGGCGTCGCTCGGTCGCTAGATGCCTTTCGTTGTCTTCTCGCCTCTTAGTGGCTCTGCTACTTAGACGTCTCTCAAGTACTAGACACTCCTCGACCATCTGACTATACTATTACACTGCAAACGTTTTCTAGACTTCTACGCGCTAGAGTTTAGCTTGTCGATACTGACTATCAACTCTCTAAGGTCTGACAAGTCTCTAGAGTGTATAGATTGTAGCGTTTTTATGTCCCTCGCGTGTCTAATCTCCAACTCGCTAACTAGTGTGCTAGTCGACTTCACTCTGATTGGTAGTCTACCCTCTACTGAGTTTATGGTCTTTAGCATGTTGACTAGTCCTTTGTTGATGACTGTGACTGTCTTCTCTATGCTGACTATGCTCTCCATCATACTAGCAGTTTCTTTTTGTCTGTTGAACTCTTCCGCTATGTCTTTCAAGGTCGACATTACTATTCCATTTGTTTAGTTGTCGTTGTAGCCGTAGTAACTAGGGTCGTCCACCTCGTCGTGGTCGTCGTATAGTTTTTTTAGAAGAGTCACGATTTCTAGTTGTCTCTCGCTAGACTTAGACATCTCGTCTAGTAGTTTGCTAGTAACGTTGTCTTGAGTGTACTTAATAACTTCTACAACTCTAGCCAAGTCTTCTAGCTTCTTCCTAATCTCGACTTTCAGACTCATCTTACACTATCCTATATATTAGGTACCCTATCGGTATGCCTACTACTACGACAAACATCTCTTGATATTTGACCATCTCCTTAGACGGTTTGTATAGTAGTCTGACACCACCGGCTTTTTGTCGAACGTCTTCCCTTTGTAGCTAAAAGTTAGTGCGACTCTCAGCTCAGACAGAGCGTGGTTAGTGTCGTTTATGTCAGCGTTGGCGTCTGATAACTCTTGTCTCAGTCTTTGCACCTTGTCTTTTTGTCTAATCTCGTTCTCGAAGAACGCCTCTTTTGCTCTAGACAACTCCTCTAGAGCTTTATTGTGTCTCTCCATTTCTTTCTCGTGTCCTGAGTGGCTAAGCTTGCTGAATATGAAGCTAGCTCCAGCGAAAGCTAGAGCGTTGAAGGTTCCTCCAGCTAGTACGCTTACCATTATACAATACTACGTATGACACTGGCAATGTTTTAGTGATCACTTAAACGGATCAACTGGTAGATACTTGTTGTCTTGAGCCCACTTGAAAACTAGTGTTGACAGAGACACTCATGCTAGAGCTAGTTTCAGTGTACCTTTAACGCTTTCTGGTGTCCCCAAAGGCTCTTTCATAACCTTTTTGGACACCATACTAACGATCACTGCTCCAGTAGTTATCATTAGAGCGTCGTAAACCTCGTTCATAGCCTCCTTCCTTGTCACAGTCATGATATACACTATCGTGTGTAAGGTCTGCAGCTAGTCTAGAGAGTCAAGCTTGTTAGGAGACTCTACAGCCACCTCGACCGCAGACTCGTCAGGTTGTCTTGCAACAACCGCTTCCAGCACTGGTTTGCTCGAGTCTCTAGACATAGCGTAGCAGATAGATATTATCGACAAAACGATACCTATAATACCTACAACGTTAACGCACCCACTAGTTGACTCGACTAGTGCTGCCTTCCTCTCTCTAGACACTCTATAGACGCTGCCGCTAGTTTTTTTCCCGCCTCTACCCTTTTAGGGTCTTTAGGTTTGTCTGACGTTACTGTAGACAAACTGTCCTCACTCATATACCATACCTGGTTTATGGTTCCACCACTATGTTTCCGAACTCCTTGTCGTACTTGTCGAACAACCCGTCGACTGGTGGGCACGACTCGGCTACCAGGTCGTCTATAACCTTTATGTCAGACACTAGCTCTTTCCTAGAGTATTCTATACCTCTAATGTATGACATTATCTTGGATAGTAACTTGCTGTAGTTAGTAGTAGCTACTTTACAACTGTTCTCTCTGTTACGTATCTCAGACTTTATAGCGTACCCTTGGATTAGCACCCCAGGTCCAGCTATACAAGCTATGACAATCGGATTTATTATTATGGACCCAGAGATGACTCCAACTGACGTTAGGAGCAAACCAGTCATCTCTAACACTAACCTTCTCCTCCTTAATTGCTTGTACCTCCACTTGTAGCACTTGTCTAGCTTGTGGTAGTACCTATACAAGTCTATCAGGAAAGTGTCGCTGTTGTCACGCCTTACAAAAGTATCTAGCTCGTCGCCGTCTAGACCGTCTTCGTGATGTTCTGTCATTGTGTAATACAACTAGTTACGTTGTTCCGTTTCCCTCTAGTATTCCGTACTCGTCCATCATACCTTGCGACAACCCAAATATTGTCGTATCGCTAACAAAACCTAACACTATCTTAATACCGTACACCTCCACATTGGCCGGGTAAATGTACGACACGCCTCTGTCTTTCTTGTGTCTCCCGTTCGACATTATAGTAGAGAACCCTTGCCCAGATCTCTTGAGCTTGGTGTTGAAACTAGACAGCTTAATGTTGTTGACTCTAAGCTGAGATCCGAAAGACAACCAGTGAGCAGACATCAGATGCTTCTCTCTCACGTCGACACCTGTTGGAGCCTCCACGGTCACGTTACCACCTGGGTTGTCTACACCTCCGACAACGAACTTAACTACCCCACCATAGTTCCTGTACCCAACAACCTTGTCGAACCCTCCGTCGTCGTTTCCCATAACGGCTTCTAGACGTCCGGACCCTGACACTGGAGTCGGCACTCTAGCAACCAAGAACACAGACACGTCTAAGTATCTCATATATGGAGTCATGATGTTCATCCCTACAACACTCCTCCCACCACTAACTAGAGCTCCGTCTAGTATCCTAGGGGAGTACCTCTCCTCGTGTTGGACGATAGCGTTAGACCCGTTGGCTACTAGTTTGACACTACCGTCTGGGTGAAACACAACGTTGTCCAACTCAGACACATTCAAATTGAACACCTCACTGACTGACAACGATGTCGGTGGTGGGGGTGGGAGAGGCGGTCCTGGCGGCTCTGGAGGTTCTGGGTCGGTATTGTCGTGATTACACGACTCGTCTACTCCGTAGAAGACACTCATTATATTATTACATGTATCTAACAATAACTAGAGTTATTATAGAGGATAACACTAGGGTCATCGTCAGACTACTGTCGGCAGACTTCGTTAGTCGACTATCTACGGTAGTGCCAGGACTCTCAACGCCCACACTAACAGTTTTAGGCTCACCTGGAGTAGTGTTCGACTTGTCTGGCCTAACAACCTTTGACTCTGTGACACTACTACTGTCTAGTGTGTCTAGGTGTTCTCCCCCACTGGTGTGAGTCTTAGGTCTGCTGGCTGGTGTTTTGTAGTTTAGACCGTCGTTGTACCCAAACTTCATTCCAGTCTCAGTAGACTCTCTAAGTAGGTTGTTATACCCTGGTATCGGAGTCTTTAGTATGACCATACTTCTTGGTATCAACCAAGTGTCTGGTGTCACCGCCATGTCTAACTTGACGTTGGTGTCTCTTATCGCCGTGTTCATCAGGTTGATCCAAACGCTAGGCGAATACTGGACAACAGCGTCCTCTACAATGTCTCTGAAGACTTGCTGGACCTCTCTACTACTAGCACGAACACCAACTATACTTTGCTTAGACTTAGCTTGGGCTCCTAGTATAGCGTACGTGTACACTTCTATTGACTGGTTAAGTAACTCCTGTCCTAACTCAGTCAGTCCATCAGACGTTCTAGAACAGTAACGTCTGTAGTCTCCATTAATATATTTTATTTCGTGTAACCAAGGACCAGTTAGTGCTAAGTGACTTCTAAGAAGTCTCCAGTCAGAGACGTACAGTCTAACTACGTCAGCCAAGTCTGACTTGCTCTTGCTCAGACGAAACATCACTCTTCTCATGGTGAAATACACGTGGAACCTCATGAGACTGGTTATCTGTTTTGGGACGCTTGGTGTCGGCGTGGTGTTCTGCAAAGACACTCCAGACCTATACGTAGCCACGTACATAGCGGCTATGGCTTGGTAGTAACTCTTTGTCAAGTCCCACACCGTGTTTATGTTGTCTCCAGTTGGTCCGTCCTGGTACCTCAACTTGGTGTCTATGACTATTTTAGGTAGGTTAGACTTGAAGTGGTTGGTGTCGTCCACGTACACGTCAAAGTCGTTGACTTGGAAGTCTAGCACGTACGGAGGGTACCACACAGTGTCCTCTCCGTTCCCTACTCTCTCAGTTGTGACCAACTTCTGAACCGACCCACCACTAGACCACACACCTGGGAACGGTTTGTTAGCGTAAAGCCATTTCCACATACTCTTGTCTTCCAAGAAAGTGTTGCTAGTGATGTCGGTAGACACAGTCTCGTTGTTCACGAAGTATACGTCTACTCTAGTGACGTCTCCGTTCTTAGTCTGGACTGGGTAGAACTCGAACTTCGACATCTCAATATGTGGATACTTCTTGGTTAGACTAGACTTAGACTTCTGAACAGCTACTTTGTAGTTCTCCGTAGCCTTCTCGTAGTTACTTCCGTAAAACAACTTAAGAGACTCGTCCTTCGGTCTACTTATTGTCAGGTACTTCACGTACTCTGGGTTGTCTTTGAACCTTCTAGAGTCTACACTAACATCACCGATGTTAGTGTTGGTGGCGAAGAATACGTGTAGACGCATGTTGTCGTCGACATCAAGAAAGAACCTAGTTTTGTCAGCGTAAGGGTACTTTTCGATGAACTTATCCATCCAAATATACAGTAAGCTATATGTTAAAGCTAACCGTGACGATAGAAGGGTCTAAGAAAGTTATAGACTTCCAAGACTCTTTCTTGACTAGTTCTAACCCTGTCGCCACTGTTAAGAGAGCTACTATATTTTGGGACTACTCGAACGTCAGACAAAACGATAACGATACCGTAACGTATGACGGAGTCGACTACGTCATACCTGCTGGGTACTACAGCTTCAAACAAATCGTGGAAGTTTTAGACGGCATAGGAGTCAAGCTTCTACCTATGGAGCCTCAAACAAAGTGCTCTATCACAACATCCAAAACGCTACTCCTACATGAGTTTGGGAAACTGCTGGGGTACGACAACAACGACACCATCACCGGAGTGTCTGTCTGCCCGAACACAGTAGACGTGAGTGGTGGTCTGAGATACATTAGAGTGGTGTCAGACATGGTCGACGACTCTAGAAGTATGCTTAACGGTTACAGAGACTACTGTCTAGTAAACCTACCAATAACTAGCGACAAGACCTTGAAAGGGTCTGTGCAAAACGTAGACACCAACTCCACAGCCGACTTAAGAAAAGGTGTGGTTGGTAGAGTAACATTCGAGGTCGAAGACCAGGACGGAAACGAGGTCGACGTTGGCGTCATTCTACTAGACCTATACATATCGTAAGTTATAATGGCTGAGGGAGGATCTGAGGAGATTGAAATGGAAGAGACCGAGGAGTCTAGTAACGCTAGACTCGCGAGGTTGAGAGAGGAGCTAGACACGCTTGACGACAAACTAAACTCAGGTCGATATGAAGGGATAGAACTAGTCGAAATAAACAAAAGAATCGACGTGGTGAGAATAGAAGAAAGAAAAATGGAGTCAGACAGATTCTCACGAAGTAAACTCAAACACAAGACGGTGTTGATCAAGGTTAGCAACGACGGTAAGACAGCAACAACAATTGTTAAAGGCAGCGACGTCGAAGACGAGACTAGGATGGGGGTCTCAGATTTGGGAGGCAGCGACGTCCGCGTCAAGACTACAACAGCGGGGGCACCAGATTTAGGGGGTAGTGGCGTAGTATCCCCTTGGTTGAGCGAGACGGAAGTTATCGTGAACTTAGTGGAGAGCCTTGAGTCAGTAGACATCAGAGGTGTTTACCCGGAAGACCTAATAAACCTAAGACAAAGAATTATGGTTAACCACAAGTCTGGCTTCGTCAGCTTCAAGCACATGACTAAGTCACGCTTGTCCGCGAGCTACACTAGAGTCCTGAAACCAACTAAAACGAGTAGTAGTGGTGTCACAAGCTATAAGTACGTCAAACGCACCGACGCAAACAGCGACGCTATAGACCAGTTCGAAGTGTTAGTCAAGTCTATCGCCGACCATGCCAAGACTCTTTCTAGAGCACCAACCTTAGAGTTAGGGGTAGACTCCAAAACAATCACTGACAGAATTGACGGGCTCTACCTATCTCTCGACGAGAAGAGAGAGTTAAGGGGTGTAGTTAACCCAACCGACACTATCATTAAGACTAGCAGACTAGTGTCGTTAGGAGTCATGATGAGAGACTACGAAACTAAGTACGCAGACGTCGAGAAGAAAATTGGAGAAGATAGGTCGGGCGAGACACCAACTTCTAGCAAAAGTTTGGAAAACCTAGAAATTAAACTAGAAGCTTTGCGAGAAGCTAAGGAAATAATCCAAGGAGAAGTGACACTACACCTAGTAGAAGAACAACAGGTAGAAGACGTTAGAAACCTACAAAAAGTGAAGGAGTGGCTAAAAGAAAACTTACTTGGAGTGTCCGCACTATAGTGATATCTGCTAGAGGAGCCGTATACAAAGGAGGGCAAGCGCTAGGAAAACTTGGTAGAGCTATAGCTAACCTAGCCAAGCAAGCCGGTCCTTTACTAGCCTCACTGCTAGGCGTCGTCGCTACCGTTCTAAAGTGGGGAGCCTACGGAGTGTCTTGGCTAGCGTCAAACCTGTGGGTTCTAGTGATAGCACTAGTGTGGTTCGCCTACGACCAGTACAACAGGAGATGAAACACACGCTATGTTATAGTATGAACACTAGCGAGGTAGAGCTACTACCTAGTTTCAGACGAAAAAACGTGTCTAGCATAAAAGGGTCTAGGACTAAACACGTAGTCACTCTAAACCCTAACAGAGCTAACCCTGGAGAGGACCTGTACATAGATGTCCCAAAAACCAAGAGGGACGTTTGCGTAGTTCCGTCAAGTCTTCATATTCTGTATGACTTCAAAAACTCTAACAGCAAGTCATGGTTCAAAAACAACTTATCCAAGTTGATAACATCTAGATTTGTCATCAGACTATCAGGAGAGATAGTGTACGACAACAGTGGAGAGAGCCACATCGGAGTGTACAAAGACCTGTGGAAGACAACAACCGACAGAGAATCTATGGTAGACTACGGAATAGCCAACGAGAACACTAGAAAACTAATATCTAAAGACGATAGTGACGAGGACGTCGCAGCAGACAGTCTAGTGTACCAAATCTACGGAGTCAAGCAAAGAGTCCACATAGGTAAGATAATGGAAGACCATGGTCTATACGCCTCGTTCGACATGAAAAACACTTTCAGGTACGTCATGACCCTACCTCAAGCTAAAGAAATAATGGTAACTCAAGACGGAGAGAGCGAGTACGGGTACTCACTAGAGAACCTCGAGCTAGAGTACGAAACTATCGAGAACCAAACAATCGCTACCGAGTCATCGTCAGGTTACATGTCTGGTAGGTCACTATACTACGACCACTTGACACTCATAAAAACTGTAGAGTGGGACAAAGACGTCACTATAGTAAACGAGAATATTAACATACCTAGAAAGTCCACCCAAGCCATCATATTCTTGTTCAGAGACAAGACGTCTACAGACAGCGAGACTTTCGAGTACCCTAACATAGACCTAGTAAAGGTAACTATCGAGGGAGTCCCTAACCAAGTGTACAGCCAAGGAATTCCGAAGTCAAGATTCTGGGACGAATCTAAAAGACTCTTCGACGACAAGACTAGCAACGACACGTTCATGAGCGTACACAAGTTCTACAAAGACGGATTCTCTCTAGTGATCGACCTGAGATCTAACGAAGACAACAGCAAAGTTATGACTGGTAAGAGAATCGTCAACACACAGTCTGGAGTTCTGTTGGAAATAACCAAAAGAGCTACCACCACAGACCTAACTTGCCATATATTCGTTTTGTCAGACGGTCTCCTAAACATTGTCAACGGAGACCTCCAGTCGATCCAGTACTAACACACTTGGTATATCATATGATAACACCATTCAACATGCTAGTAGTCGGGGCTACCTCGTGTGGGAAGACTAGATACGTTCTAGACATGATATCAGAAGAACACCACAAACACTTCGACTTCATAGTACTCATATGCCCAACGTTCGAGTGGAACTCAACACACACCGAGTGGAAACATTCAAAAGACCCAAACCTATTCGTCATCCAATGTGAGCAACACAAAGTAGACGCATTCCTAAAACTAATAGTACTTGTGTTCAAAGGAACTAACACTTTGATAATACTAGACGACTGCGCTAGCAGTCAAGACGTGAAAAACAGAACTAGCGAGCTAGTTAACCTAGGGTTCAGCGCTAGACACTACGGACTATCGGTTATAGTGATAACACAACAACTAACCTCGATAAGCAAACCATTCAGAGAGAACATATCAAAACTAGTCTCGTTCTACAACCCAAGTACTAACGACACTAAATTCATAACGAGTGACTACCTAAACGGAGTAGACAAAAAAGACGTAGACGAAATAGTAAGAAAGTTGAAACACAACAAATACTCTAGACTAGAGATAAACTTGAGAGACCCTCCATACAAGTACGAAGTAGTTGTTCCGCTAGAACAAAACATGTAGTACATTACATAGAATGCCTAAACGCAAGACTAAACCTATGGAAACTATTGACGAGTTAATCGAAGACTTACAAACAGCCCAAACAACCGTGCTCGAGGTAGACCAAGAGCCACTAGAAAGTCAGAAAGAAGACAAACCGCCATCTCAACCAGAACCTAGACAACCAACCCCAACCCAAGAAGACGTGGACAAAAAAAGAGACATTCTAGTCAAACTATCTGAAAACGGTGAGCTAGACAAGTCGGTAGCGTACCTAAAAAAAGCTTCCACTAAAGCTATACTAAAACTACACTCAGAACACGAGAGAAAAAGGGTTGACAGAGCTAACGACTTCATATGTGACATAATCCTAAGTAAGTTTGCTCAACTACTAGGAGGGCTAGACGCTGTAGAGAGCCCAGAAAACCTAGCCGACGAGCTAAGAAGAGACCCTCTCCTGAAACAAGACGTTAGGTATGTAGTAGACGTAATCAGCCCATTCCTACCGATGATAGGTGTCCTTCTGGTGGAGTGACAGTCAGCAAGCACGTGTACCAACACAAAACAAAAGAGCGAGAGGTTAAGCTAGATGACCAAACACAAAAACAAACCCCACCAACAACCCAACAACTCCCCACAGCATAACTCCACAAAACCAACCCAACAAAAAGCGACACCACCCCAAAATAGTGTCTAACAACCACACACAGCCTAACTCCACAAAACTAGCCCAACAAAAACAACACAACCCCACAAACAGTGCCCAACGACCACACACAGCCTAGCTACACAAAACTTGTCTAACAAAAACAGCCAAAACAGTAAAAACACAAAACTAGTGAGATACGAGAAAACTCTCTCCCTAGTAGTAGTAACGAAAATGGGGTTAACAGCGAATTTTTAAAATTTTCATTGCGAAGCATGAAAAGTTTAAAAATGCGCTGGTAGCCCCATTTTCTATACTACTTATAAACAACACACCATAGTGACTGCCGCATAGGCATGAGTACATATATCAATCGAACCAATACATCAGACGCTCTAACCATTGAGCTACCGAGACTCAGATGGAGAGCGAAGGTTACAATGATTTACTGGTTCGAGTGATTTATGAACTGCCTATGCGGCAGTCACTATATATCGGTAATGCTTGGATGTGTTAATACATATACTGCTGTAATGAATGTGGGAGAGCTTGGAGTAGACAGACGGTACGTGGATGATTGCCAAAATCGTATCCTAAGAAAAATAATTCTGAGTCCCGGACAGGAATCGAACCTGTAACCTGATTGCCAGTGAGCTTGACGATCGCCCATGTATCGTCTGTCTCTCCAAAGTTTCCCACATTCACTACAGCAATGTGTATATTAACACATGCAAGCATTGCCGGTATATAGTGACTGCCGCATAAGCAGTACAGAGCTAGTGGTTAAAGGCTGTATGCCATGACGTCCGCTTTGCCCGCGCGGGCGGAGCGGGCATTGTTTACTCGCCTTGGGACGGACGTAATGGCATACCGCCTTAATGTTTTGAGCGTCTCACCCCAATCAGAAGGTTACAGGTTCGATTCCTGTCCTGGACTCAGAATAGTTTTTCTGAGGATACGAGCTTAACGATCGTCCATATATCGTCTGTCTACAGAAAGTTCACACATTCACTACAGCAGTGTATATACTTCTCGGATAATGATCTTAAATCGTAGGCCCTTGGAACCCCAATTGGGCTTCTAGCCTGTTAGGTATTTCGTTCACCTCAAATAAGTGATAAATCTAATAAACTAAACTAATTGAGAATTACAGTAGGATTCATATGCATATCGTGTTAATGCAATGCAGTTTTATTTGTACTGAGCTTTTATTTAAATTTTAAACACGAAAAATGACGGTTGCCTCTTGCTTGAATAGTAGATAGTTTAACTCTTATATCTACATTCATGGAATGATGAACGTTTGTCAGCTTCTGTTATTATTTTCATAAAACGTTGGTTTTTTTCTAAACCAAAGGGAATGGAATTCAACTATCTGAATCCAACTATTATGGACATCCTAGTTTGGAATCGCTCATTCAAGAACTTAAAAGTCAGGTAAATGGTTGGAATTTTTTAAATATAAAAGGGAGAGATATTGATTTTATGTTCGAATAGCAAAGTACAATACTATAGGTCCGCTTATTCGGTCAATATAAGACGCGGCTTACGTGAGTCGCGTCTTATCTAAGTCGCGAACTGTTCGTATAAACGTTACAAATATAAGCATTATAGGTGGTACATGCAATACCAGAGCTGTGCAATGACGAATTAGTTTACAGATATGTCAATGCCTTCATATATTTTAGCCTTTTCCAAAAATGAGGGAGAAAAATGTCCAATTACATCTCATCCAAAGGTCCTATATATTTTTTGGAGTAGTCTAACAACAAATCAATTCGTCATTGCACAGATAATACCTGTATGAACTCACAGTGAACATTTCATGCATTATAGGTAAAATATGGTTTGATAATATTACAAAAATAGCATCTCGTGGCCTTCAAATTCCAGAATTTGAGGAAAAACACTTTAAGGTGGCTCGATAGTCTGAATCATGAGAAATTGCATTTTCCCCCATAAAATGTTTTGTAATGCAGATCTGAGCTTTATTTTGGTTCATTACATAGCTGTAGCGGTGGTCTTGATGATTGAAACGTTTCACACTTGTAGCATTTATATATCTAGAGAAATTGTGTTTATGATAAACGGCAGATTTTATGCAAATTAGTTTTCTGGATTTATTGGAAACACGATTTCTCCACTCAGGTAAACTTTGAGGGTATAAAACGTTTCAGTAAACAAGACCACCACATTGAACCAAGTTTTTATGCGGAAAAATGCAATTTCGCATGATTTAGACTATCGAGCCACCTTAACTCTTTCCTGTCCGGCTGAAAAACATCCAAAATTGAACTACCTCTTTGTTCTATTGATATCTCGGGAAATATCCATAACTGTTGCGAAACCTATACCTTTTCTGAAAGCCCAATAAACCGGCCGTTACCAATGCTTTTGAATTTTCCGAACAAGACACATTATGTTAATATAAATTTGCACGCCCGCGTAGCATCATGAAAATTCAAAATGCCACCAATCGCAGAATTGTTTATGAAATCAAATCAAATTTGGCGTGTGAGTCGATCTCATGTCCCTGTCGCTTGTCGAATTTCAATTTTTAATCTTGCGTTACTGTTTGCCGTGTTTTCCGATTGACGACTTCCTGGTCTTCTGTGACCCCTTTTGACTGGGCTGGGCAGGAAAGAGTTAAAGAGGTACTCCAGCCAAAATACAAATGTAGTTCATATGAAAGACCTTACTGACTTTAGTTTATTTCCAAAGTTTCAGCATTTCTATCAATTTAGTTAAGAAAATATGTCTAATTGAAGTTGAAAATTTGAGGGTTTTGACGCCATATTTGTTTTGAAAATATGACGTCATTGAGTACTTCTTTATCGGCAGTGGAGTTATTTTGATGGCGATCACATAGTAATAGCTGTTGTGAGTGCTCTTTGGATGAATATTATTCGAAATAAACTATTTATTTCTCATACGGGAAAGTAGAGGAGCTTTTTAGGCATAACACGAGATAGAAGCATAATATATTTATGTTTTTAAGATACTAATAATTATCAAAGTTTTGAAGCTTGGCATGGCGATGTTTAATGAAATAAAATCAAAGGTTTGCGGTTATACACCATGTTTATTTTAAAGATATATTATTCGCTGAGCTTTCGTCCCGTAAACTCAGGACTTCGTCAGAGCGTGACTAAACGTTTAAACGTTTTATTTCATACTAATAATTACTTTCAAGGCTTTGCATGGCCAGGCGCCTGTTTATATTACTGATTTGATAACTAAATATAAACCTACTCGTGCTTTGAGATCATCTGACCGAAATCTGCTACTTGAGCCAAAATCCAAAACGGTGACTCATGGAGACAGAACATTCTCGGTTGCGGCACCAAAACTGTGGAATTCATTACCACAGGAAATTAGAAGCTTTGATATGTTAAGTAGTTTTAAAGTGCACCTAACCCCAAAATAGTTTTCAGCGATATCAAATCTTGGTATGATTTCTAGCATTTCAGTGAAACAAATTTTCAATTTAGGCAAATCGCTCGATTTTTATGGCCTTTTGAATTTAGCTTTTAATGGCCCGGCGCCGTCGTATTTTTGACAACCAGGAGCCTGGATCTAGTACGTTTTCTGACGTCACGCAAGGTAGTCGGTAAAATATTCGTCTTATCGACTATTCCTGGGACTTCTCGACTGGTTCGTGTGTATCTTTCGGCGCTACAGCATGAATGGTTTGGTATACACAAATCCCGAGATCATCACTCTTTAATTTCGGATAATTTGGCTTCGTTTGGGCAGACCATAGTTAATCCTTCGCTCGTAATCTTCAGGCGTCAAGTGAGCTGAACATATAATAGTCGAAGCCTTCGAAGACCCGTTTTGCCTTCACGAAGTCAACTCTATGAAGTCAACTCATGAAACAGTATATGGAACGTAAATTTGATGCGCGCGCTGATAATAAACCGGAATATTTTTAAATGGTCTTACTAAAGTCACTGGTAAACCTCCATTATCCAGCTTAAACTGGGTCAATGCTCAAGGCTGATTATTAACAAGCAGAAGTCGAGAAAGTATAGACGGGTATTCTGCAATCTAACAATATTTTTTGTGATAAGGAATAGTGTGAAGACTTATACCTGAAATTAGACACGATTTATTCATGCAATTGACAGCTACACAACTGTTAACCATCTTTTCACTATCAGCAAACGAACGCAGTATATCAATGTAAATAAACCGACAATTTATAGTGAATTTGCATGTAGGCCGAAAGTTTATCTAGCCGAGTACCTTGCGTGACGTCACAATATTTACTCGTTCCAGACTCCTTGTAGCCACGGAAGTGGTCCATCAAAAAACAATGTTGTTCTGATGATCGTTTTTATTTCTGTTTACTTTAACAGACGTTTTCTATTCCAAGACATCGTCTCACTCATCACCAGCTTACGGAGAAAAACTGGTGCGTATATATACACTTATTGTTTAAAATGATATTGCATCATGATTTCTAAAACTATCGTTTTAACACAGTCATGTTACCGTAAATTCGTTAAAGGGCATATGAAACGAAAATTGAGATGACTTTTTATTGATTTATTTGAAAGAGGCTTTTCGCATTCTTGAGTTATTCAAGGTTGTGTAATATGACCTACCATTATGACCAATCTGAAAATGAAGTATAAACTTCAAAACTATTGAATAAAATTACTTGAAAATTTGCACAAGTATTGCTTCTGGATGCCGTCTCAGACCAAGGGGCACGTTGCCATTACGTTACATTTTTGAGCGTCTATTACTTCATGTATGCCTATCCTGCAGGCTCTAGTGGACAGCGGCTATTGAACACAACACAAAATTAGGCATACATGAAGTAATAGACTCTCAAAAATGACAAAAATACCAAAAATGACAAATTTGGACCGACATCTCATTGTAACGTGCTCCATTGCTCAGACTCGATATCCAGTGGGATTTTCTTTTCAATGCGACGTCATGAGTGCGAGGAACAAAAGACAAGCACTCAATGACGTCAAAATTGAAAAGAAAAACACCGCTGTACATCAGTCAAAACGTGCAAACTGAACAATTTCCCCCCAGGATACACCTGCACCAGTATACGAAATCTGCCTGATTAATCGTAATGCGTCAACGTAGCGTAGTGTGATACTGTACCTCGACATAGAATTTCACTCTTAGAACAAAATGAACACAATACTAGTGCTATTTGTTTTATCACTTTTAAGGTTCCATTTTGCAGCTCGATCCTGGGAAATGGCGAGAAAGTCAGCTTTACTGTCAGAATACAACCGTCTACTTCCATGAGAATACTTGAACATGTCTGATTTGCCAAACATATAATGACCTAATTTCTTGAATGTTTTCATGCTTGCAATAGTTCCGTTTATTATTTCTCGCTGAGCTTTCGACCAGTTTTATTCAGAGCAAATGCCAACATCCTGTTGACTCACGTCATATATAAACAGTACAGTTGATCAACTAAAATCACATAATATTACAATGGCATAGTAACGTTTATGCAAATTAATTAATTAATTAGTTAATTAATTAATTAATTAATTAAAATAAACACTCACAACACAAGACCAAACATCCTGTCTCTTCTTCTGATTTTAAAATACTCGCCTCATCAACTTCAAAATTTGAACTCTTACTAAAGGAAAGTCTCTTCATTTCTAAGCTTAACCCCATTCTTAACGCTAATATTAGCTCAGTACCACTTTCCTTATTCTACTACTGTATTGACTAATCCGTGTAATCCTTACTAAACACCTTCAAATAATCTTTTGTTTGACTAGCTGAAACATGATACCTTATTTACCTTTCGCTATACTTGTAATTTTAAATTTCAAATTTGTTATCCTACTTTGACCGTTTAATGTAATCTAATACTAGAATCTATGTGTATATACCAACAATTTGTAACTATCTTAAACCGCTCTGATGATGTTGCGCTGCAAGCAACGAAACGTTAGCAATTAAATCTCTTTTATTATGTCTTGTCTCAAAGTCATTTACTGGGCTCTAATATTTATCTTTAAAATAAATTAATTAATAAAAAAATAATTAATATTAATTAATTAATTAATTAATTAAATTAAACAAAAGTATCAAGATTGTTGACTGAAGAGAGCTGACCCACTGATCTCGAAAGAAGACTGGGTCGAGCAACCTATTGTGCGCCGATGGCAGAAAATGAAGCTGCAAAATTCTACAGGCGCCATTACTAAGGGACCAAAGTCGCAGTAAATCTGTAGACAGGTCATGAATCGTTGTGCCCAGTGATTTGAAAAATGTCTTCTGGTCCTCCATAGCAAAATTATTTTATTTTGTGGATGGTAAGAGCACATAATCCAACAAAAAACCTCATAGGAACCTCAGTTGGTCCCTTAGTAATGGCGGACTTCCGGCTTCATTTTCTGAACAATAGTTGCTCGATCCAGTCTTCTTTCGAGATCAGTGAGCTGACCATGTTGCTGTTTAGCCGTTGACCATCTTGTGAAATCCTGTTGCCTGTTGGCATTTGCTCTGAAGAAGAAAGGCCAGCAATAAATAATAAACGTGGTGTACCCAGTGAACTCTATAAGGACTGGAACGATAACTCCATTAACCTACAGAACTCGTGACTAGGCTCTCGGCAACGGCTTCCGTAGCTCAGTGGTCAGAGCATTGCACTAGCATTGCAGGGTCGCGGGTTCAATTCCCAGCCGGAAGGCCTTGAAGTTGCATTTTTCGCAACTGGTCCCGGTTTGGTCTTAAAATGTATGTATTCCAACACTCGAAATTTTCCTTCACCATAAATCCATAAGTTTTTCACGGATTATATCGCTGGGAGAACTATAAAACAATAAATCTATCCAACAACAAACTGCTATACGTGAACAAACAACTAATTGCCATAAATTCTTTCGTTAACGACTCTCGTCAACTTCGACGTCGTCGAAGTGGATTAATGGTCAAACAACGGCCATTACCAAATTCAGTAAAACTCATACTTGGCTGTCGATTTATCATTTATGTCTCTTTCGCAATCATCCTTATTCGTTTATCAGGAGATGTGGAGACTAATCCAGGACCAACTATTGGTACCCATCCGGCAAGAAGAGACAAACGGATAAATAAACGGTCATTATTAACGCCAACCTCTTCCGCCATGGATGACAGCCCAGTAGTTACCGAACTACCCCCTGCAGGTCAGTCTAGTTCTAACCTGCAGGGGGCAGGCGACCCTGGAACAACCAACTCTAGAGCTTCAGTTACAGAAGGCTTAAAGCCTTAACCTATCAGTCGATGAAGTGGCCAATTGTTTATCTAACTTAGATCCGTCAAAAGACTGTGGTCCCGACGGGATTCCAGCCCGTGTCTTAAAAGAGTGTAGCGTGCAGATTGCGCCAAGTCTCTGTGCATTATTCAACCATTCTCTGCTCACTGGGCGCTTTCCCTCTGAATAGAAGACTGCTGATGTCACTCCCGTCCATAAGAAAGATCTAAAAGAGTCCGCAGAAAACTATAGACCTATCTCCTTATTGTCTGTTGTTAGTAAAGTCATGGAACGCTGCGTCTGCAATAGATTCTACATGCTCATGTCTCGCACGTGATTACCCAGTTACAACACGGTTTCATGCGAAACCCAGTTACTGTCTGTTCTTCACTCAATTGGCGAAACTCTTGATAAGAATATTCAGTCGGACGTTTTATACCTTGACTTTGCCAAGGCTTTCGATTCCGTCGACCATGCCATACTTATCGAAAAGCTTAAATGGTATGGAGTAACAGGCAATCTACTTGAATGGTTCACCGACTACCTAAGGGATAGATCACAGAGGGTTGTTATAGAAGGCGTCGCCTCTTAGCGCTCATCAGTCACTTCCGGTGTACCCAGGTCCTCTACTCTTCGTTTTATTCATAAACGACTTGCCTGACGTCATCCAAAAAGAAACAGACGCTACCATTAACTCATTCAGCCACTGCGAGAGCCTTCAGCGTAACCTGACGAGCCTGGTAACCTGGAGCCGCGAATCTAATATTAAGTTCAACGCTTCAAAGTGCAAGGTACTTACAGTAACTCGAAAGAAAACGCCAGTGACCTATGACTATCACCTAGGGGACGTGAAGTTACTACGCGTACGGGAAGAAAGGGACCTTGGTGTTCTCATTTCTGATAAACTCTCCTGGGATTCCCATGTTACGTCTGTCGTAGCAAAAGCAAATAAGCTACTCGGTTTATTGAAAAGAACCTGTCCCCTGATTACAGATATCACAGTTCGACGGACATTATACCTAGCATAGCACATCTGAGATTTAACGAGTGCTACCGAGGTGTGGTCGCCAGCAACAGTTAAGCTAAAATCCATGGTATAGAGAGTCCAACAACGCGCTACGCGGTGGATCCTAAGGTCGAAACCAGGCGAGACGTCGTACAAGGATAGGCTGCTGGCCCTTAACCTGCTGCCTTTGGTGTATGATAGAGAAATAAAAGACCTGAGTTTCTTCTTCAAAATAATCTTTGGCCCTACTAATTTTAATATTGAATGTTTTGTTTCGTTTGTGCAGCATGGGCGCACACGTAATGGGCGCACACGTAATCTTAACCCAACTTTAACTTTAAAACCCACCATTTGTAAAACCAGTACTTTCCAAGCTTCGTATTTTAACAGAATTGTTAAACCCTGGAACTTTATTTGCAAGTTAGCCCCATTACATACTTTCCATAGTACTGCTTCTTTTAAGGGTTTTCTTTGTAACTTATATTTTTCTTTACTTAATAATACTTTTGATATAGACATGTCCTGCACATGGTCGCTTGTGCGCGACTGCCCCTGTCACCGGGCTTAAACTTTTATGTATATAATAATGTATTATTGCCCCTTTCATGTATTTTTATGATGTATGTTTTCCTATCGTAGGGCTGCGCCTCGCATGGGACCGTGTCCCGTTCGCGCAAACCCTGTGGGCTCGTCTTTTATTTTTTCTTGTATCTATGTGTTTTTATTAGTGTGTCACATAGACGTGTCCAATAAAGCTGTTAAACAATCCTTTCAACATGTAGTTTGATCGAGTGAAATGCCAAATATTACCTATAATATACCCAGAATCTTATCCCGGCATTACCCACCTTATATACAGAACTCGTGACTAGGCTCTCGGCAACGGCTTCCGTAGCTCAGTGATCAGAGCACTGCACTAGCATCGCAGGGTCGCGGGTTCAATTTCAGCCGGAAGGCCTTGAAGTTGCATTTTTCGCAACTGGTTCCGGTTTGGTCTTAAAATGTATGTATTCCAACACTCGAAATTTTCCTTCACCATAAATCCTTTCAACATAAGGTATAAAACATGCGTGTTGACCGCGTGTAGTGCACGAAACGGCAGTAGCAGAAAAAATCGATGTATGGCTGAACGGAAAATTTTTTTGAACTTTGAAAAAATCAACTTTTTGGGAGCTAAGCTGTTGGTTTTTTAAAAAGACAAAATGCAATACGTTGGTTGAGCTTTTTTCTTCAATAATTTATAGCGATGAATGCGGCTTAATTAACAAATAAAATATCCGTCAAACAAAAGGAAAATATTGGCCGAAATTTGAAAAAAATACAGGTTTCTTTTGATTTTCTTTTCCATCTTTTGAACTTTTGTGACCTATTTATTAAGATAGATATCAAAACACAATTTAATGTTATTTTTTGTGTATGTTACTGCTAAATCTGCTCCGAAAAATGTGTCAGAAGTTCGATCGTATCTGGGAATGATCAACTATTACCAGAAGTATTTACCTAATTTGTCGACAATCCTGGCACCGTAACACAGCCTGCTGGAGAAAGGGAAAAGCTGGAAGTGGAGTGAAAAGCACCAAGAGTCATTTGGAAAGAGCAAAGAGCTATTAAAGTCTTCACATTTATTGGTGCATTATGATCCAAAGAAGGATTTAATACTGGCTTGCGACGCGTCACCATATGGTTTGGGGGCTGTTTTGTCTCATCGACTGGAAGATAACACAGAACTACCAATTGCATTTGCCTCAAGATCACTGTCTGCTGCAGAGAAAAATTATTCTCAATTAGACAAGGAGGCATTAGTCTTTGGTGTCAAGAAGTTCCACCAATATGTGTATGGTCGACATTTTACCATTTACCAATGGCAGCCGCTCGAATTCAGCGGTGGGCATTAATTTTATCTGGTTATGACTACGCCATCCAGTACAAGGAAGGAAGTCAGAATGCAAATGCCGATGCTCTCAGTAGATTACCATTGCCAGATACCCCTGGTTCAACACCAGTTCCTGGAGAAACAGTCTTACTGATGGAACTACTCGAGACTACTCCAATAAGAGCAGAGCAAGTAAAGAATTGGACAAGGCGAACTACTGTACTGGCAAGAGTGTTGAAATTCATTAAGCAGGGATGGCCAGCAAGTGCCCCGATGCTGATCTCCAATCATATTTTCAAAGACGAGACGAGCTGAGTGTCCAAGATGACTGTATCCTGTGGGGAAACAGAGTGGTTGTTCCACCCCAAGGAAGGGGAAGAAGCCAAGTTGTTGACGAATTGCATGAAACCCATCCAGGAATTTGCAAGATGAAAAATCTAGCAAGGAGCTACGTGTGGTGGCCGAACATGGATAATACACTGGAAAATAAAGTCAGAAATTGCAACCAATGCCAGATGAATAGAAAGAATCCTCCCGAGGCGCCACTACATCCCTGGGAATGGCGCGCCAAGCCGACCATGGGAAAGAATTCACATCGACTACGCTGGTCCATTTATTGGGAAAATGTTCCTCATTATAGTCGATGCATACTCTAAGTGGCTGGAAGTTCATCCTACGAGTGTGGCAATATCAAGAGCAACAATTGAAAAGCTTCGATCAACATTTGCAATCCATGGTCTTCCTACAACAATCGTCAGTGACAATGGCAGTAATTTTTGCAGTGAAGAATTCCAGGAATTCCTGAAGAAAAACGGGATTCACCACAGAAAGACTGCTCCATATTATCCGGCATCTAACGCACTGGCGGAGAGGGCCGTGCAGACCTTTAAAGAGGGTTGAAGAAGATGTCGAATAAATTAAGTTTAGAATCCAGAGTGTCCCGGTTTCTATTCAAATATCGTATTACGCCGCACTCAACCACAGGGATAGCACCAGCTGAACTGCTTATGAGCAGGAAACCAAGATCTCGCTTAGACTTGTTATATCCGGATGTAAGAGAAAGAGTGCAGAACGAACAGAGAAAACAGAAAGCATTACACGATCAACATGCAGTGGACCGAAGACTACAACCAGGTGACCAAGTCTACTCGAGAGAATTTGGAAAACAACAAAAATGGTGTCACAAACCGGACCAGTTTCCTACACCATACAGTTGGAAGACGATCGCGAAGTTCGTCGTCATCAAGATCAAGTGATCCGGAAGGAAACTCCTCAAGCGAATGACAATGAACTTATTGATCCAGACCTCAACAGCCAACCGGCTCCAGACCAACAAGTTGTTTGCGAAGAAGATACAACTCCAACAGTAAGATATCCAGAGCGAGAGAGACGGGTACCAGACTATTATTCTTGATTAAATTATATGGGTAACTAAAGATACTAATACAATGAACACTTGTACAATGAACACTTGTACAATGAACTTTGAAGAGAGTTGAAATTATTAGTTTAGTCCAGAAAAGAAGGAGTGTAATATCCGGGAGTCCTTACTTCCGCTATTGAACAATCACCATGAGGTAGACCAAAATGGCGTGTTTTGGAAGCTGCATTAAAGTGCATTAAAATAATAGTCTCTTGTGTTTAATATCAAGATACTACAATATACTAAAGAGTTTATACGAGACAATCTTTGATGAATATTGTGATTTTATTTAAAACACAATTTATTGTTGTCCTTGGACACATGGTATATAACAAAACAGTATACAATTGATTAGATTGATTAATGCCCTAACGTTTTTGAGTTCTAGCACATTTCACTCTCTTTCGCTGACCACTCTTTTTCACTCTCTTTCTCTTTTCGCTGCTGTTTTTTGAGTTTTTGGCATGGTTAGCCTTCCATCTGTTGACTTGACAGTTTTCTCCGCTTTGGGCGCACCTTTCAAAAACTTCTGAAACCAAGTTTCTTTTTCTGCTTGTGATTTGGCAGCCCAATTATCTTGGCTAATTTTAAATTTTGCCATCCAAGGAGCGACTACATAATTCCCATCCCATAATTAAAGAGCACGCCTAACATCTGCGTACTGAAGTTGTACGATCTTGTACATTTTTTCCACTAAATCCGGAATTTTCTGCACTTTCCAATCGCACGAAAGTTTCAAAATAAATAAAACTAACTAATATTGATCACGGACGGTCATAATTACATCCCGGGCGGTCACGAACGGTGTTTAGTATAGGACCGATGTTAGCCCTTACTTGGCTCTTACTTCGTGTACCGGACACAGAATATTACATCATTGAAATATTTAGTTTAAAAGTATAGGGTTAGTATTCTTTTATTTCAGGGTTAGGACTAGAGTTTTTATTTGGGTTATGGTTAGGGTTTTTGTTCTGGTAAAGCTTCTGAATCCTGAGAAAATAACCTTGATGTGTCTATGACGTAGTCTGTGTCAATTGTGTGTCCGGTACACGAAGGAGATGCCATTCATGTAAATTTATGTGTCCTATCCGGTACACGAAGTGTAAAATGTTAGGTAGCACTGTATAGAACTGCCTCGTTCTTTAAAAAATCCCGTTTATTTTATCTAGGATAGGTTTAATTCATGAATTGGACAATTCTAGGACAAAAATAAACGGGATTTTTTAAAGAACAAGGCAGTTCTATACAGTGCTAAATTTCGGGTGAAGTTTTATATAAATCCTAAATGGCGTCACATAGACTATCGGTAGTAAAATTCGAAATTAAAATCAGCTGTTATTTCTAAAATAAAGAATTATCGTAAGAGTCAGGATTAGGTTTAGGACTATGTTTTAAATTCGGGATACTTATATGAAACGTCAGCCGGATTTTCTGATCCTTTTAGTTTAAGATGCGAAAATGAATCAGTTGTCGAGTGTTTTCCCGTTATTTACAACACAAACTACGGCTCCATTACAGTACAGTAACTATGAAGCCGCAGGATTAGCGCGTGGCGGCAAGATACGGTGTCGGTTGTCATTGTTTCGGAATAAGACAATAAGAGGCTGTGTTAGGTTTATTAATAAGTGATAAACGATTCCAAGTTTGATGAATATTTCTTATAGCATTTAAGTTGAAGTAAATACTGTATGCGGTGCATAGTATGTTATTACATATACAGTATATATGGTGTACAGTAATTGTGATTTTAAATTACATAATTAGTATAAAATAATTGATCAATATTGCAGTCTGGATGACCAGACATTTAGCATTTATCTACAACAGTTTGTTTCTTATCAGCTGTTCTAGGCACTGGTGAAGTGACACGAACATCTTTTTCTACTAATTCTACCTTCTTCACCGACTTGATATGTTTTGATATCCCTATGTCTTTTTCATCAAATGGTTCAGGGACTGGAGAAGCTGGAGGCTTTTCTGTAATTTCTTTACTGTTTGAATCCGCGATCGGTGAGTGAACTGTTAAAATCTCTGCAGCACCATCATACTTCAAATTTACATCTGGGTCTTTTGGTTTTCTTTTCATGCCCTGGTTTGTATCCCAAGTGCCAGCAAAACCACCCCAAGGACATTTTTGAGAGTGTGGTATTCCTCCGAGAAGATGTCCCCTGTCATTGGCAATGGGCTTTGTGTAACCTTCGAGTTGAGAGGGTCTCTGTTTTGAAAAGCAAAACATGCACAGTCAATATTGAGTCAAATAGCTTCCAAAGATGTTTTGGCCAAGCCAGAGAAATTAACAAGAGCATGGGGACAGGCAGACTTTTGAAAAATCAGATTTTTGGACAGCAAAGCAAAATATTTTTCTCAAAAAAAAATTTACAGGTTTCCCCCTTTCTAATGTTTTTTTTATTTCTGTTAATACATGTAGCTGCTGTTTATTTTAGCTATTGTGTAGCTTTCGTTACTAATTTTTGTCAAGAATTATATGCAGGCATGACAATTGATTGCAAGATCGATTTAACGTGTATATGCTGTAACATGAAGTAGCAAAAACGTAGTTTAATAGAACCGCTGTTCAATACATTTGATAAGCTCACTTGATCACGGTTACGCCTACCAAATTTTTTTGGTGGCCACGCCCGCCAAAGTTTTTGGACGGCCAGTTTTGAAATCCTGGCTAAAAGCCTGAGGACAGGTAAATTAAATGCGCCAGGAGAGGGGGGCGAGGCGCAATGGGCGAGATTTCCCTGTAATCCCTGCCAAAACATTGCTCGCACAGCCTTGGAAGCAATTTGGCTCGGGAAAAAGAATCCACAGAGTTGCCTGCGGAGGCAATCTCGTTCCCAGTGCCTTCGCCGCGCCACGCAAACGGAGGCTCTGGGATAATCCATCGCCAGAGGGCCGGAAAACAGGGCGTCGATGCCAGTAATAGACCGAGCGTAGTTTCTGGTGAGAACTATCTGTTCTAATATCTAGTTCTTCGGCAAGAATCTTCCCTAGACACGTTAATAACTCTCGAGGATCTCTTCAGAGGTGAAAAAAATTGTTGTCTGGTGTTTAAATTAGCAACCAATTGGGATTTTGGACAGAAAAGAATATGATTTTAGAATTTATGTAACTCGCGGCAATGAAATCAAAAAGGTCGATAAACACTGCATTGTGTATTTATAATAATAGGTGTTGGCTGATTGTTGAAACTTCAAACAATATAAAAAGACTTGACAGCACAAAAATTAACGGTAACATCTTTTTATAAACGACCATGACACACCTGACGCTATATACAAGTTTACGTGCCGTTCGTGAGGCGTGGGAAAATCTTTGATCAATCTTTGTTTTGATTCTCAATGGCTTGTGTTCTCGTTTCTGTTCTGCAATATAAACTCTAACGTCCGATGATTTAGTTGGAGAATAACTGAGCCAAGAATAACTGAGGCAAATTTTTACACCATGGATGGATAACTCTCTGGATAATGCGACTTGAGGCGCTCTTTCTTGCATTTCGCGTAGAATGTCAAACCATTTAAACGTGGACAAGTTTTTTTGAGCTTTTCTGGAAACACGACTAAAAGTTTGTCCGAAGATAACTTTTTTGGTGTAAACTCTGCCATAAGAACGAAGTATAATACCGTTTGAAGTTTTGAACGATATTAAGAGCTAATCTAATTAAAGGCAATCCTTAGTTAACCAATCAAACACTTCCGGTGATGGATTATCCCAGAGCCTCCGTTTGCGTGGCGCGGCGAAGGCTCTGGGAACGAGATTGCTGCGGAGGAGGCTAATAGAAATACAACCTCGTACCCAGGGTCTTATCTCCGCCACGCCCCCCCCCCCCGCGTTGCTTTGCAAGTGTCATGCTGGGACACATGGCTGTTTTTGAGGATTTCAAGTTGATGTCCCAAGGACTTTTGGCTAGGTTTGTCCATAGTCAATGGAGATATGGTCTGGAAACTCAACTAAAGTCTTTGTTCTATCTTTTTGTTCGTCTTTATGCAATTTTGTGCACGGTGCACGGTCACTGAACCTATTGTATTTTAGTATAATGAAGCAATCATCCAATAGAATCGTTTGGGTTTAATCGCTCAACCGTGTTGTTTAAATATTAATAAACCTAAAACAAAGGATGTGCACGGTGTAAGGTACGGTTCAACATCAAAACGTAGCTCATTATAGTCGCTTTGAAGTTTGCCGAGTTTCCAGACCATATCTCGATTGACTATGGTTTGTCTAAAAATAGTGAATTGAAAATAATCGAAGAAAAAACTGTTTTAACATAGCTATTCTGCGCAACTTCTCCACAAGGGTAGGGGACAGCAGAGTCTGGGGCTCGTTTTGCTTGAATGTAGACTAACTATGTTGAAATTTAAATTGCTTTCCACCCGATTATTTTCAATTCACCATTTTCAGACAATACTGGCCAAAATTGTTGGGATTTTTTTAAGGATTTGCATACTGTACTATCATGTCCCAACGACTTTTGGCCAGGACTGTAGTTACAAGTAATATAATTGTTACTTTTTCGCGAGTAACTGAAACAGTAATTAGAATAAAAAGTAACGAATAAAAAGTTACATTAAAATTTGCTGCTGATGACACTGTTACTTTTTGCTCATTCATAGATTTATTTAAGTTTAGACTTTTGTTTGTTTTATATATATATAAGGCGACACCAACTTAATTTTGCATTATATGGGCATGCCTTAAACAAAAATTCAGTGATTGGAAAAAAAATAAAATTGTGTTTGGAATGTTTTTCCCCCCGAATTCGGAAAAGCCTGTTTGCAACCTGAATTTCCGGTTTTGGAAATTTCGGGCTGCAAGCAGGCTGGGTTCTATTGGTCAAACGTCAGTGTACATGCGCAATCAGTCTTAGACGGAATGGAAAAGAGCGCCGGAAATTGATTAGGGAATGGTCACTGGACAAGACTCTCTCGGACGTATTTATCAGCATCTCGGAGGGCGCTGGTGTTGAGTGTTTGACAAAGACATAATGTTGGAAAGATTGCCGACAAAGTGAATGAAGAAGCCAATTTAGGAATGCATTGGTTTAACGTACAGTATGAAGTTTCAATTACATTTCAAAAATCCATAAATTTTTAACACAAAATTAAGTTGGTCTGGCCTAAAAGCTGGAAGTCACTCAATTTTTTATTTGTACCCACGGCAATACATTCTGGTCAAATGATGCAAAATGCATAGAACAACTCTAAGAAAAGCAAAGCTGTCAAAAAGAAAGAACTCCGCTATATTGGCTCACAACATGCCTCGCGGTTCGCAAAACCTTGACGGAAAATATTGTGCAATTTTGAAAATTTGTGGAACCCCAAAAATAATAAAAATATAAGTGAAGCCAAATTTAAGACTTGTGCTACCACACATAGCTGGCGTAATATAAATGAAGCCAAATTTAAGACTTGTGCTACCACACATAGCTGGAGTAATAACAATGAAGCCAAATTTAAGACTTGTGCTATCACACATAGCTGGAGTAATAAAAATGAAGCCAAATTTAAGACTTGTGCTACCACACATAGCTGGAGTAATAAAAATGAAGCCAAATTTAAGACTTGTGCTATCACACATAGCTGGAGTAATAAAAATGAAGCTAAATTTAAGACTTGTGCTATCACACATAGCTGGAGTAATAAAAATGAAGCCAAATTTAAGACTCGTGCTATCACACATAGCTGGAGTAATAAAAATGAAGCCAAATTTAAGACTTGTGCTACCACACATAGCTGGAGTAATAAAAATGAAGCCAAATTTAAGACTTGTGCTATCACACATAGCTGGAGTAATAAAAATGAAGCCAAATTTAAGACTTGTGCTATCACACATAGCTGGAGTAATAAAAATGAAGCCAAATTTAAGACTTGTGCTATCACACATAGCTGGAGTAATAAAAATGAAGCCAAATTTAAGACTTGTGCTATCACACATAGCTGGAGTAATAAAAATGAAGCCAAATTTAAGACTTGTGCTACCACACATAGCTGGAGTAATAAAAATGAAGCCAAATTTAAGACTTGTGCTATCACACATAGCTGGAGTAATAAAAATGAAGCCAAATTTAAAACACGTGCTACCACAGGTAGCCGAGTAATAAAATAAAAAATTAATAAAAAATTGTCATATAGATAATTAAGATATTTGTCTAAATTTAAGTAAGTCCTAATTTAAGAGGAACACTAAGATCAGAGGCAAATTGCCTTCTAGGTAAACACATTTTCATCAATGAATGTTTGTATTAATGCGAGCTTAAATACAGTATTGTTTAACTAGAGTACATTTAAATGAAGTTGTTATATAGTTAGTGTCAAAGTTCAATTTTTCTGTTTTCCGATTGGACAAAAGCGTATCACGTGCCGGTCCGCAAAACATCGTGTTTACTGCATTGCCCTGGCAACGAGGCAACCGGTCCATAACAGAACATTTATTGACCGGTCCACAATAGAATGGGTGCAGTGCGCATGCGCGTCAACCGTGAAGTTCCAAAGTTCATTTTATAGTTTTGCTGTTATAGTTTTGTTTTATAGTTTTGGTTTCAAAGTTCACTCCAATAACCGGTGAATTATTCATACTTTGACACTAATATACTATATAACAAAACACTTATTTACTGAGACCTCGGGAAAGCAGTGTGTTTTGTGGCCCCTCGACCGCCGTTGTTGCCCTCGGCGAGGGCTGCACCCAGGTGGAAATCTTGTCAAGATCTTACAAGATCTTGTAAGATCTTGTAAGATCTTGTAAGATCTTGTAAGATCTTGTCAAATCTTGTAAGATCTTATATAAGATCTTATACAAAAATTCTTATAAGATCTTACAAGATCTTATAAGATTTGTGTAATATCTTGTAAGATCTTGTAAGATCTTGTCAAATCTTGTAAGATCTTAAATAAGATCTTATAAGAAAATTCTTATAAGATCTTACAAGATCTTATAAGATTTGTGTAATATCTTGTGAGATCTTGTCAAATCTTGTAAGATCTTATATAAGATCTTATATGAAAATTCTTACAAGATCTTACAAGATCTTATAAGATTTGTGTAAGATCTTGTAAGATCTTGTTAAATCTTGTAATATCTTAAATAAGATCTTATAAGAAAATTCTTATAAGATCTTACAAGATCTTATAACATTTGTGTAATATCTTGTAAGATCTTGTCAAATCTTGTAAGATCTTAAATAAGATCTTATAAGAAAATTCTTATAAGATCTTACAAGATCTTATAACATTTGTGTAATATCTTGTAAGATCTTGTCAAATCTTGCAAGATCTTAAATAAGATCTTGCAAGAAAATTCTTATAAGATCTTACAAGATCTTAAAAAAATCTTACAAGATCTTGTACGATCTAGTAAAATCTTGTAAGATCTTAAATAAGATCTTATAAAGTAATTCTTACAAAGTCTCCTCGCTGTGTTTTTCCGCCTCGCTGTGTTCCGCGTCCCGAATATAACCCACTCCCCTCAAACAACCGTCTGCTACGCAGGCTAAAACGAAAGCTGATATGGCCTCATTTGCCACAGTGACGTCAGGATTCAGTAAGGACAGATTATGGCGCAACCAATCACAACAGAGTTCTGAGTCAGGTGTGGTATTTAGTGTTCTGTGATTGGTCAACACTTGAAACGTGTGATCATGCTTTTCAAGCATCGCGCTATATTCAAAACTGAAAAATGCGATCTGCACGTATATTTTTACCGAACGAAAGAAGATTATTTGTGATAATGGAAACTTCTAACAAAGGGAGAACTATTAGAAAACTCAAAGGTAAGGTTCAAAAGAAAGTGATTTTAAAATCCGTCAAGGCAATAGTGTGTTTTGCTTGTCCTTTGAAAGGATAATAATAGAGTTGATATAGCATATTAATTCTGATCTATTTGTGAATTTGCGTTGCTTTGTAGAGTCAACGGAATTATTGATTTTCTTCACGAAAGATTACTCCGCCGTTACAGTTTCAAGAAACAAGGTTTTAAGAACGATTCAACAACTATTAGTGGTTTGAAGGAAAAATACCTGGGAGCACGTGGATATTGGCGAGCCAGGACCATGAAAAGGTCTAATAAAACCGGTGAGCCAAACACTTTCATGTGTCTATACAGTTTGTGATAATGAAGATTATATATAAGTGTATATTTATGATTTATAGACTCAGAGCGAGGGGAATTCGACGAAATATTACCCGCGAGGGATGATGGTGTCCAGTCAAAACGTCAAAACGTCCTCGTGTCCGCTGGTCAAAACGTCCTCGTGTTCGCAAGTCAAAACGTCCTCGTGTCCGATGGTCAAAACGTCCTCGTGCTCAAAACCATAATGTTCATAAACCTTACCATATTTACTAAAGCTAATCGACTTGCACTAAAGCTAATCAAAATTAATGCATTTTTATTTTGATGACTTAGAGTTATCAAAATCCGATCGAATCCCGAAACGCGTCAAAATTGCATTTTCTATTAAAAAAGAAAATATATTCGCTCCTGATATAAACACTTTTAAAAATCCATAACAACAATACACCTTGACTCATCCGGTCTGCATGGCTTTCAAAATTGCCTTTGATGGACAGTTTTATTTGCTTTCAAAAGCTGAATAATAGCGCCGCGTTACCGAATCATGTCAAAAAACTATGGGTTTGATGTTTTAGGGTTATTGTTAACATTAAAATTGTTATACAGTATATATATGTTATAAAAAGTGCTGCGTAGACAGTGTTTTGAATATATAGCAAAGTGAAAAGGTGGTAAACTGCCAAGAATTTAGTGACGAGATACTGACGTTTCGAGGGCTCCGTTCGAAACGTCAGTATCTCGTCTAAATTCTTGGCAGTTTACCACCTTTTCACTTTGCTATATATATATGTTATAGACGAAATATTGAACATACAGTAGATATCTAACGTTTATATAGTAAAGATAAACCCGTGATAGAAAATTAGCCAATCAGATCGAAATAACTTAATAACAATTTCATGAGATTTGTTGAGATATTTCGGCAGTTCACCAACCTTACTATATTTCGATCTTTTAGTGTATTTCAGCACACTATTTTTATTTCGCTGCATGTATATATATATATATATATATATATATATATATATATATATAGATGTTGTAGATAACTAGTATCTCGCCACTGACAAATCATGATATTTTCCGATAGACACGTTCAAATATTATATGAGTTACATTTTCAAATCTTACTTCTGCCAGTCTGGTTTTTGATCTCGCTAAATACTGAAGCAAATTGTCGTTATGGATATTTTTGTAGATTGCTTGTTCTAGCTTGCTTCCAAATAGTATACAAATAATCTCGATTTCTTCTTCGGACAGCTTAGCAAATTTTGGTAACACGGCATCGTGCAGTTATCGCTATTGACAGTATTGTGCATGCTCAAAATTTTTTTTGCATTTTGCAGCAAGAAATTATTAATTTGAATTATAGATGATGGCAAAGTAATTTGATATAGTTGTATATATAGTCACAAAAATGTTGTTGTAATGGCCCATGCGTGTTGTGTATATTAATTAAAACAGTGTTGTATATATATATCAGTTTGATAGCATATTTACGTGTCTAGTCAATTATTAAATCTTGGTTTCTGCATGTATTTGACATGGTTATTAATATGTTCTGAACATTATTAGTCCTCTGGATAAGACTATGATTTTTAACCGAGGACGTTTTAACTTTTGATCTGAGGACGTTTTGACTTTGACTGAGGACGTTTTGACTTGAGGACGTTTTGACTTGAGGACGTTTTGACTTGAGGACGTTTTGACTTGAGGACGTTCTGACTGGTAAGCGGGATGATATATCATTCGTTCGAACCATAGTTATTAACTATGTTCGAACCGTCGAACGGCGTTCGAATAACTTGCTCACGGCTTGCCAGCGTTCATCAGTATTCAGTGCTAGCGTTCGAATGGCTTGCTACTAGCGTTCGAACGGCTAGCTACTAGCGTTCAAACGTTTGTGAAAGTCGACGAATTCCCCGAGCGTAGGGTAAAATTATATATTATACCGAAACAATATTGAATGCGGTCTCGAAATGAAACGTCTTGTTGTTCGGCTCGTATTTCGCGCGTGGCATTATGTTTCGCGCATGATATAGTATGATACTCGAGTCGAATTGGGAAATGAATACACAAAATTATTATTCCCCTCCACAGCGGGTTCTTAACAAGATTTCTGTGCCATCTAGAAATCTTTGGACAAATTACAAGTAAATAATTAAATATTTAATAGTTAAACATTATCTGAGAGTTGTAGTTAGAGATTTTTTAATACCATTGAGTATACCGGTATGGTTACTTTCTATAGACATTTTCCCAGTCCTAAATTTTACCAGTAAAAATTCTGGTAAAAATGGTTTAAGTTGGTACTCAAAAAATTTCTGTGGCACTGGTATACTCACCAGTTTATATCGGTACAGACTTTAAATTACCACCAATTATATCATATATATTTGACTACAGCAAATGATTGTAAAATTATTTGCAACATTGAGTAATTAATTATAATAATTAATTTTCCATTGCAAAAATTGGTTATGGTGTATGCTAATACTGTAGATAATTTTAGGTTAAACAGATTTTTGTCAAGAAAATTATTAGATATTTTTAATAACACAGCTACCTTTATTTTTCAGCTCATTTGTGCACTTATTTTGATTGGGGGACTCCAACTGGCGAAGAGAACCAATGAATATCCAACAACACATAGCAGATAAGTGTAGGAATTTGAACAAGAAAAAATATAGCTATTATTTAAAAACGAAAAATTATTGTTATATAGCTGTGGCTTCCCTAGATATAATACAGACTGTCATATTGGTTGGTTTGTGGTCACGTGAGCTTAGATAATTCAAATGTCGACCGAGCAGGCAATAAGTTGTTACCGGGTAATTATTGCCCACTTGGGCAATAATTTTTGAATTGTTAAAACTGTTGCGTGGATAGCCATGTATGTTTAGTTTTTCTCCATCGCTATATTGTCTGCTACCTTGCAAAATAGTTAGTTTTGTTTTCCCTTGAGTCTTGATGTTTCCCTCACTTCGTCTCGGGAAACATCAAGCCTCTCGGGAAAACAAACTAACTCTTTCCCTCGAGAGCAGACATTAAGTGTATATTATTTTACTGAGACATTAATATAAATGAATCATTGTTACTTTAACATACTAAATTTTAACTCTTTGGTCTTAATATTAATGTATATAATTTAAAGCATTTATTTCCAATAGCAAGTTAGTTAAATATTCATTTGAATGTATCATATATTTTCAACTAGTTCCCCAATTATTTTAAAAAAGTAGCTATAGTTTCATTTTTCTCTGGGTGCCAGTGGTTCTTCCGAAGAAGAACCACTGGCACCCAAGGTAAGTTTCATTATGAACTAATTAAAATATTTATTTTAAAGAATTAGAGTTAAAAGTTATATTTTGTCACAAGTAATACAATATATCTCTGTGCAGTTTAGGAAACCTTGTTTATGATCTGCCTTTCTAAGAGTCCCAGGTGGAATTCCCATATTCCACAAGGGATGACATTAATTTAATACCTGATACAATTTCCCATACAAATTTTTGTATTAAAATCCCAGGCGGGATCCCACTTCAAAATCCCAGGTGGGATTACCTAGGATCCCAAGTGGGATTTACCCGGGATGCCCGGTGGGATCCCGTTCCAAATTCCCAGGATCCCACCTGGGATCCAGGACTATAATCATACTATTTATTATCTATTTTTAACTATATTAGGAGTTAGGGACTATGTTTTAACTATTTATTATTTATTTTTTTACTATATTAGGACTATGTTTAACTATTTATTATCTATTTTTTAACTACATTAGGACTATGTTTTAACTATTTATTAACTATTTATTATCTATTTTTAACTATATTAGGACTATGTTTTAACTATTTATTATCTATTTTTAACTATATTAGGACTATGTTTTAACTATTTATTAACTATTTATTATCTATTTTTTAACTATATTAGGACTATGTTTTAACTATTTATTATCTATTTTTTAACTATATTAGGACTATGTTTTAACTATTTATTATCTATTTTTTAACTATATTAGGACTATGTTTTAACTATTTATTATATATACAATTTAAAACCTATTTTATTGTTATTTGACTGGACCAAGTAAATTTAACAAAATCACAACATAGGAAAAAAATAGGGTTCCACTTAGGTAGGAAAAAAATAGTTTTTTATATTAATTTAAATAGGAAAATCATAGGGAAAAAATAGTAAGCCAAATAGAATTATATCTTATGTAAAAAATAGGAAATAAATAGTTTAGAAAAATAGAAAATAAATAGGAATTAAATAGTGTCTGATTCTACAAGGGAATGATACTCCTTGGTTCAAACCATTTACTATATAATTCTTACATGTACAGTATATGTTACTCCTAGTTCTACCTTTAAATGTGATTTAACCACATGTCGTTTATCATGTTTTGCTATGAAAGTCTTTATGTACAGCTTGTTCTGCATACTTGAAAATCTTGATAATGATATTTCCTTTTAAATCATTAAGTCTAATCAAGCTATTAAGTTCTAACACCTAAAATAGCATTATTATATGTTAATTGTCATAATTACATTATCTTAATAGTCTAATATTTCTATTAAAGTACAATGTGCTTGTATAACAAGTTGTTTTCTTCAGTTTATTACACTTGCTATCTTCTCATTGCAAAAGTAATTTACTAATTTCTAATTTTAGATCATGCATAATGGGATAAACCTCGTGACTGTCATTCCAACACCAAAGGATCCCACAAAATGTGCCTTAAAAATACTGCCTCAGCTTTTCCCAATGAGGAAATGGCTGAAGGTACCCTGGAAGTTTCAAAAAAATCCAAGAGAAAACTCCTGGATATAGAAAGACCCAACAAAATGTTTGGTATGTACATGATGCATTGCATTTATGAATGCTTCTATGTTGAACAAGTAATTTGTTCAATTTTTATCTTATAGAATTTTAATAATGGATTGGTTTACTCAGTTGCTCAAGTAGTGATAATTAGAGTATCACAAGTTTTATTCTATTTCACATTAATCTATTCTTATTTCCTCAATTTGTTATTTTAGATGTACTCCGTGCCAAATATGGGGATAAGATGAACAAGTATCACCAACAAGTTATCGATGCATGCAACCAAAAATGCAGAGATGCAAAGCGGAGGATGGATGCAGCTGAAGAAAGCAAAAACTTACAACTCTAAATTTTATATGAACTAATTTTTTCATTAGCACTAATTAGCATGGAAATTAAATAATGTCAATTGTCAACACATAAATACATGTACCTTAATTTAAATAGTTAATTACAGTTTATTTTCAACAACCTTGTTTCACCAATTACCTAGAGCCAGATCGATAACTGCATGGACACACACGCGTGTTGGGGATGACTGTTCGCCATTGTATGTTGACCGAGTCATAAAATAATTTAAAGCAAAATAATGGGTGAAAACAAATGTATGATCCCACATCTACATTACAAGATATGTCACAATGTAACAGGTTACACATTTTGTTACCAAATTAACCATACTCTTATCAAAGATATTGAAGATATATTCAGATTCGAGCACTGCAGTTTTGTACAATTTTGTAAAATCCTGTAATATTTCATAAGATCTGGTAAGATCTTGTAAGATCTTGTATTAGATTCAGCAAGTTCTTGTAAGATCTTGTAAGATTCAGCAAGATCTTGTAAGATCTTACAAGATCTTACAAGATCTTACAAGAACTTGCTGAATTTACAAGATCTTGCAAGATCTTACAAGATCTTGCTGAATCTTACAAGATCTTACAAGATCGTACAAGATCGTACAAGATCTTACAAGATCTTACAAGATCTTACAAGATCTTGCAAGATATTGCAAGATCTTGTAAGATTCAGCAAGTTCTTGTAAGATCTTGTAAGATCTTGTAAGATCTTGTACGATCTTGTAAGATCTTGCAAAGATCTTGCAAGATCTCGTAAGATTCAGCAAGTTCTTGTAAGATCTTGTAAGATCTTGTACGATCTTGTAAGATCTTGTACGATCTTGTAAGATCTTGTAAGATTCAGCAAGTTCTTGTAAGATCTTGTAAGATCTTGTAAGATCTTGTACGATCTTGTAAGATCTTGTAAGATCTTATAAGATTCAGCAAGATCTTTACAAGTTCTTGTAAGATCTTGTAAGATCTTGTAAGGTTTTTGCAACATCTTTACAAGTTCTTGTAAGATCTTGTAAGATTTTGCAAGAACTTGTAAGATCTTCATAAGATCTTGCAAGATCTTGCAAGATCTTGCAAGATCTTGCAAGAACTTGCAAAGATCTTGCAAGATCTTACATCGGATCTTATAAGATCTTGCCAAGATCTTACGTAAGATCTTACGTAAGATTTCCACCTGGGTCTTCGCCTCGGGCAACAACGGCGGTCTCGGGTCCACAAAACACACTGTTTCCCTCGGTCTCAGTAAATAAGTGATAATTGTCACAGTAGCTAGAGATTTAGTAGAAGATTGAAGATTGAGTTCCATTAGCTTGACAGTTCAACAAGGGCGGCAGAATAGGGGTCTAGCCCCCCAATATTGTTAGGATTTTAGAGCTAAAACACTGTTTCTTCCCTTGTTTAACTGGTGGTTTAATTAAGTAAATCGAGCTTGCAATGCCAACGGATATTCAGCGAAAGATAAACTAGGTTATTCAAAGGTCTGGTTCGTTTTCCCCTTGAATTCTGGTGCCATGTCAGTTCTTACAGACTTATTCACCTCTCAAATTTTAGACACAACCAATGAACCTGACAAGTCTGTGAGGAATAATCTCAGAATGCAGGAAATACCATTTCAGAGACTCTAGTTTTCAAAATTTTCCTGGGGGAGCATGCCCCCGACCCCCCTAGAGGTTGCAGTTAGCCCCCCACAAAAAAACACAACATCTTCCACCAATGCAGTTCAAGTAAAATAGCTAAGTTGAAAAAGGGATGTTCTGCAATAATTTATATTATTATACATTCAAACTTCATTCTCTTTTCTTATTGGTAAACATACTCCAGTGAATTCTCAATGTCCGGCAGGCGCGACGTCATTTCCGTCGAATACTGTGAATTATTGGACGGAGGTGTCCCAAAAAAAAATTATTGGACGCTGATGACGTCACTAGGAAAAGCGCGCGAAAAAAATGCTTGTAGTAGATTACTACCAGACTGTCATTTTTAGTAAGACTATTTTGAACAATGTATATAATAAAAAAATTATTGGATTCGGCTTACGCATGACATCAAGAATTATCCAGACCTCGGTCAATGTTATCTGCCTCAGCCTTCGGCTTCAGCAGATAACATTGACCTCGGTCTGGATAATTCTTGATATCATGCTCATGAGCCTCATCCAATAATTGTATATTATAATCTAGTGAACTGTAACTAATTACAATAAAGTACTGTTAAAGCATTGACAATTTGTTATCGGCTAGAATTGCATGCATTGCATGATGGATTTATGGCTGACTAGCCTGACTGTAGCTTGTATAGACTTTAGACAGACTGGTCTCTGATTAATCAATAAGGAAGACTATAGAGTCTAATTACTTTAGCGTGATTTATCAGTATGTATATAACAATAGTCAGGTGTATTTGGGTATATAAATATATATATTTAAATATAAATATGTAAATATGTATATAAATATAAATATGTGTTTGGCTAGATCATTTAAACTTTAAAAAATTTAAGAAATCACTATTAGACTATTATAATTATGCTCTATATTATCCTGTTATAATGTTGACGATCCTCGAACTTGGAAAACTGTCTGCCTAAAGTGCAACACATCGCGAAGCCTCACTGAACCCATAACTTTTATTAATTATTATTTTATTTTTGTAAGGGCCCACTGTAATTTTTGTAAGGTGACCCTGCTTCTTCTATGTATTTTTTTAGAGGCGAAGCTAAATAAACAAATAAATATACAGTAATTTGAACCACAATTTATACCTCTTTAAAAGAAGCAGGAGTTTCCCAGTTTTGAAGTCTTTTGGCGGCGAAGGCGTTTTCGTACTAAAAGAAAAGTAAAAAGAGATATAAAACATGCGTGCTGCGTGTCCAGTAAAAGTTGGTAAATAGAAATAACCAAGCAACAAAGTTTCAAAATTATAAAACTGCGAAACTGCAGAGGAGCGAGGAAACTGATAGCTAGTATCATCCTATCGCCTGATTATTTCTAAAAGTAAAAGGGTTTTACGTTTTTCGCAAGCATACCACATCAACTAGTCTTTAATAATCAAATAACTACCTGGTTCGCACTGAAGTTAGTAGCCATACTACAAGAAAATTGATTTTGAAAACGTCGTACTGCTGAATATTGTTGCAATCATCAGGACACAATTAAGTCGTCATGGTAACAATATCCGAGTATCTTACGAATTTCGTACGAAAACTCCACGACTTTTAATTAAATAAGACCGCGTTGAAGATGTTAAGCGGGCGCAACACGGATGGCTGGGAACCTTTCTGTTTTTCTCTGGCCTTTATGATTTTTCGTTAGGTTAGGTTAGGGTTAGGATTAGTAGTTCTAGAAAATGTGAAGGTTCTTTTGAGTCATGCTCAGCCCCGCTAATAACATGTGTGATGGCTCAAAGAAATATCAAATCTTTCTTTTCTCGGACTCCAAGGCATGCGTTAACTGAAAACGGTAAATTTAAATTTTCTGTTGAGTGGTACTATATGTTTAATTCCCGCTAAAATAGTATCGTTTACTGTTCATAATAGCGTCTCAACAACTTGCTGTGTGTTCATATACAGCAGGTACTCGATTACAATAACACCTCAATTCTCTTAATTCGTGACGTACTTCAAACGTATTTATGTCATTCAACTATAAGTGCAAATGAGTTTAAATTATAACAAATACCACCATGCCAGTCTCCGACATATTTTACACTTTAAATCATTAACTTTTAGCATAATTTTAGCAAAAAGACATAAATTTATTAAAATGTCATCATGTTTTCATTCCGTATTGAGAATGCGTTATAACCATTTCACCAGCGACCAGGGTCATTTTAGTAGGCAACCCAACGGAATCGCTATAAGCTCATGCGTGATCTTGTGTCTGTTGCCAAATAATTCGCGACTGCAAACAGCCGCCGGCAAAACTACAAATACAGCATATTTTCTATCTTTCTTATCTTTTCAATTTTTCTATCTATTCAAGATTTCTCGGGGAATAATGCACCAGATATCTACAATTCGCGCGTTTTGTTAGGCACAGGGACTCCGCTTGCACTTATGGAACCTCGCATTTTTTGGTTTGTTATTGGCGATCGAGAGCTATTTTTAGACCAAAGATGTATCATGAATTGGTATTTTATAACCTTCAGATATCTCTTAATCCCCCTCAAAATGCAGGGAATGCCATTTCAGAGATTCTAAAATTCAAAATTTTCCGGGGGAGCATGCCCCTTAAGTCCCCCTAAACAATTATAAACTCATCTTGACGGTCCGACATAGAGATTGTGGATAGGATTACTCGGAAATGGCTAAAAGGGATAACTCAAAAGGACCTTTCTGCCGTTAACGTTTTTGTCTGGTCTTTATTTTTGGTTAGGTTAGGGCACAGAGGTTAGGGTAATAGCTATTTAGGGTAACTCAGGTTACTAGTAGAGGGGGCGCATAAATATTTCCTTGCAATTGAAGTGACTTTGGGAAATCTCTCTTCGTTTGTCATCCACCATCGCAAGGGGTTGCCGTTTGGGTTTAATGCATGGAGACTCTTCTAGGTAATGCGTAAATTCGTCCCATCTTCTCCCAGAAGTAGAGTCATGGCTGACTTTTTGACAGGAGGTTCTTTGTCTCCATCACTGATCACTTGGGCTAGCAATCATGGAATTAGATTCTAGGCTAGAAATCAGGCTCCTTATGTATTCTCAGGGCACTGGTTGTACATCCAATTGTAGAGACGAAGATAAAAACTTTAGGCCCTTATGTCGGGGATCCGGCCATGCAAGATGCCACCGCCGTAATGGAGTTTTCGTTAACATCGTCAATGAATCTTCTGTCGAAGTCTGTGGAAATCGCTGTTTTGAAGGATTTAAGCACTGCTCATCAGAGTTCTTGTGCTTCAGGAAATTGTTCTTTAGGCCTGTTAGAACAAGAAGAACGCAAGACAGTGAAGACACTAGTGAAACATTTTGCTCCATATATAGACATCGCAGTGGTAGCCATTTGTAGTGCTTGCAAAACTGACAGGATAGAAGATATCCTGTTCCACTGGGCTGTGCTTAGTGAAAGGGATTAGTCTTCTTTGCTTGATGTGACAACATTTAAGTCAGAAAGAACAGCGAGCTGATACATTGCTTCTGTTCATAAACCATTCCAGCATTTCATAAACGCTGTTCCATCGATCTTGTTTTGAACGACTGGATCATGCGATGTTTTTTTCACTTTGAAAAGCTCTTGCGCAGACTCCAAGGAATAGGTGGCTAATGTCGAGTTTTTGAACAATTTTCCACAAACTGTGATGATCTCCTTAATTTCTTCAATTGAAAAACCAGCGTTGACATCCAATTGAAGAGTGTGGGCAAAGCAAGGTAAATCCTCCCATTCTGGACACAATTTACCGGCAGCTGCTTGATTGGATGCGTTATCTCTTAGGCAAACTCTTATTTTCCCTCCAAGATTCCAATCGGTCTTCACAAGCTCTAAACGTGCTTCCAAATTCTGCGCAGTATGCCTCCCATGCAACTCACTGGTGTCAAGCATTGCATATTTCATCTGCCAATCTTTCGAAATGAAATTGGCAGTCACTGTGACACATGATTCAGTTGCGAAGGAGGTCCTGCATGCATCAGTTGTTATTGCGATATCAGCAATGTCAGCTAGGCTTTTCTCCACGTCCTCTTTGACTTCTCCGTACATCTTATTTACACGCCGCATAATTGTCTGATGTGAAGGAAGTAACATAATTTGTCACGGAAGGCTGATTTTTTTTGAACAAGGCATACTGTTGGTCCACTAACTCCAATTGGTCGACTTGATCCAGATTGCGTGGATGTTGCTAGTTGTTGTGGTTGAGACTATGTTCCATGTCTTTGCTCCGTTGTATCTAAACGAACTTTGGTGTTTGGTGGTTTTTGCTAGGAGCATGCGAACCTGATCTTTATGTCTTGTGTCATGGGTGTTAAAATTAAAATCTTGTATAGCAACTATAAGCAGGTGCCAGGCCATTTAGGCACTTGTAGACCTGAAGACAAATCTGATAGCGTTTTCGAGATTCCAGAGATGGTGAGCTATGCAATTTTACCCCATCTGTCCCAGACAATAGTACGATCATGGCGATATACAATGTGATACATGCCTCCTAAGGAATGACCTTCAATTTCGAGCCGCAACATGCCGAACAGAGCCGACATTTTGGTGGTGATATAATCGATGTGGCCATTCTATGGCATGGGTCAAGCATGATGGATGAAATGCCAAGTATTATGACATTTCCAGTGAAATGCAATATATAGATATTACTTGCCGGATATACCCAAAATTTTATCCTGGCATTACCACCACTATATTTACAGAACTCGTGACTCTCGGCAACGGCCTCTGTAGCTCAGTGCAGGTCAGAGCACTGCACTCATGGCATCGCAGGGTCGTGGGTTCAATTCCAGCCGGAAGGCCTTTAAGTTACAATTTTTCACAACTGGTACCGGTTTGGTATTAAAATGTATATATTCTAACACTCAAAATTAACCTTTAAGTATGTTGTTGAGGGGACTGTAGCCCTAGGGTTAGGGTTAGGGTTCGGCCAAGCAACAACGTTTACCAAGCAGCTAGAAAATGGCCGATGTGTTCCCTCTACCTAAAAAAGAAACCATATAAGGACTTAAGGCCGATTTCTCTTACGCCATGTATTTCTAAATTGAGCTCAGGACTTTGTTGTCACAAATTTTGTCAAGCCGGCTGCTCTGAAAGTGATTTCCCTAATCAATATGAAGCGGTTCCAAAGTCGTCAACCACACAAACGCTAATAATAGCATGTTACATCATTGATCACTAGGAACTGATAGGAACGGTTAAGAACGATTTTATTTGATTATCAACGTTTAAGAACGATTTTATTTGATTATCGTAAAGCTTTCGACTTTATCGATCACGGCATCTTGATTCAAAAATTATGTCAACTCGAACTGCCTCGTAGCATAATCAACTTGGATAATTGACTTTCTCAGTGACAGATACCAAAGGACCTTTCTGATTTTGTCTGGTCTTTATTTTTCGTTAGGTTAGGGTTAGCTATACGGTTAGGGTTAGGTTTAAGGTTAGGATCAAGGTTTGGGTTAGGATTCGGATTGAGATTAGAAAATGTGAAGGTCCTTTTGAGTCATGCATCCCTTTTAGCCTTCACCGTACCAAAGAGTGAAACTTGCAGATGGCTGTTTTTTGGAGTGGGGCTTGGTCCCTTCCGGTGTTCCTCAGGGCACAAAGTTGGGGCCCTGGTTATTTATTATAATGATTAATTACTTCGATATCAGCGAAATATGTAGATTACACCTCGATATCTGAGATATACAGTGTGTATCAAAAAACCCGCTACCGGAAGCAACTGTGAATTAGCATTTTTTTCAAAGAACCATTGTAATAGTTTGAAGGCTTAGACACCTCTGAGCAACGAATGCGTAAAAAATAACTTGGATTGCATTCGTATTGAAAACTGCTTTCTCTCTTCTTGATTAACGCAGCGCTTGGACCATCTTAATTTCCCAGGTGTATAATTTTTTTTAAATTACATGCAATAGGTCTCTTTAAGAATGCTAGGTAGCGGTTTTTTTGATACACACTGTATAGTACCGAATGGTAACGCTAGTAGAGCACAGGAAATCGCCGATCAAGTGTTGCAGTGGTCCATAGACAACAAAGTCCAATTAAATACTGACAAATGTAAGGAGCTCAGAATTTCGTTTGCCAAAACCACGCAAATCTTTGAACCAATTGTTGTCAACGATATAGAGTTCGAAATTGTTGAAAGTGTAAACAGGCTAACAATTAGTAACAATCTCACCTGGAATGCTCATATGAATGAAATCGTTAAAAAGGCAGCTATAAACGCCTGTATTTTCTAGTGCAGTTGAGGTGAGCTAAAGTACGTGATCTAGCTGTTTTTTATACTTCGTGTATTAGATCCATAATGGATTACGCCGCTCTAGTTTTCCATCACCCATTTCCTAAATATCTAACAAACGAACTTGTTCGTACTGAAATGAGAGCAATGGTGATTATCGAACCTGACACCGACTATCAAGCAGCCCTGGAGTTAGATTGATGATATGGAACCAATCATCCAACATCACAAGAGAATTTGTGCTTTATATTATTGAGATATACTCCATCACACAAACTCAATTGTTTGCAGGTACCACCTAAACATGAGTCAAAGTATAACCTTCGACAAAATCACAGTTTTAATGGCCACATATGCGAACCGACAGAGCTAAGAAATCGTTTATCGCCGCAATGAGTGCTTATTTTAAAATTATTTTACATTTTTAAAAATTAAATTAATTGAAAAAAACGTCATTACGCAAAACTTTACAGAACACATCATATAGGTACTTGTAGTAAATTTACCTTGTAGGTAGAGTTTGATTGTTTGACTACATGTATATTCTATTTTATTGTATAGATTTGTATATTACCATTTTATATAATTTGTAAACATATTTTTAATGTACTTGTTGAGTCTTGCAGTTCAGTGTCGGACTCGACTTCGCGGATACCCAACTTTCGAGACTTTGGAACCATGGTAAGTGGTTCCTTGATTACTAGGTATTTATCCTTGGTTAGTCGGCATTTCTGAGGATCTAAAGTTAGGATTTTGTGAATAAATCTTGTGTGAAAATGTCAATAATACAATTCAGGTTATTTTTTATTGCAAGTTTCAATAGCGCTACTCGGCTTTTGGTCAGGTTCAAAATTATTAGGGCAGCAAGGTGAAATGAAAACACTAAAAAATTTCTTTAGAATCATGGATGAACTAGGCGGGAATTGTAGACGGAAAGGCTCATTCACACGATCCGCTTAATCGGATCCAATTCTCTTTCTGATGCATCTGATTTACATAATAAAGTATTACAACTAGTCTATAGTATTCGCTGGCCATGGCTTAAAAGGACACTCCGGCCCAAATACAAATGTAGTTCATATGAAAGATCTTACTGACTTTAGATTATTTCCAAAGTTTCAGCATTCCTATCAATTTAGTTAAGAAGATGTGGCTAGTTGAAGTTGGAGAGTTTGTCCAATTTCGACGCCATGTTGTTTCTCAAATATGACGTCACTGAGTGACGTGATCTCGTATTATGCCTAAGAAGCTCCTCTACTTTCCTGCATGATGAACTAAATAGTTTATTTCGACTAATTTTCGTCCAAAGACCATTCACAATAACTATCACTATGTGATCGCCATCAAAACAACTCCACTGACGATAAAGAATCACTCAATGACGTCATATTTTCAAAACCAATATGGCGTCAAAATCCACAAATTTTCAACTTCAACTGGCAATATCTTCTCAACTAAATTGATAGGAATGCTGAAACTTTGGAAATAAACTAAAGTCAGTAAGATATTTCATATGAACTGCATTTGTATTTGGGCCGGAGTGTCCCTTTAACACTCTCGTAAGTGTGAATCACATGCATCGGGAGAAGAATCGGATCGATTAATAAACAATATTGCGGCTGTGGCGTGTGGAATTACTGCGAAATCTCGTATCCTGGCTCTTCTGAACAAGATGGCGGACCGCAAAGAGCCCGAGCTCCTCCACGGCGGAAGGTCGGCGAAAATGGCCCTGGGATCGACTGGTCCATTCTATAATGCGATTGGATTGTCATAAAACCAATTAATTCAGCCGGGTATAATTTATTCATATAAATCTGAATGCTGTCTTCAAATTTTACAGCAAATTAGAAGTGATAGCTTTCGCTAAATGGGATATATGCTTCTTCATACCTTTTGTAAGAGATAACCATGGATGTATGGTGGATTATTAAGCTTGTTATCTGCTTTTATGCCGACGAATGCTGACATGAACAACTCTGAAGAGCATTGAATATTTCTCAATTATTCAGGTCAACAAAGTAGACAAAAGAAATGGAACAAACACCACAAAAATTATCATATCTAAACACCCAGAAATTCTGGGTGTCATGTGACCAGCCGATCCCAGGGCCATTTTCGACGACCTTCCACCGCGTGGAGGCAAAATGCCCTGGGAACGAGGTTGCGGAGCTACCGACTCGTCATTTTACCACTTTGCGAGATTGACTTTATACTGTAATGAGTGACATCATATTATAAACTTATATTTTAAAAACATTAATTTTTGTCAACAAACGTTTTGATGACCCCTTGCATGACCATGTATTATTTTTTCGGGTAATTTTCGAAATCCCCTCGCCCACCCCCTCAACCTACAGCTGTTAAAAAGTCATGACCCCCTCAAAATCACCATATAGCCCACCTCTAGATAAATTTTGAACTATCCAGTCTATCCCTAACCCTAACAAAGCAAAGAAATAAAAAACGAAGAAGAAAAGATAAATAACGAAAGACTGTGTTAACACTATATATTACGGTACGGCGAGTCTCTGACGTTCGATCGACTACTTAAAGACGTCGCACTTCACTAGCACTTTAGTCGACTCGAATCTTATGAATAGATTCGAGTTAAGTGCGAGTAGGATTCGTCAAGTCAACGGCTTTATACGTCGCTCTTCAGTCGACTCGAATCTATTAATCTATTAATAACAAGACGCCTGCTCAGGCGTTCACTTGGGCTACTGATTTGGGGGCAAGGCATGCAAGCGAATATGAAGCGAGTTCGGACTTTCGTTTTATTGCCAATGAATCGCTGTTGGAAAAGTTTACCGAGACCTGTAAACCTGCAAAACATTGCAAAGATTCTCTCCAAGATGAGAGAAACACAGATGAGAGATCTTCAGATCAATCATGAAGATGGAAAGAACAGCCAAGGACAAACATATTATTACTCGGGCCTCCCCCCCTTGGGGGGAGAGCACGAGTCTTAGAAAGGGCTCTGTTTATTTTTTTTATTTTGGCAATGTTGCGAAATGGCAATTATTGCATCATTGTTGACTAAATTAGTAGACTAGTGAGCGAGACTATGAATGTGGGATTACTACACATGCGCAGTGAAGTTATCCCCAAAACAATTTTGCCCCCCGCAGTCGTTTTCATCATCCCGATCAACCTCTTACCCAGGCTTTCCACCTTTGCGAAACTGAAAACACTGCGTATATTTCTGATTTATTTACTCATCTGATCTGACACCTTTCTTCGAGTGCTCTTCACTGAAAATCTTTGATGTGGCTGGCAAGTATCTTGATCTTATATACGCTCACAATCCAGATCGCTTTTGAAACGGGTTGGTCTACCAATCGAGAACCTGTACTCGATCAAATTATATGTTTCCATTACGCTTTTTGTCTACTAAATGTTTAATAATTTAATATGAGACTCAACATATGAATGCTTGCATATGAATGCTGTATGGAAATATGTTAAAGTGCCTATATCACTTGTGGGATCTTTACATATTTATAGTAATTGGAACATTCTAAGAAGATTTGTAATATATCTTCTCAGTAGAAAATTTCATCTTCATGGACTTTTTTGCAGTTAAAGTTACCGGATATGACATCAAAGGAGGAATTTTTGAAGCAAGAAACAAAAGAAAACTGATTTGCAATTCCTCCTTTGATGTCATATCCGGTAACTTTAACTGCAAAAAAGTCCATGAAGATGAAATTTTCGCCCGAGAAGATATAGTACAAATCTTCTTAGAATGTTCCAATTACTATAAATATGTAAAGATCCCACAAGTGATATAGGCACTTTAACTGTTCTGAGGTAGCTGTAATATTTTTATAAGCTTTGTTGCCTGTATTGTTTATTGTTATGTAATTATACAAAATAAAGTCGATGCTACAGTTTATTGTTTCATATTATACCAAGTAGAAGTACTATTATTAAAGTATGCAATGTTGCTATATATCGAATTAATTACCCTGTTTCACTTGATATTGTACCAGTAAGCTTAAATGGGGCTCCAAAATGTTCTGGGTTATCAGTAAGTTTGTATCGATTGTTCATATTATATGCGAATGCTTACAAATGAACGTACAGTATATAAATCTCTGACACTCATTGTTGCCATTGACTTGAGTAACCCTGTTTCACTCGATATTTTACCTGTAAGCTTAAATGGGGCTCCAAAATGTTCTGGGTTATCAGTAAGTTTGTATCGATTGTTCATACATGTATTATTATACACAAATGCTTACAAATGAACACACAGTATATAAATCTCTGACACCCATACCAACTATCAAGATCAAGGAGTAAAGAGTTTGTTGTTGTTTGACCTTGCTACTGCCAGCTAAATGCATGGTTTGATTTACTGCCATGCCTTATACACTGAGAAAAAGATTAACTGATTTAATGCTTGCTCAAACTGAACCTGTTTGCCGGACTGACCATATGAATTCTTATTACATGAGCACAGGCCGGCTCGCTTGCCAGGCTGACCCTGTTGACTAGAACTGGATTAGGTCAGCAAACAGGATGGCTCATTTGGTGGGGCAGACTTCTCAGTAAGCCAGCTTGGATACTGAGCCAACTCACCTTCATATAATCAAAGCCATTGGCCAACACTATGTTATGGGTTTGTAATGATGGAAAATTTAACCACACTTGCACTGACAGCTGTATCATTACATGTACCATTGTACCTACAACTATAGATTTGTGTATATTGAATTCAAATCACTGAATTTGCCTACAATGTCTTTCAACAAGCCACAACCTCAAGTAGCCCGAGTTAACGCCTAGCGGGCGTCTTGTTATTATTATACCGTGTTGACATTTATCCCGTGAAACTCTGTAATATTAATATTTAATATTGTGTTTTTGTCCGATTTAAATCAATTCTATATCGAAATGATCACTTGAATCTGGCGAATCGAACGCTGTAGGTTTCGTCTACTTAAAATGTGAAGATCAGATGTTATATGAGAAAATGCGTATTAGCGATTAAAGCGAGACTCGTCTCTAAAATCAAAGGACATGGCTTCAAGATCTATTCGTTGTTTACCCGATGATTTAATGCTCTTATGTCCATTAAACCGATGTAATTTCGTAACAGATATGTTTCGTATACCTTGCCGTTGTTTTTTATATAAATTTTGACACACGAAGACCTTCAATCGAACAGATATTAGAAAAAATAACATTGCCGCGTCGGGGTATAATATATCACAACAGCATCAGCATGTTTTATAGTGCCTGTCACTTCATTTATCACTTCATCAAGGTTCTTCATTCTTCCATTTACAGCAATTGAGCAACATATTTCAGTACAATTTAGCAGCACATTTAAACAGTTTGATCGATTCAATAAAACATGTAAACATAGATTTGATCGAGTCGGAACAACCTGTTTCGAAATCGCTCATCTTTTACTTTTAGTGTAGGTCTACCGCTATCGGTGTCTGCGATTGTAAGTAGTGTGAGCATGTTTATTATTAATATACTTGCCAGCCACATTCCTTATCAATCTTATCACAAATTTGCTAGAGTCTTGAAGTTGATCAATGGTAATGGCGACCAAAGAAGCGTGGATGAATATAAGGTCAGCGCTCGTTTTCATCACTGAAACAGTCATGACGTCATGAGAATAAACATTGAAACAGTCATTACGTCATGAGAATAAAGAAAACGAAATAAGATCACGTCAGTTTGATAGATGGGAATTAGTTGCATTTTGTTGACCAGAAAAATAAAAATAATAAAAATAAAAATAATACAGAAGTGCAGCCCGTTTTAAGACTTGGTGCTACCCCACAGGGGGTAGCCCAAGTAACAAGATTCATCGTCCGCTTCTTCTTCAACACGTTCCGTCGCCAGAAACCTATTTGATTCGAGTCAACAAAAGTGCGACGCATAAAGCCAACTCGCACTTGACTCGAATTTCATATTAGAGTCGACTCTAATTAAATCTGGCTTTATACGTCGCACTTTACTCGAACTTAATCGGTACATTAGATTCGAGTCGAGTGAAGTGCGACGTCTAAAGTTGGCCGTATACATACTATACACGCTATTTCGGAAAGTACACCAACCTTTTTAGACGTTAAAAAATTACTCTCTATTAATTTCTTGATTGTGTTTACACTAATTCTGCTTAATTCGGAGTCCCCGGATGCAAATCACTACGCTATAGACCCCTAACCTCATAATTTTTTATTGTCTTATTTGGAAGAACTTTTAAATGATAAAGTAACTTATTTTGAAGGTTTTCGTTTCTTCGCTTTCTTTTTGAGATATATCAGTTTGTTTGATATGCAAATGTCTGGAATTTACGTCACAATGGTTCATCAAATAAAAACACTAAAGTGTGAATAACACGTGTGCGTGTTTCTCCCACAACACCAATATATTCTCTCAATTTTATTTTTAAAGGATTTCGTTCGAGAATTAAAGAGATACACACATTTCTCCAATAAGTCATCGTAAATTCCGGACATTTGCATATAAAACAAACTGTTATATCTCAAAAAGAAAGCGAAGAAACGAAAATCTTCAAAAGAAGTTACTTTATCATTTTAAAAGTTCTTCCAAATAAGACAATAACATTTTTTGAGGTTTTATAGCCTTCGGCCCTTCACAACATCGTAATAGGAAGCAAATATTCTTTTGCCTAATAGCGAAGCGCACAGTTACTATTTATAGACCAAAACTCCGACAAACAAACCAAATTTAAATCTCAGGCAGTGGCCGAGCCAGGGTGACCAATTCAGCGGGCAGTGATGACACATTTCCAGGGGGTGCGGGAGCATTCCCACGGAAATTTTGAAATCTAGTGTCTCTGGAATGCTATCTCTGCATTTTGGGAAGAATTTATAGAATTATGAAGGTTATAAAACGGCTACAAGTATATTGGTGCTTGCATCAGTAGGCTCTGAGTCTCTGACACTACAGTATGTTCAGTATTCGTGCTAGTACTTGCGGACGTTGCGGTTGACGTAGTTGACGAACTAATGGACTCTGAGCCTGATATTAAGACAGCACTGGTTTGAAATCTGCTATCAGTAGAACTGCACAACTAATCACTTTGTTTGCTTCGTTTGCTAGGAGTTCCAAAATAGTCTAACACGGCGGTTTCTTGTTGTCTATCCTCAGTATGCTAATGAATTGCGACACGCATCGCGCATGGGAAATGCGTGGGAGATTAGTGGTCATTGACGTGCGAGATTGGCCGGGCTCGAGCCTGGCTACGCCACTGATCTCAGGCAAGAATAAGCAAGACTCTGACAAACATGAATACTGACGTCATGGGGGTAACGGTTAGGGTTAGGATGGGTTATTTAGGGTTAGGGTTAGGATAAAAGTTGTTTCGGGTTAGCCAATCAGATTGCTTCCCATGGCAAGTGATCCCCAAAAAAATTCTGCGGCCGGCTACAGGCTACTGTGTCATCACTGTGTCATGTGAATGAATTAGTTTAGAAAACGGCAAATTATTTCATGAATTGTTATATATGTGTAGATTTTCCTTCGACCTCGCCTTCGACAATAATTTACGAAACATTGGCTTGACTAAGGATCGTTTAAAACGCTGAAGAAGTCAACGTGGTGACGACTAAAATATCCAGTATTTAAAGCGACGAAGGTGAAGTCTGAAGATAAACAAACTTACTGATTTAGTTTTATCATGGAAGAAGAAACCGCAGCAAGGCGTCGAATAACCAACGATAAAGTCCCAAAAGGCATACGTTTTCTTCAATGGCTACAAAAGGACCGCAATAGATTGTAAGTCAAAAATTAAATATTTGCTGAGACTTTTATACGGTCAAAATTAAAAAGAAATACTTTAACCTTGCAGGTTACTCGGTTAGGGGTCACGTTTTCCGGAAATAACTAAAAGGGTGACACAAAAGGACCTGCAGTCTGGTCTTTATTTTTGGTTAGGTTAGGATGAGCTACGGTTTAAGGATTAGGTTTAAGCCTTGATTGCCCATGATTCATCCTCAACCAAAAGAGTCTATTTTTTATTTTTTTTGAAAGAGTCTATTTTTTATTTATTTAATATTTATTTATTATTTTGAAGTGTCTATTTGTATGGCGTGATACGTATGTATATCAACAAATATCATACTATTATTGCCTGCGAAGCCCCCTGGCGAACAGCCCACTATTCTTGACAGCATCCTGTCTTCCCTTATGCATGTAAAAAATCCCAATAAAGGTCTGAATATATCCCAAGATTCCCTATTTTTTACCAAAAAATCCCAAGGTTCACCAGAGGTTCACAGCTCAACATGGTCTCTCACATGAGATTCACGATTATCCTTAATTGTCAAATGCGTCAGGATTCACGATAATCGTGAATTTTGGCGGGGGGTTAGGGTTAGAATACCCATTAGGCGGGGGCTTAGGGTTAGAAAATATATTAGGCGGTGGGTAGGGTTAGGATCTTTGTTGTGTTGGGGTTGGGTTCTAACATTGAATTCACGATTATCCTTAATTCTGAGCGATTTCAAAATTAAGGATAATCGTGAATCTCAGGTGAGAGGACAACCTGAGTTCCCAGGTCTCTATCGCCGTTTGAGTGTTCTCTCCGACTCAAATAACCGAGAGACAAGAGCTTTCAAATAGAAAATCTATTTCTTTTATTAAACATAAGTATAAATTCACATGCCTTTAAGGGTATTGAAATTGAAATTGAAATCAGCTTTTTAAAACCGAAACTGTTTGCTCTGGAAAAATCTCAAGAAAAAGGTTGAATCCCTGAGAAAAAATCCCAAGATCTTGGGATAAAATCCCAAGGTTGGCAACACTGATCAATTCTTCCTGTAACCATCCCCCGGCCCAATAAGCAATACCCCAGGGATTTGTATTTTTTATGAAGCTCATCGCAAATTCCCCACCCCGGGAATCTGAAATTTGACAATTCCCCCATCCTGGGGCAAGCCTGAAAACAAATGTATAATTAGACAGATTTTAACATCAAATGTAAATTTAACTTAACCAGTGGCTCACCTCCGTTAAGCGCGAAACAAAAATAAAACCAATTTCAGCGCGATTGGACAATTTTTTAGTAGAAATTCACAAAAAAGTGTTTATCTCGCCAATTTGAGACACTTTTTTGGGGGTTCGTTTCGCTTTTTCAGCCCCCCTACATCGATTTTCAACAACTTTTTTTCGGCGCCATTTTGAATACAAATACTTTACTTTAGTTACCAGACTTGCAAGGGCGGTGGCTGTTTCTCCGCCCTATAACCGGCAAAAAATAATAAAACAATTCCCCACCCCCGGGATTTGATTTTCTGCATTGTCCCGGGGTTGCCAGGGGGAATGGTTACAGGAAGAATTGATCCATGCATTAATGCTGCCTGACAATAATGCCGCCTGATAATAATGCTAGCTAGATCTCGATATATGCGATTTTTGTTAGTGAGAATGATTTTGGGCATGCACTATGTATGTTCAACGGTGTATGATGTAGTACTGCCCATTTTCTGCTCGTGCAGTATTTCCCTTAGTTACAATTTGTAACTTCTAGTTTAGGTATACTGTAGTTTAACTGCTGTTTCGTACCCATACCCAAGTATGGAATTGGTGTATTCAGCCTATTATTTGATGGGTATGGCTGTGAGTCTGTTAGAATTTTGTATAAATAATGTCGTAGTTAAAAGAAGCAGAGGACTGTTTCATTTATTTTATGCAGCTATATAGGCTTATTACACATACATGTATGGCTCTGTACAACTTCCTACAAGGAAATTAAGATAGACAAATGTGATCTTACATTCGAGTGATATGATCACTGTTTTGAAATGTAAATGCTCAAGATATCGACTGTAAGAATACAGTAGCAAATCATTTAACATTTTATGCATCTCATTAATAATTATTTTTTTTTTAATGCAAATCAATCAAACATGGGTACGAAATGACTAAGCTGGTTGAGTACAAAATGACTGGAGTACGAAACGACCATAAAGCATTATTTATTGCCATATATATATATATATATATATAGGTAATATTGGGCATTTCACTCGATTGAACAACAGGTACTAAGGATTTATGGTGAAGGAAAATTTCGAGTGTGGAAATATATACATTTTAAGACCTAACCGGGACCAGTTGCGAAAAATGCAACTTAGCGGCCTTCCGGTCAGGAATTGAACCCGCGACCCTGCGATGCTAGTGCAGTGCTCTGACCACTGAGCTACGGAAGCCGTTGCCGAGAGCCTAGTCACTGCACTAGCATCGCAGGGTCGCGGGTTCAATTCCTGACCGGAAGGCCGCTAAGTTGCATTTTTCGCAACTGGTCCCGGTTAGGTCTTAAAATGTATATATTTCCACACTCGAAATTTTCCTTCACCATAAATCCTTAGTACCTATATATATATATATATATATATATATATATTATGATGTGCCAAATTGCATAACATTGTTGTAGTACTGCATTTAATACCACTGAGAAAGGCTGTTGGGAACATCTCTAGCTTTTATCTTGTGTACTGGTAAGAACAATATTGCCAAAAATGTCAAAATACTGTACCTGTCAGTTTACTGTCTATCAATAATTAAAGAAAATAAAAAAATTAATGTGGTTTATTTGTTATTTTTTAGGTATCGAAGTCACATTTTTGTCATAACTTTTATTGCATATGCATCATATCACTTATCAAGAAAACCAATTTCAGTGGTTAAGGTAAGTTTGGGCTACAAAATAAATATTTTAATGATTTTGCATTTTCATTGGAAATTGTGAAATTGATGTTGGCTAAATAATTTACAGTGTTAATGGTTCTTTTTAGGATACTTTAAACAACAACAACTGTACCGCAGGGGATTGTCATGGATGGCATCCATTTGGTAAGTTACAGTATTAATAATATATACCCCTGTAAGTATAGGTTATTGAACCGACCGAGGTCAAGTAGTTGTTGTGTAGCTTGTGCGGTGACCATTTGTAATTTGTGTTAGACTGTGCCTGCCAATGAAGACTATATCTTGGCTGTAGCAGAACGGAAAATTATCTGGTCGGAAAGTGCCAAAAGTGTTGTGACGAAACACGAGTCGGATGAAACAAGCACAAGTGAGTTAGTTCTTTTTTCATGAAACCACCGAAAAGTAGTGAAAGTGCTGAAAAACAAGCGACTACCGTCACTATTGCTTTCAAGGCAAAAGAAGGGACCTGTCAAAGAATTTAACGCTTTGCCAGCAGTCGAATTGTGGTGTGAAGGTAAAGTGCGTCTGTCACCACGTTGGCCAAGGTTACACTTATAAACAACAAGCAAAGAGAAACAATGACACCGACAACAAAAACAAGTCACTTTCACAGTCAGAGAATCCATGGTGCCATAAAAGTCTAATATGTCATAAAAACTCGACATTTCAGGTTTTGGAGACGCAACTTTATATTATTAACTGATACACGATAATTGAAATGCGGCAAGAAAGCGTACTTACTACTCCTACAATTTTGTAAAAATGAACATGATTGACCTTGTGCTCTGAGAAAATATATATGATCTATATATTCTACTATCCCATTCTCTGTCTGAACTTTTAATGAATGTTTTATGCTAAATATACTTTACTTGTTATCTATTCATGTATATAATGTGGCAAAGTTTAGATTGTGTTATTAATATTTTATTTATTATATATCATAAATAAATTGATATTTTATTCTTGTTCCATGTTCGTCTTTTTTGATCGCTAAAAGAAATAGCAATATTTTCTTGAGAATGGTCATGTTGTTCAGGAATAAGCGTTAATAGGCAACAAATGAAAAAAGAACTGAATATGACCGGTGAAAAATCCTCCATGACTGGTGAATTTGCCTTTTTACCGGTCATGACCGGTAGATTTTCAAGAGTTATTTCGATTTTCGAGGCTTGCTGTCAACATTGGAGGAACAAGAAGACGTTTCAAGAACTTTCAGTATTCAAGATTATTTTGGTATAATATATCATTTATAGACCCTCCACACAGGGAATTGAATAAATGAGGGTCCTCAATTAATTAAAACAAGTTACAAATGATATAAAAAGAATGCAAAGTCATAAATATAAGTAGATAATTACAAAAAAATCGGAGTAAAACATTAATTACAATTTAAACATGGTTTATTATTAATCCAATAATTCCGTTTGAAATCGTTAAAATAATTTGACATGGCTCATCATCATCATCATCCTTCGGCCGCGGCCGAGATATGTTTCACCAAAGTTCTCCACACGTTCTTGTCCTCCATTGCATTGGGTAGCTCCTCCAGACGAATTCCAGTGTCCTTCGAAATTGTTGACGTGTACGAGAGAGGTCGTGCACCTTTTCTGTGTGGCGTTGGTAATTTCCACAGGACGAATTTGGAGATGACTTGATCCTATCTCAATCTTCGTTCAGTTACTACTTTCGAAATCGGGGGTATCGTTCCGTATATTCTCTGCTTATTATGGTGCTGCTTCCAGTTTAGATTTCGAACTCGCATAAGTAGACGAGTGTAGGTGCCATCCAATCTTTTCTCCAACTCCCTTGTTCATTGTCCAGGTTTCGCAGCCGTATAGCAGGATACTTTCCACACAGGAACGGAAGAAGCTGACTTTGATTTCTTCAGAGATGCTCGATGTCCAGATGAGATGGAGCTTATTACATGCATCCCAAGCTTGTCCTTTTTTAGTCAGAAAGTCTTTCCTATACTATCGGCAATATAGGAGCCCAGATATTTGAAGTCAGTGACTTCCTTCAGGACATTACCAGTTACCACCCACTGAGGAGATAGGTGGGTGATTCGCATCTACATTGATGGTCATATATTCCGTCTTTTTAGTGTTTAGGGATAATCCAACTTTGTTTGAAGCCATTTCCAGTGAGACGAGGAGTTCTTGTGCTTTATGAAGCTGGTCCGATATCACAGCAATGTCGTCGGCGGAGTCCAAATCAGTGACATAAATAGTTGGGTATCTTCGAGATGTTCCTACCTTAATGGTGCATGAGGCCGTTTGTGTGAATCGAGTCTATACTGATTGTCTGAGGATATAGTCAACCACAATTACAAACAGATATGGGGCAAGAGTATCTCCTTGCAATACACCTTGAAGAGTCATGAACGGTTCTGTAGTTCCATCTGTGGTTTGAACAACACAAGATGCATTCTCATATACTATTTTGATTGCGCTGATAATTTGAACGGGAATGCCATAGAGGGATAGAATGTGGAACATTTTGTTTCTGTTGATTGAATCAAACGCCTTTGAAAAGTCTATGAATATCAGACTTGCTTCTTTGTTTGCTATCTTGATTTCTTCTATAATTCGTCTGATTGAAAGTATTTGTGGTAGTGTGGATCTTCCCTTTTCTAAACCCATTTTGATTGTGTCTCAAAATAGGGTCAATATACTTGAAGATTCTGTTGAATAGTAACGAGTTATAGATCTTGGCTGCAATAGCTGTAAGGGTCAGTGATTCCTCGATAGTTGTCAGCATATCCAAGGTCTCCCATTTTAGGGATTGGTTTTAAGCATGATGTTGAAAATGCCTCAGGTTTATTCCCCTCAAAGGTCTTATTGCAAAAGTAGAGCAGTTCGTCATGAAAGATTTTCTCTTTCCATAAAAATGCGGGGATTGCGTCAAGTCCAGGAGCTTTTGAACTTTTGACATTTGACAGGCATTTTCTCAACTCTTGCTGACTGAATGGCTTTGTATTGATTGGGAGCAGGTCTGAGATCTTTATAGAGAAAAATGGGTCAGTCTGAACATCTGATGTATCATCTTCTGGCTTGCCAAGAAGGTTCTTGAAATGCTGATACCATTTTTTAGCCTCTCCTTTTCATTTGCTCCTTTTAGTCGGCTAAGAGGAATAGCTTTTTTGTTGGCGATCTCTCTAAGGGTTTTCCATGCACTTGCATGACGTTTTTGCTCATGTTCTGTTTCCAACTTTTGTGTTTTTTCTTGGATGAGAGCCTCCAGATTCAATTTATAGATCTTGTCAAAATTCTACTTAGCTGCTTGCAGTTCTTCGCGAGAGCGTGTTGTTGGGGAGGTTCGATTTTTTATTGAAACTGATTTGAGTCTTTCTCTGCTTTGTTGGATTTCTGAAAGAGAAGTACACTGTACATTTTGGATCCCACCTGAAGGTTTGGGTCTTTTTGGTAGAGTACCTGTACTTAAACATACCTCTCTGTTTGCTCTTATCAGGGTATCATATTCTTTACTTGGATTCCGATCTGGAATTTCTTCAAGCAAGCTTTGATATCTGTTGTGAACTGCAACGGCATATTTGTGTCTCATACCTTCGTCACATAGGACACGCTTCCAGTCAATGGTTCTCATTGGGTCCTTCGGAGGTCGTTTCGTAGCCCTGTAGCTCATTTTGCATTTGCACGAGACAATGCGATGATCTGAGCCTACCATTTCAAAGGAGTTGTATGCTTGGCAATCTTTAATGCTACGTTGCCATTTGCGTCGAACTAGTATAAGTCGAGTTGTGCACGAGTGCCGTTGGGATAGGTGAAAGTCCAGAGTTTGTTGGATTTTTTCTGGAATCTTGTGTTGACTGCAACCAGACTAAATTGGTTAATAAATTCGATAAACATATTTCCATTCCTGTTGGTTTCTGTGTGGTAGGAGTATAGTGCAACGTCAGATCTTATTTTTGCGTTAAAGTCCCCACAGACAAAGAGCATATTATGAGCAGGGACTGCAGACACGACTGTAGACAGTTCTTTGTAGAATCCAATTACATCTTCCTCGTTTGCAGAGTTTGTTGGACTATAGCAGTTGATGATTGTGCTTTGAGGATTACCATTAAGTGTTGTTAACATGATTCTGTCGCAGATTTTCGCTGTGTTAATACATGCTTTCTAGGCAGAAGTTGATAAAAGAATACCAACTCCACCAACGCTGGCATTACTCCTGTTTTTGGTGGCAGATGAAGTGATCAGATGATAGTTGTCAAAATTTTCAATGAGCTGGAGGCAGATAAAATCAGCATTGATTTGGGAGGCACTGTGGACTAGTTCAAATCTACGCGAGTCTTGCATTATTGTTCTGGTGTTTAGTGTACGTAAAAGAATATTCGATTTACGCCAGTTTTTCCTGTTTATAAAGTTTTTTGTTATTCCTACAGTATGTCTCCAACATCGGATGCAGTCCTTCCAGATGGATTTAAGACTACAGCTTCATGAGTGCACTGTGTCACATCTGGATCATTCGGAGCAGTTTGTGCAGGGGCTTGAACGCTGGTGCAGTTTTGGTGATCCATATCTTGTCGTAAGGCTAAATACTATGCACCTCGCCAGGGTTGCAAAGGGTGTTTTTACTGAGACACCATCTCAATAGCACTCTAGACAAGGTGGACATCTGATCAGTAGTTAACCCGACAAAGTCGGAACCACCGAACAGCTTCATTCCTGCCTTCTGGAGTTGGTATTCCATTCAAGTCGTGTCCGAACTTTTCCAAACAGCCATCTTCTTCGGGCACTGCCAAGGGAATATACCGTCCTTTACTGGGTCCCTGAGATAACTTTCTGTCGTATACAGGTGCACCACGGGTAGGTAGTTATCCAGGATTTAGGTGACCAGAGCATTAAGATTAGTCACCCTTAACACCCAACTACTGTCTCCAACACGCTACTGTCTCTGGTAATTCATTCCATTCTTTCATGAATAAAAATTCTGATCTATACTTGCCCCAATTTGATTTACAAAAAGGCAATTGCCTATTGTTCTTTCCGCTGGTGTCATGATTATGAATTTGATGTCTAAAAATGTTATTAAAAATAAAGTCTATATCATTGGTTATAGCAGCTTATAAACAAAGCAGGAACGATGGAATTTTCTTCTTTCTTTAAGCAGTTTCCATCCAAGGCACTGCAGGGCTTCCGAGCTAGAGGAATAACCTTGCCTATTTAAAATTGATTTGGCTGCTTTGTTTTGTAAAATTTGAATACGAGCCATTAAAACAGTGTTACCTCTATCACCCCAAATAGTGTCTCCATAATGTAAGATACAGTAGGCAGTATGATTGAATTAAATTCAACAAAATATTACCCCTCTGGATGATAATATATCCCTTGGGGTAATATTTCATAGAATTCCCCTCTCTCCGGGTCTATAAATGATAAATATTATGTTTGTTGGTGACCATTAATATGCCAGGCATAACTGCAGGTTATTAAACTAAGCCCTTGCTTCCATCTTTTCGAATCTGGACACAAATTCAATTACATATATGGTTGATAATGTATACAAATAGTGTGCAGTAAGATGCTGTTCAAACGTCGTTCTTCTCATTCTCCCAAGCTAATACAAATATTAAAGAGCTATGTCACGATTTGCCTGGTTACTCAGCTAAGCGTACTTGTTGATTTTTTGTTCAAGATAGTATACGGCAATCGTGGCCTTCAAGCTCCTTCTCGTTTCCCACCACGATTAGACATTAAATTGTCATTACGCTTTACTTATAACTCGTCCAAAAATAACCCACCAACATGAAAATAACAAATACTAATCGAATAAATCGTTGAGCTTTCGCTTCGCTTTGATTTTGGATTCCGAATCAAAAATCAAAAAGTACGCTTAGCTGAGTGTAACCAGGCAGATCGTGACATCCCCTTTAAAGTGCCTATCTGGGGTTTGGGTATTTTACATATTTGTGATCTTTGGAATCTCTTGAGAAGAATTGTAAAATATCTTGTCATGCTAAAAGCATCTTCATGCCTTTTTTGTCTGACATCAAAGTATGGACTTGCAAAGATATTGAACAGTGATTCAGTGTATGAACATTCAGTCATTCAGTGTATTAACATTATTCAGTGATTCAGTGATTCATTGAACAGTGCATGAAATACAAAGAAAGTTTGGGAATTGAGCGAATTTTGTCTAAACAGGTCTGTTTAAAGTACAGAGCCAAACATTCTCTGTATTTCACTGTTCATTGCAATGTCTTTGTGTGTCCATACTTTGACGTCATTTCTTGTGAATAGTAAATCAACTTTAGCAGGGGAAAAAGCAAGAAGATGAAATTTTTGAAATACAAGATATAAATAAATTAAGTGCAGCAGAATTTATCAGTTACAGCAGATTTATTTGGAATGGTGACGACTGTTGCATTACAGTATACGCCATTGGAGATTCAATACCGTCTAACTTTTCATCTGCCGAATTAAACGCATATTGTATATTTTTATGTTTCATCCATGACCCACCGCATTTCATTGACATTTCAATCAACGCACCTCCGGAGCCGCTCCACTGTTGAATGCTGCAACAAGAGCATATTGCTTAGTTAACCGCCTCACGAGGCCGTTTTCTGAACAAGATTCTCTTTCTGAACAAGATTCCTGGCAATGCCGTGATGGAAATATCTATTGTGTTTGATATTTCTTTCCTCGTGAGGAAAAATCCTCAACGTCTTCGCCATCGTGATCTAGAAGTTTAGCTGCAGAAATCAACTGACCAATTTCATTAACTCGCTTTGCAGTGATCTCAGAACGTCCTTCACGACAAAGACAAGTTCTCGGTATCTCGCAACTGTCGCGCTGAAATGGATGCGGTGCTTCCACCACGGAAGGTTTTCCTTTTGGCAATACTCTGGAGTCTTGCAACGATCCAAATAATCCTAGTGATGTTGCTGAACCTATTGGTCAAATCAATGGGAAGCTGGCACTGGTTGACAGTTTTAGAGCCCACGATTTGCAGGACTCTCTCAAAATCGAACCTAATTTCCGATTGGACGACTTTTCTCCCTCTTTTGGACAACACGGCAGCATTCAACTCCACCTGAGGAGTAGACAGCTTGTTCACTGGGGCAATCCGACGCTTTGCCATAATAAGGCGGCACCAGTAACTGCTATCTTTCAGTTGCCATCTGATGTGAGCAACGAAACCATATGCGAGGTCACTTCCATCGCTGAGTATCATCAACCAGGGTCGGCCGACAGCATCAATAGGTCGTAGACATCGTTCTAGTTTAAGCCGTTTAAGCTTGAAAAAAGTAGTAAAGAACTGGATCCACTTGGTACTGAGGTCTGCTGGAAGTCATCCCAATCCAGTTTGCGAGACCACATTTCCCGCAAATATACAGTACCTTAGCTATCAAGGTAAAAGGGCAAACCAAACCAAGATGTATTTCGTCTCGTTGTTATTCAGTGCGCCCGCCCATTCAGCCACACTCTGTCTTCAGCCATGAATACATACGTGCCAGCTGGCGTGCTTTCACACCCATGTGGCGGTGTTAACCGTTGGTTCGGCAGTACACCTGTAGCATAAAATTGAACACCAGGTAGTCTTTTGTCCACTTATCGCATCTATTTCACTGTACAACTTGTAACTAGTTGTTATTTAATGCTATCCAAATGTGTATCTCTTTACGTAAACCTTCATAACAGTTAAAATTGTAACAACGAACTGATTTGTAATAAACATATTTGGCCGGCTGACATTCGCTGGGCGGTCACCTCCAACTCGTCTTACGTTGTTACTTAGATATGAAATTTATTTTGATTTCGTGTTTAGCCCTAGTCATGGTGTCTTTATACCCTAATAATGAACATACGTAATACATTACATATATACTGTACTGTCATGTTTTCTATTCGGCTGAGCGAAGCGAAAGAGAATAGAAAGGATGTAATTTTATCAGTGTAAAGGTGCGTCTTTAGCCAATGCTGCCAATCGTGCATATGTGTAGCATTTAGACGTTTAGTATTTTTTTAAGAGTGAATATCAATGGTCTGCAACTCTGCCCGTTGCCTGTGTATTTGTATTCCTGTGTAATTGTATTTTCACTGAAATAAAAATCTACAGGCTGCCTTTGATTGTACTCATTAGTGCGCAGACGCAATAAGTACATAAAAAGGTAATACTGTCAAGTACTGTGGAAAAGCATTTTCTGACGATTGTTGATTCTAGACTATTTACAACTTGTAGAAGGAAAACATGGAGAGAGCTTACTTGGATATCTCGATGCTGCTTTCCTTGTCGCCTATGCTTTGGGGATGTATGTCAGGTACAGTATATATAATTGTATTACAGCGGAATCTCCATATAAAGGCCAATCTGCACGATACGATTTGTTGTATACGATTATTATTTTGGTGTAACTGTACACGCCTGTCAACATTCACCACGAATCATAAACAAAAATTGTGTCGTGTGCAAACAGTTGCATACGCCAGAATGACAATCGTATACGGTTAATTAAATGTAATCTTTAATTCAAATTATTTTGAACACGGTTGCCTATTCAGCAGGGCTGGTTTTCAAAGGGCCGTCTATACATGACATAAGGGACGTTAATGTTTTACAACGCGCTCACGGTTGGGTAAAAAAAATCACTTCTGTGAAGGGTTGGGTAACACATTTTCATGACTACATCATAAAAAAATTCATCATTAAAGATCATCATTTAAAATTGGAATCTCATCATCAGTTCTCCTTAGTCATCATTGCACATTAGCTTTTATTAAAACCCAGCTGTGTTGTGACCCTATTGTTGTAGGTGTCCATTATTTTTCATAATGGATTATTTTTCTAATAATGGACGCTGTCCATTATTTTTCAATATAACGCAATGTATACTGTATTTAATTTATGCATCATCCATAACATTAACACATAAAAATACTTTTCCAATGTATGTCTTTTACTTACAATCCACTCAAAATACCATCAGTATCACTTCCCACATCTCTACTACTAAACATCTCGACTGACTTATAAATAATACTTCATCGCCTAGATTCCGCCATTTGTTTACAACCTCACACTCAACAACTTCACATGAATACTTCTACTCAGTCAATGTCCATTATTTGTTACGCATTGCTAAGCTCTAGCTGTGTAAACGCATCAATTCATTTCAAAACTAATTTATGGAAGCTTGGTTTTAAGCAGTCTAAAAGCCTCAAGTCTAAAAGCTCTCGCCCTGCGGGCTAGGTGCACTCCATTCTCTCAAATAATGGATTGGGTTTCTGCTTTTATCCTTTACTTATTGTATTCCTCTGCTTGTTTTCCTTGGATTCCTGCTCTGTATAGGGAAATAATAATCTGAAAGTTACAGTAGGATCTGTCTATATCTATTTGGCTTTGTTATTTTAACTTGTATCGACATATACTGGCCCAGTATATCTTCGATTCAAATTACTGGGAATTGGGCTTTATCTAACTTTTTTCTTCTTAGGTTGGGTAAAAAATTTTCTTTACCGATAAAAGGTTGGGACGGTTAAATTTCTGATCTTAATTTGGTTGGGTAAAATTTTTTTCAGCACCAAATCTATTTCTCTTCGGCCCCTACCCCGACAATAAATAATGACCGATCCCTTAAAGTGTCTATGAAGTGAAAAAATCGCTAGCATCTTTTTTGCTCTAACGAACAAAGTAGCACGGCAGGAGCGTACACTGAAAATTTCAAGCGAATCTGCTGCATAGTCTTCGAGCTATCAACTCTCAAAGTTTGTCCATTGGCATAGTTTAACGTTACAAAATATGGAAAGACTGGGATTGAATATATGTAGTATATGACGTATGCAGGTGGATCATTAATGTTCAAATTCATTGTTCTTATGTATAGTAAGTACAACTGCATACGTCACAAGACAATAAACCACGCGTTTCAGATTTCACCAAAAACATTTAGCCGTGCCAAATTTCGAGAGTTGATAGCTCGAAGACTATGCAGCAGATTCACTTGAAATTTTCAGTGTACGCTCCTGCCGTGCTACTTTGTCCGTTAAAGCAAAAAAATGCTAGCGAATTTTTCACTTCATAGACACTTTAAAGGAAATCACAGTTAATGACCTATTGTATTTGATATTCCAAGCATGTTTTAGACTTCTAAAACACTTCAATACGTCTAAGTGGATTGTGGTGAAGTCGATATTGCAACAAAAAATAAGTTCTCGAAGTATATGACTTTGCTAGTTGCAATATAGTAGTTTGGCGCTTTGAAAATGCTAGCAACACATTTTAAAAGTTGAATAAACCAAGTAAAAACGCCGCCATTTTGAATATGACGTCATGCGTCAATTGTTTTTTTCGTACTTTCGTGCTACTTATCGTGGAGCCATGCATTACCCAGTTTATGTTGTACTAGCGATTACTAAAATAACATTGTCAAGTACATATATGGAAAAGTGATTGCCCCAACCGGGAATCGAACCCTGGTCTCCGAATCAACGTTTCGGCGCTCTAAACCTCTGAGGTATTGCCGCTTTCACTTGACACCAACAGGCAGACATCGCATCTAACCATAACGTGGAGCAAGGGCTCTCGAGCGCACTTCCCAAAGTAGCGAAGCGATACACAACTTCTTGTATACAGAGGGCTTTAAGAATAATAATTAATATTAGAGAGGATTTAATATAGTGAAATACATATATGGAAAAAGTGACTGCCCCAACCGGGAATCGAACCCTGGTTTCCGAATCAACGTTTTAATATGTATATGGGAAATAACTGACTGTTCTGACCGTGTCTCAATAGCTCAGAGGTTAGAGCGCCGAAACGTTGATTCGGAGACCAGGTTCGATTCCCGGTTGGGGCAGTCACATTTTCCATATATGTATTTGACTATATTAAATCCTCTCTAATATTAATTATTAAAATAACATTGAGAAGTACATGTTGCTTAAGTTCTTTGCATTTCTGACAACATTGATCGCTTTACCCAGCACATTCTCTCGTGGTGAATGAGCAGTAAATTCAAGGTATAACCCAACCTCGTTCCCAGGGCATTTTGCCTCCACGGTGGAAGGTCGGCGAAAATGGCCCTGGGATCGGCTGGTCACATGACACCCAGAATTTCTGGGTGTTTAGATATGATAATTTTTGTGGTGTTTATTCCATTGCCTTTGTCTACTTTGTTGACCTGAATAATTGAGAAATGTTCAATGCTCTTCAGAGTTGTTCATGTCAGCATTCGTCGACATAAAAGCAGCTAACAAGCTTAATAATCCACCATATACATCCATGGTTATCTCTTAAAAAAGGTATGAAGAAGCATATATCCAATTTAGCGAAAGCTATATCACTTCTAATTTGCTGTAAAATTTGAAGGCAACATTCAGATTTAGATGAATAAATTATACTCGGCTGAATTAATTGAGTTTTATGACAAGCCAATCCCAGGGCCTTTTTCGCCGACCTTCCGCCGTGGAGGCAAAATGCCCTGGGTACGAGGTTGGGTATAACCAAGATATTTTATGTGTGGAATATGGAGGCGAATTTCTTTCGTCTGGTGACGTAATATGATGACGTCACTATGACGGCATCGTCAAACACAAAAACTCTATAATTTTCGTCATTATTTACATTACGCTACATTTGTGAGTGTCATGTAAACCTAAATTACCTCCTACAAAAAAGTACGCATGGATTTGGTGGTAAATTTAATAAAAATTAAATTATCAATATTTTATACGTACTTTTTTGAAGATAACAGTGCAGATTCTAATCGCATCTGAAAAATTAATATTACTTAAAAAAACTTTGAAGGTTATAGGAATTTTTCTGTGACGTCATGATGACGTCTTCATATGACATTACCAAACGAAACAGTTTTGCCAACTTAAACCATATATAGACTGTCTCGATGGATTCTTAAATCTGTGAAATGAAATGAAATGAAATGTATGGCAAATTCTATTAGCAACGGATATAAGTTCTGAAAATCTAAAACAGGGCTGCAAATAATTTTTTTTTGTTGACAGGACGTGTGTCTGACCAATTTCCCATTTTGGTCGGACAGAACTTAAATTTGGTCGGACATAAAACTATTATCACATTTGGTCGGACAATTTTTCGTAACAATTTTTTTATTAACATATTCTTGTTACTTAATATTCTACAACTTGTATTTTAACAGTACTACACTAGTGAACGCAATGGAGTCCATTTTGAAGAAAGCAAAGGTCATTCAAGGCTGTTAATAACGTATCGCGCTCTCTGATTGGCCAGCATGCTTAGATCAGCCAATCAGCGTTTACTCAACTGACCTATATCACTGGGAATAAGCCTCAAAATGTTACCTTAAAAGCAAAAATCAGAGATACCAACCGGTCTAGCGTACTTCACAAAGGTCTAAACTATATGTGAATATACTGGTTGGCAAATTGTAACAAATAAATGCCATCAAAGTGTACCTTTTGGGAACTTGGCCAGCCGTCTAATATGTTATGCACACTTTGAATTAGATTTCTTATGAGTTTTTGAAGCAAAGTTAGCGTTCTTTTATAAAAAAGCTACAAAATGGTAAATGCGGCTCAGGACTGTGTCAGTGTGTAATATATATATATAAATCGATCTTTATTAAGGATGCCAACTTCACTAAAAGTGTTTTTCAGAAAGGTCCTGCTAAGATATAAACTACTTGGAGCTTGTGTAGTAGGATTTTATGGTTGACTGTGTCGAACGCCTTCGCTAGATCCAGGAAAACTGCACCAGTGATCTCCCCGTCGTCCATTGATTTAAGTACCTTGTCACAAAATTTCGTTGTGGCCAGAACAGTAGAAGAATTGAGTCGAAACCCAAACTGGCTTGATGAAAGGAGTTTCTTGGTATCAAGAAAAGAACCCAGTTGAGTGTGGACAGCTTTCTCCAGGATTTTGCTGATGGATGGAAGGATGGAAATAGGCCTGTAGTTAGAAGGATCTTGAGTATCTCCGGATTTGTGAATCGGCATTATGCGAGCATTTTTCCAGATAGTTGGGAAGGTTTTGGTCTGAATTGAAAGATTAAATAGTTGAGTGAGGGAAGGGGTAATCACTGACACTGCATCTTTGAGCATACGTGCACTTATCTTGCCTAGACCAGTGGCCTTATTGGGTTTAAGATGATTTATAGTCTTGGATACAAATTCACTAGTTATCGGACTAGTTATGTGTACTAGTTATGTGTCAATACTGGACGTGATTACATTGATTCTACGCTCGGAGATCTACAGATATTATCGAGACCCGAGGAATACATACGTTACTTACGAAATTCAAGGTGAAGGGTGTACAATAATTCTCCAAGTTGCTACTGAATTATTCTTCAGAGTTAGATTTGGGTCAAACGTCGAACTTTTCATACGTCGAACCAACTCAATGCAAATCAGCTTTTGCATCGAGTTCGACTCAATAGATTATCTTAATTTGCATTGAGTGAAAAGTTTGACGTTTGGCCCAAACCTAATTCTTCAATATTTATAAGGGATTCTTGATGTAATATATGAACAACGAGTTTGAGTGTTTCATCAGGGGATCCAAACACGAGAAAACATGATGAAAACACGAGCGCGAAGCGCGAGTGTTTTTATTGTTTTCGAGTGTTTGGATCCCCTGATGAAACACGATAAACGAGTTGTTTATATGGCTTCTCAATCGAACACGGATTTAATTGGGAAAAAAATTCTCAAAAAAATGAATTATTAATTAAGTTCTCAGCAATTAGATCAAAACCGGGTTTGATCTAATAACTGTGGTGGAATATGATTTTTATGTGTTTTACTCGAGTATCCAGCCTCAGTCATGTGATAAAATAAAGTGATTTCATTGGCTAATTGGCTCATGAATTATTAATGAGTTTGAGAAAGATTCATCAATCCTTTTGTTTATATCCAGTTCAGTTTAGCCTGCGTTTAAAGTGGGCTGTGACGCAAGGCTAGAGTTTCCCTTCGTCTGTTCAGCGCCACGCGCGTGTTAAAGATTGTTTAAGCAGAATTTCTTCTTGATCAGACAATGTATTTTATTTGGACGGACATTATGTCTGTCCGATCACAATGTGGTTTTGTTCTGCCAAATTTGCCAAATTTGCCAAATTTGGTCGGACATTGTCAGATGACCAACAGTAGTTTGCAGCCCTGTAAATACGTCTGAACACCCTTAAAGACAGTTTTAGAACTCATACATGTGTCTTCGCTTCATTTCAGTGGATATTTTGCTGAACATATGGACATACGTTTGTTCTTAACTGGTGGCATGGTTCTCAGTGGCGTTTTTAGCATTTTATTTGGAATGGGTTACTTTTTCAAGATTCATCATTTTTCTTTTTTTATAATAATGCAGGTAAAATGAGAGTAATTTTATGAGAACGGAACATTCCCCTTGTCCGGCGCCGAAGGCGAGGGTGATAATTTCGCTGCGGTAGGGATCAATACTCCTTTCTTCCTGATTCAATTTGGTTAACTGTACTGTATACTTGTGCAAAGTTTCAAGCAATTTTATTTAATAGGCTTTGAAGATATGCTTCAAGCGTGTCATACAAATTTAGGGGTATTTAGGAACACGTAAAATTGATTGAAAGGGTATTAAAAGGAAATAACACTTGTTCTAGAGGAATTGGCGAGGAGTCGCACTTGTGTTTGACGAGATATTCAATTCATAGTACCACTCGTGCTTCGCACTCGTGGTATTGTAAATGTTTCGCCGAGCACGCGTGCGATTTTTCATTGATTCTTCTCGAACCGTGTTTTTCCTATACTAATCGAACCGCAGTAATTGGCGATTGATGTTGCGGTTTTACCAGCCTTGTAATATAGGATCTTTATAATCGTAAATTTCACTATATAAACTACATAATCAAGGCGAAGTAAAAAAAAAAAATAAGAAGAGGCTCTGAATAGCTCTCATAAGCTATATATTAGATACAAAAAGACCGTATATTTATGTAAGATTCGAGGGAAAGAAATATGAAATCGCTTGCTGGTTTGCGTGAGCGATTTGAGTCGCACAAAAAAATCATTTTAGTAGTCTAATGCATGTGTAGTAATGACTACCAGATACACGAAAATTAAAATAAAAGCATTTTATCATGAAATCTATTCTAAAACAGTGCATTTGAACGAAATCCAACCAGTGGTTACACGCTGTTACGTCATCTACTCAACGGAAACGCATCAACGCTATTGAATTTACATTCGCTTACAGCGTAGAACTGTTCTCTTGCATATAGTTTCATTAATAAATATATATCCAAACTCTGAATCGAGTTCTGATAAGAGTAATTACGAAAGCGAACTTCATGTGTGGAATAGATGATCGTCTGTCCGGCCCAGTCAAAATGGGTCTTTAGGGGTCAGAAGACCCCCGAAGTCGTCAATCGAAAAACACGGCACACGGTAACGCAAGATTAAAAATTGAAATTCGACAAGCGACAGGGACATGAGATCCACTCACACGCCAAGTTTGATTGGATTTCATAAACAACTTTGCGATTGGTGGCATTTTGAATTTTCATGATGCTACGCGGGCATGCAAGAAGGCATTTTCTATAAAAATGGAAGTTTTTCAACCTGATTTATGATAATTAATGCTAATTTGTATTATCATGATGTGTCTTGTTCGGAAAATTCAAAAGCATTGGTAACAGCCGGTTTATTGGACTTTCCGAAAAGGTATAGATTTCGCAACAGTACTGTATGGATATTTCCCAATATATCAATAGAACAAAGAGGTACCTGTTGTTCAATTTTGGATGTTTTTCAGCCGGACAGGAAAGAGTTAAGGACATTGGCAACAAAAATTAAGTTTGTCTAATATGAAAGAACTCGTAAAATGATAGAGTAACACCTTTTACAACTTTCCCGTATTTTACTTCGTTTTTGAAATATTTCAGTTTGTTTGATATGTAAATGAGATGGTCTCTGATGTCAGGTGCAGGGTAGAGAATTTTCACTCATTAAAATATGTTTTATATCTCAGTGATTGCTAAGAGTTATTATACGCACATTTTCAAGTAAATTTGTGGGACAAACTTGAAGATGTGATTAATATTTTAACGAGTGAAAATTCTCTACCCTGCACCTGACGTCAGAGACCATCTCATTTACATATGAAACAAACTGAAATATTTCAAAAACGAAGGGAAATACTGGAAAGTTGTAAAAGGTGTGAGTCTATCATTTTACGAGTTCTTTCATATTAGACAAAATTAATTTTTGTTGCCAATGTCCTTTAATGAGGAAACGGATCTTGCTGCCCCTTTAAGATAGATTTTAGGCTGAGCGAAAGAAATATTGTGAGATCTATACGTCGCACGTGTAAACGGGCAAAAATAATTAAATTCCCAATTAAATTTTTTGGAAATTGTCCTGACTCCGTACATTTTAACGTGGCAGACTATTAATTATATTTTTCTCCTGTTTTATAGCTTTTAGCAGGACTTGCCCAGGTAAGCCCTTTTCTGAATTTCCATATTCAGCGTTGGTCACAGTAACTATTTAGTGACGTTAATTTACATAAAGAGGAACTATACCCAGAAAATAAGTTACTTTTAAATAAAAGGCCTTCTCTTGTACTCGTTTTCATTCTCGTATTTTATTCTTCTGGACGCCGCCATTTTCGAGTTTGCTCGACGGCTCAAAGCTGATGTACAGCGGCGATTTTCTTTTCAATTTTGACGTAAGGCCTTCGTAAGGCCACATAAAAAATACTTGTTTAGCGTCCCCGCCCGACCTGGAAAATGTCCCCGACCTCAATTTTCTTTTTCTTTTTTATTTTGCACAAAACAGTTTAAACTATCAAAACTATCGTTTTTCCACCTTAGAAATACCCTACCCAACCTCGTACCCAGGGCATTTTGCCTCCGGCGGAAGGTCAGCGAAAATAGCCCTGGGATTGGCTGGTCCATTCTATAATGCGATTAGCTTGTCATAAAACGCAATTAATTCAGCCGAGTATAATTTATTCATCTAAATCTGAATGATTTAGTGATAGCTTTCGCTAAATTGAATATATGCTTTTTTATACCTTTTGTAAGAGATAATGCTGACATGAACAACTCTGAAGAGCATTGAACATTTCTCAATTATTCAGGTCAACAAAGTAGACAAAGGAAATGGAACAAAGACCACAACAATTATCATATATAAGCACCCAGAAATTCTGGGTGTCATGTGACCAGCCGATCCCAGGGCCATTTTCGCCGACCTTCCACCGTGGAGGCAAAATGCCCTGGGAACGAGGTGGTCGGGCACCTCGATGAGACCATGATCAGACAAAAGTGTAACCACGGTTGATTGAAAATTTAAATCCGGTTTCCTTTGTCACGACGGTTTGAAATATAAAAAAATTAAAATAAAAACCTCCCTCCCGACCTGGAAAAGTTGAATGGGTGGACGTTAAACAAGTAATTTTTTCATGTGGCCTAATCGTGTATCAATAATTGTTCCTTGCACTTGGCAATGACGTCAAAATTGAAAAGTAACTCCCGCTGAACATCGAGTCTGAGCCGTCGAGCAAACTCCAGAATGACACAAAATGGCGGCATATTGAAGTATAATATACGAGAATGAAAACGTTATTTCTCTAATACAAAAGCACCGGGTATTCATAAAGTTTGATGAAGGAGCAAAAGAGGCATTATTTTTGCCCATCCCTATCCCCCAAATCACTTGTTTTCTCTGCATGCTAGTTGCATATATGCAGATTTGTTTTACGGCTTCGTCGCTCGCAGTTGTAGCTGGATTATGTTTTGAACATCAGTTTTTTCACCACCTTTCTTGACGCCAAGGGTGCCACTGCTATCCAGCAGAAAGCGACCAAATTTTACCGGATATTATCAGATAGCTTCAAAAAAATATAAGATATAACATCTCTTCTCTGTACTGTACTGAATATGTTTTTTCATGATGGATTAAATAAATACCTAATGGTTTCCGTGTTTGGATACTGTGATCCAAACACGTGGGAAGTGTTTTTTAGCTTTTTGAAAGTCGAGCAAGTGTTTGGATCACAGTATCCAAATACGGAAAAACCATTAGGTATTTCTTTTATAAAATAATACAAAACAACGAGCAGCAAAACTTAAGGAAATTTTTGGCGGTGAATTTCCGTGTTTGGATGACTTGATCCAAACACGGGTCATACATGTTATTTTATAAAGGGTTTTACATCGATTGCTATCAACATTCATGCTATCAAGTATTGCATGCGTATTAGTGTAGTGTTTGTTCGAAGTTAGTTTGTTTAACTCAACTGTCTATTTTAAATGAAAAAAATAAGTATAGTAAACTGTTTTTGACTCCAGCTTTTTCTTCGCTACGTTTTGAAACTTAATGTTATGTGCCTCTGTTTTAGTCGTCGGGATGGCCTGCCGTTGTTGAAGCTATTGGTAATTGGTTTGGTAAAGGACAGTAAGTGGCATGCACTATCTTTTTATATTTATATTGTTATTCTGAGTATTATGACATGTAGCTACTAGCTCTGTTGTGTAAAACGTCAATTGGATAACAAAAATTAAAGTGCCTATGACACGAAAATTAAGTTTGCCTTATTTGAAAGAATACTTAAAATGACATAGTAACATCTTTTGTAGTTTTTCGTTTCCTTGCTTCGTTCTTGAGATATTTCAGTTTGTATTATATGCAAATGACAATGGTGTGACGTACACATGCATAATGACTTATCGGAGAAGGTTATATATCTTTATTATTATCACACAAAATCACTTGAAATTCTACAAGTTCCATGTTTTTGGAAATACTCACGCACATGCTTCATTCGAATTAAATTTGGTTTTATATTAGCAAAGATAAATAACCTTCTCGGATAAGTCATTATGCACGTGTACGTCACACCATTGTCATTTGCATACAATACAAACTGAAATATCTCAAGAACGAAGCAACGAAACGAAAAACTACAAAAGATGTTACTTTGTCATTTTAAGTGTTCTTTCAAATAAGGCAAACTTAATTTTCGTGTCATAGGCACTTTAAGTGTTGTTTATTGATGAAGATACTATAGTCCAATTCCCCCGACCACGAATTTGAATTGAGGTAAATTGCTATTTTTAAAGGGGATGAAGGATCTTACTGATTTTAGTTTATTCCTAAAGTTTCAGCATTCCTGTCAATTTAGTTAAAAAGATAGGGCTGAAATTTGAGGATTTTGACGCCATATTTGTTTTGAAAATATGACATCATTGTTTTGATGGCGATCACATAGTGATAATTGTTGTGAGTGTTCTTTGGATGAAAATTAGTCGAAATAAAATATTTAGTTCCTCGTACTGGAAAGTAAATGAGCTTCTTACAGTAAATACGTACCTAAAATGAACAGGTTTTGTGATTGGCTATATGGAACAAAAGTGGTTAGGTTAGGACATTGGTTTCTTTGTGGTTGATTCTATTGTTTTATTGTTTTAATCAACCAATCACAAAACTTGATAGTATACATGTAGGTAGGTGATGACCCGCTTCTTAGGCATAACACGGATAGAAGCACTCAGTGACGTCATATTTGAGAAACAAATATGGCGTCGAAATTGGACAAACTCTCCAACTTCAACTTGCGATATCTCCTTAACTAAATTGATAGGAATGCTGAAACTTTGGAAATAAACTAAAGTCAGTAAGATCTTTCATATGAACTCCACTTGTATTTGACTTGAGTTGCCCTAAAGGGGATACGATCATCGTATGTGCAATGTTACTTTGTTTCTTTGCTATTTATTTTAGAGTTTGCTCGATGGCTCAAAGTTGATGTACGGTAGTAATTTTGAAGTGATCGAGTGCTTGTCTTTTGTTCCTTTCACTCATTAACGTCAAAATTAAAAAGAAACCCTCGCTGAACAACGTGTTTGAACCGTCGAGTAAACTCTAACATGGCGGCGTAAAATACGAGAATGAAAACGTTATTTCTCGAGTACAAGAGCAGATAACGTCAAGCTATTACAATTTCTAAACCTTACACTTAAAGTACCTATGCAATGAAAAATTCAGTTGTAAAATAACTCTTCTGCTTGAACTCTTGAAAATATAAAGACTAACCATTTACAACGTTTTCATATCTCACTTCGCTCTTGAGATATTAAGATTTGTTTAATATGTAAATGATTATACTTATGACATCATAATGCATAATGACTTATTGAAAAATTCTGCATATCTTTACCATTATCACTTGAAGTCTTTGATGATTTGCATATTTGATGTCATTGGATACATCCACGCTGCATTTCAAGTGATTTCATTACAAAATCTCAAGGATATATAAGCGTTTTCAATAAGTTATTATGCAGTGTGATGTCATAAGTATGATCATTTACATATCAAACAAATCTTAATATCTCAAGAGTGAAGTGAGATATGGAAAAGTTGCAAATGGTTAGTCCTTATAGTTTCAAGAGTTCTTTAAAATAAAATAGTTATTTTACAACTGAATGTTTCATTGCATAGGCATTAATTCATTGTATTAATTTATTGTTTGACTATAGTTCCAATTTAAGACCACTGTAGTACCCAGGTATTTAAGAAAAGTAGACACAACTTCTGATCGAGATGGTTTCTCTAATGTTTTAGGCGAGGTCTTATAATGGGTATTTGGAATTCACATACGTCCGTGGGGAACATTGCTGGCTCAGCTATAGCTGCGGTGTGGTCTGATGGCGCTTGGTAAGAATCAATCACTATATATACAGTATTAGTTCAATCTACAGACACGTGTTTCGCTGTACCACAGCTCATCAGTATGTGTGTGTGTGTATGTGTGTATATGTGTCCTGTAATCCGACATCTTGTTGTAATACTTTTCCTAATTAACTGAGAGGTTGGTGACGTCACAAGCAGTTAAACCTGATGAAACTATTCTGTGGGTGGCCGAGTTTGGTTCAATTGAAAAAGGAATACATTTACAAAAATCGAGTTTCAGACCAATAAAGAGATGAAAAATTTCGCTTTACCCAGCTTGTGACGTTACACGCAAATCTAAAATATATCCAAGATGGCGGACAATGATTCATGTTAGCAACTTTGACAGTGCAATTAATACGCTTTACTAGTATTTTTACAACCTCGAACTACTATATTCCGGCTATATAAGTCACGTACTTTGATCTAAAACGTAATTATATTTTGTTGCCGATGTTCTTTGCTTTGCTTACGTTATGATAAAGAGTGAGTGTAAACCGTGACGCATTGCACGCACGTGCGGCTAAATCGAGAGTTGGCCGCCATATTGATTTCTACCGCGCTGGAGACTGGGTACGACTATTTCGCAATTAACGAATGGACTGGAGAGTCTTTTTCTTAGTTGATTTGAATCTACGCTGTTTATCAATAGATTTATTGGCAGGTGAACTTGTGACCAGTTTTAACGGTGACAAACATTTCCGTTCTTTCATTGACATAAACAAGTGTTTGGCAGCAGTTATTTTTTTATTTAGTACACTGATCGCCTCATTGTCCTCACAACGAATTAGTTGGTCTACCAGAACCAAAAGTTGTCTTTTAGTGTTGCATTATCTTGGGAGCGATTATAGAATACCCGTCCACTTTTGAAACTCTTAGTTGTTAACATGATACGATGATACGAAGTCAGAACAATTACGTAATAATATAATAAAGGCGAGATATTTGATAAAGCCTGGGTAAGATATATTTTTTCGTGATACGATGATACGGAGTCGGAACCATTACGTAATAATATAATAAAGGCGATTTCATTCAATAGCGATATGTTGCGTAGTTTTGAAATAGAACGAGGCAACATAATATTGTTTCATTCAATAGCGATATATGTTGCGTAGTTTTGAAATAGAACGAGGCAACAACATATAATATTGTTTCATTCAATAGCGATATGTTGCGTAGTGTAAGATATATTTTTTCGTGATACGATGATACGATGATACGAAGTCAGAACAATTGCGTAATAATATAATAAAGGCGAGATATTTGATAAAGGCTGGGTAAGATATATTTTTTCGTGATACGATGATACGATGATACGAAGTCAGAACAATTGCGTAATAATATAATAAAGGCGAGATATTTGATAAAGGCTGGGTAAGATATATTTTTTCGTGATACGATGATACGATGATACGAAGTCAGAACAATTGCGTAATAATATAATAAAGGCGAGATATTTGATAAAGGCTGGGTAAGATATATTTTTTCGTGATACGATGATACGATGATACGAAGTCAGAACAATTACGTAATTCTGACTTCGTATCATCGTATCATGATAACAACTAAGAGTTTCAAAAGTGGACGGGTATTCTATAATCTAGCCTTATCTTGCATCACTTTATTTTTCTGTTGAAGATGAGATGCAACCAATTGTACTTCCTTATCATTATAATCTGTATCAATGTATTTGGTAACTACAGGCTCAGCAGAATTATCATTTGTTTGATCTTTCTTGGCAGACAAGTACCGTTGTAAGAGATGTATGTGTTTACAAATTGTGTTATGTATCGGGTGATCTCGTTCCAATGCCCCAGCTCGGTTAGAATTCAATATGGCGGCCATGGTGCCAACTCTCGATTTAGCCGCACGTTTGCACGTTTTTGAAGCACAAAATTCCCGTGGTAAACTCATCCGTAAATATCTTGTCAATCCGTGATATAAATTATTCATTTTGTATTTTAATTGAAAAGAATTAAGACATACCTTAGAAAGTAATCATTTCTGCATTTTTCACAAAACTTGACGTTTTCTTGACTTTCATTTCGAATTATGTCAGCTTTGACTGACGCGATGCGTGGAAGACCAAGTGACGCGAGGTTCAAGCAAAAAATTCAGTTCTGAGCGGACATATTTGGATTGTGGTTGAATAAGAAATCCTCTGTAGGGTTTATTCTAAGAACACTCGGCGAATTTCCGGACTATTTACTGTACCACGTCAAGTTGAAGAAAAAACAAAGCACTTCAAAACACTTCGTTATCGTACGGAAAGATAAACACAAACGCGCAATGAACGACGGTTGACACTCACTCTTTAACTGTTTAACCTCATCTAATTTATTCTATATATTTTTCATTTTATTCTAATTAGAATATTCTTTTGTCATTGTGAATAGCTTTTAAACTTGTCGAACCATAGTCTTATAGCCCTGAGGATGGACAGTTAGTGCAAAAGCTTGGCTCTTATTATATTTTATTCTCATTTTATAAGCAATAAAGCTATAGTTGAAACATATTTGGAATAGTTGTAATATCGAGTTGGAATACCGTAGAATCTCGAAAGTAGCCGGGGCGGCTACTTTCGAAATTAGTGACCTCTAAGGGCGGCTACTTTCGGAGGGGCGGTTACTTTCGGAGGGCGCTTACTTTCGGGTTGTTATTTTTAGCATCGGCCACGTTTTAACATTTTGCACAACGTTTCAAAGTTTTGTTTTATTTTGATTAAATTACATAAGAGTTGTTACTTATTATCTAATGCTAATAATTTACCGTACTCGATACCGAATATTCAGATACCGAAATGGAAGAGGACGTCTGAACGATGACAAAGACAAACTTATAACTACTGTCTGAAATTTCTGAATCTTTGATATTACTGTTTTATACATGTTTTAATACATGCCATTAAAAATAAATTGTTAAACAGATGTTACAACTTATTTATACAATAGTTATAGACATCGGAAGGGGCTACTTTCGGAGGGGCGGTTACGTTCGGAGGGCGCTTACTTTCGGGTTGTTATTTTTAGCATCGGCCAAGTTTTAACATTTTGCACAACGTTTCAAAGTTTTGTTTTATTTTGATTAAATTACATAAGAGTTGTTACTTATTATCTAATGCTTTGATTTATGATTTATTAACTTCGCCAACAATTACAACTACATACAGACGTCCAATAACAACAAAACAAATGGCAGGGACACCGCTACAGCATAGCCAATTACAGCGGACCCAAGGAATAAGATCTAAAATCCTAATAAATGACAATATTAAAAGCAACAAATAATAGAACGCGTAAGACTGCGGACAGTATTACACTTACAACAAATTGTCTTATAAGTTCTTGAATCATCTGCGTTATAGTTATTATTAACAGCAGCAAAATAATAATGACGTAAGGCTATTTTAAAGGTGTTCAAATGACTAATGCTAATAATTTACCGTACTCGATATCGAATATTCAGAAATTTCTGTCTGAAATTTCTGAATCTTTGATATTACTGTTTTATACATGTTTTAATCCATGCCATTCAAAATAAATTGTTAAACAGATGTTACAACTTATTTGTATACAATAGTTATAGACATCGGAAGGGGCTACTTTCGGGGTGCGGTTACTTTCGAGATTCTATACGGTATCATACTAGCTACATGATTATTCTCGACATGAAAATGTTGTTCCCAATAATATGCCGTAGGGACCTGAAACGAATGTAGTTGTTGCAACTAAATAATAAAAACAGGGCGGGAATTCGTATCCCCTTGGCGACACTTCGCCCACGGTGAAGCACACACTCGGAAAGGAGATAAAGATCCATAACAGTGAGGGCCTGTACCTTCACCTTGATCTTCGCTTCTCTCAGTCACTTCGCCAGGGGAAGCCCGGCCGGGACATGAGAGCCAGGTCTATTTCATATATTAGCTTTGCCATCGTATGTATATTACAGACAATTACATGATTTACAGACATTAAGGCAATTAACAGACTGGGTGACCGCAACAGCTAATGCCAATTATATTGCGGCCCGAAAACAAATACAGACGATTCTCACATTAATATAAATATAAAACGTTCACGATGGATGTCAGGATACGGATTATGGTTAGTAGTAACACGATGACAGCAGGTTCGTAATGTTCCCAGCTGTATTATATTTAATATACACACTTTTCCGAGTGCGCGGGTCGTCTATACGTTATAAGTATTTTGAACCTTACCCTCTCTCTTTTCTGGGGGAAGCACTTTCTGCCATTTACATCCGCACAAGTTTGCGTGAGTTATTAACTCTTTCTTGTCCCGCCCAGTCAAAATCAGTCCTTGAAGACTGACGAAGTCGTGAATCGAAAAACTCGGCATAACGCAAGATTAAAAATTGAAAATCGACAAGCGCCAGGTACGAGATCCACTTACACGCCAAATTTGATTTGATTTCATAAAAAGTTGGTGACATTTTGAATTTTCATGATGCTACGCGGGCGTGCAAGATAGGTTTTCTAGAAAAATTAAAGTTTTTCAACCTAATATATGATAATTAATGCTCATTTATATTAACATAATGTGTCTTGTTCGTGAAATTTAAAAGCATTGGTAAAGGCCAGTTTATTGGGCTTTCAGAAAATGTATAGCTTTCGCAACAGTTTTGGTTATTTGCAGAGATATCAATAGCACAAAGAGGTGGTTCAATTTTGGATGTTTTTCAGCCCGTCAGAAAAGAGATAACAGTTTTAAACACTCATTAACTAAATAACATTTAACTATTATTAACTAAATAACATTTAACACTTATTTACTGAGACCGTCGATGTTTCCCGAGTTCGCCGCGGGAAACATCGACGGTCGAGGGACCACAAAACATACTGCTTTCCCGAGGTTCCAGTAAATAAGTGCTTTATTTTCATACGAAGTGTCAAAGAAAAAACAAAACGTAAAGACATGAATTATTTTATTCTTCAAACATTAAATTAAATACAACTAAGGCGAAAGGAGAGTTCATTCCAAAGGTCGCATTTTCACGTGGTATTTCACGTGATTTTTTCATTATTGACGGTCAACAACATATTATTGCCCTCTCAGAGCTGTTGCGGGGGAAACAGCTAAATTTCGTCACTTTCACGTGGTACACTCTCGACCAATGGCACACTAGAAAAAGGGAACTTTGACACTTGATATATAATAAATATATTTATTTAATACAGAACCATAGTTTTAGAGTACAAAAAGAAAATCTTCTTCTGTATTTTCTAGGGGATGGTCTTTCATTGTCCCTGGCTTAATTATAATTGCAGCAGGGATATTGATATTTTTCTTCTTGGTTGTTGGTAAGTCTGCACGCGAGAGAATCCATTTGCGGATGTCTCACGTCTGCCCCCTCCCATGTTGACTGCACCCTTGTGTTGTAACCGTTCTCAACATCTATTCACAATATATAGTAGTTCATGAATATGTGTAATACTATAAAACAGATGTAAGTTGAACAGTTGCATAAAAATGCAGCTGAACATAAAGATAAAATAGTTGTATAACATAGTTCTCTGTACAAGGCTTGCATAAAAATGCAGTTAAATATGAACACAAAAAGTTGACATAACAGTTGATCAAAATTTAATTCTTAAGTTAATCAGAATTTGTTTCTTGCATAAAAATGCAGTCGAATATGAGGGACACGGATGTGCATTCTTCTGCATACTCAATATCGTGAGAAACAATGAACTCACACCTAAAATAGAAAAAAATACATTTAAAATAGATATATGATAATATATGATAATTGTGATAACCATGTCATGACAGTGTCACCATATTAACCGTGGTGTCAGTGATTGCAAGAAATCGCAGATGACAATTGATATCTCCCTATTAAATAGTGAGTTAAATACTAGTTACAGTACCTTACCTTGACAAGAGAATCTTTCCTCACTGAAATCGAAGTTAAAATTCGGAAGCACAACCAGGCTAAAGCAGAGCTGCCAGAAGTACGTTCAGCACTGAAGCAGAACTTGACGAACGAAGCTCTTCACAAAATATCATGGCCCTATAGTAGTCGAACAATTGAATCGATCGGATAGTTTCTGCATCCGACGATTATACGAACATCTACGAGTTACGTCATAAAATATCATAAATCTGTGGTCATCCATGAAAAAATCGAGCGTGATTTTAACGTCGATCGACTATACATAGTTCCGCGAAGAGGTCTGGGTAAGGAGACACCAGGCCTCGATAAAATATTTTTCTTCCTGGCAGCAACCTTCCAGACCCAAAACATTTCCTGCCAAATTTCAACTTCCAACAGTGTATGCTTTCAACAAACCAAATGAATGCAATTATGCATGGTCGCGAACCGAAACATGTCAGGATACATAATATTTTGTTTACTTGAAGTACTTCTGAATGACATGGCACAAGGAACGCAGGCTCTTGTTTACGAGATCCTGATGTTGTTTGACACCATCAACATACAGGAAAATGAGGAAATGGCCGGGTTTTTAAGTAAAACTTTGAAAGTTTCATGCAGAGTCTGTCGGCTAGACTAGTCCTCCTAAGGAACAACTGCAGAGATCATTTGAAATTGAAACATCCAGACGAAGATTTTAACAACTTACGTACTGCAAACCAAACTACTATTTCTAGTTAATTATTCGCACGAGTGTCGTTAAGACTAAGAGATCGATCCATTTTCATTATAGTTACATTTCATCACAGTTAGTTTCATTATAGTTTCATTACATGTCTGTAATTTACAGACATTACTGATTACTCAATACTCATTAGTTTATATACTGTAGTGTGTAGTATTCAGCATTGTACCTTTGTAGTTGTAGGTCTACTCTAAGGAAAGGTCGAATTCGAAAGGGCAATAAAAACGTTTAAAATAAAAAAGAATAATTGATTTCTTGCTGACTTGCTTTTCCTCAAAAATTTCCTGTGAGACCAGACAAATTTCCTGGTAGCATGCTGTCGTGCTGGCGGACATTCTCTAGCCTTGGGAGACACAGCAACCCAAGTCAAGATTAGTGTGCTGCCTACGGCAGCAATAAAGGGTCTTTAAGTATAATGTTTAGAAATGTTAATAGTTTTACAGTATCTGCTCTAGTACTCGAGAAATAACGTTTTCATTCTCGTATTTTATTCTTATGGAAGACGCCATTTTAGGCATTTAAGCGTTTGCTCGACGACTCAGACTCGATGTCCAGCTGGTGTTTCTTAGTTTTGACGTCATTCAGTGCAAGGAACAAAAGACAAGCACTCAATGTCGTCCAAATTGAAAATAAAATTACCGCTGTATATCGACGTTGAGGTGTCGAGCAAACTAGAAAATGGCGGCGTCCAGAAGCATAAAATACGAGAATGGAAACGTTATTTCTCGAGTACAAGAGCAGACACCGTAAAACTATTAACATTTCTAAACATTATTCTTAAAGGCCTTTTATTTAAAACTAATTTATTTTTTGGGTACAGTTTCCCTTTAACGTTACAAAATAGTGAAATACTGGGAGCGAATATACAGAGTTGGTGACGTACGCTACATCTACATACGTCATCATGAACTCTAACCGAGAATTCAGACTTCTCTAAAATTCATGCCAAACTCGAAGAGGTTATAGCCCCAAGACTCACCAGATTCACTTGAACGTTCACGAAAGCCAAACTTGTGTTAATATATACACTGCTGTGGTGAATGTTTGAGAGCTTGGAGTAGACAGACGATACGTGGATGATCGTCAAACTCATATCCTCAGAAAAAATGTTCTGATTCCCGGACATAGATCGAACCTGCAACCTTTTGATTGCCGGTGAGACGCTCTAACAATTATAAATAATAATATATAATAATAATAATAATATACGTGTTTATACAGGGGAGACTCGGCTACTAAGGTTACGTTGATGTACTGGTTCGATTGACACATGTACTGCCGATGCGGCAGTCACTATATATCAGTAATGCTTGGATCTGTTAATATATACACTGCTGTACTGAATGTACAGGGAGAGTTTGAAGTACTGTAGTCAAACGATACATGGACGATCGTCAAGCTTATATCAATCAAACCAGTCTATCATTGTATAACCTTCGCTCTCCATCTGAGTCTCGGTAGCTTTATATTGTTTGTTTATATTTATATTGTCGTTAGCTGTATAATAATTGTTAATTATTTCGCTCAGACGTCTCGCGTAGTATTGCAAAAATCATTACAAAATATTTCAATTTCCAGTATAGAAACATCTACGCATTCAGCGCATTGCGTACCTATTTGTTATTTTATCAGGATAGCAGATTCTATCAGAATAATGCTCTGGATAACATGAATGTTTTTCTTTCGTTGACTTGCAGTGTTGGGAAATCTTGATGAAAATTTTTCATGTTTTGTTCATGTGTTATAGATCCAGTATACGTCGACTGTTCCCCGCCACAACATCACGTAAGTTTTCTGAATTAAAAGATTTCTGGCTTTTGTATTTGAACGAGACCATGCAAATTAACCTGGAAAATGCATCTTTATTGTTTTTGTAGAAAAGTCAAGATTTTTCCATTCTTACGCTAGACAATAATTACGTTCAGCTATACATACTTATAATTATTACGTTATGCACAAATATTTTGCATCAGTTGAAAACTGTTTTGTTGTCCATTTTTGCAGTTAAGACCGTCCACTCCCACAAATGTTCCCCGCATCAATGATGTAGATCCAGTACGTACATGTATAACAATATTTATATTATCTATCTATCTATCTATCTGTCTATATATATATATATATATATATATATATATATATATTTATATATATATATATATATATATATATATATATATATATATATATATATATATATATATATATATATATATATATATATATATATATATATATATATATATATATATATATATATATATATATATATATATATATATATATATATATATATATATATATATATATATATATATATATAATAAACTCGCAAAGTGCGTTGCCAAATTTGTAGATGAAGGTCATACTTTTAGTTCGATTGAGCGTACGTATTATATTAATTTTGCGTTTTGATTATGAGGCGCAGGGAGTTATTTACCTTATTATATGCATAACAAAATTACTGCATTCTGATTGGTTCAGAGGAGTACAATTATTTTTATTATTTGTACTGCAGTACAATTAATGATTTTCCCAAAACAAATAAATTAAAATGGCGGATCAAATTTTTTCTAAGCATATAATAAACAAGTAATCATGTCAATATTGCTCGTATAATTAAGGATTTACACTACTATATTTACACTCGTAGAGTAAATCCTTAATTTTACTCGCTATCGTATGATTACTTATACTTATTGTTTGTAAGAAATGTAATAAAATCTCTGTCTGTAGTACTATACGTCCCTCAGAAAGCTTAGAGTAGCTTAAAGTGCTACTGAGATGAAAAATTCGTCAATACAATTTTGATTTGATCGAAAAGTATTTTGAAAGTGAAACATAATGGCTTTCTCGGTCACAATATCTACGTGTGTACGAATCTTCGAATATATGCACTGCAGTAAACCTGAGATCTGACACCAAGCGATCTCCATGGTAACATAATAATAATAATAATAATAATAATGGAAACTTTATTGAAATTCTTTATATATATACAATTATAAATCTCACTAATTTAGGTAATTTATAATTGACTACTTGAACCTATTTATTGTTTACAAACTATATAGAAAAAAGAAAAAAAGTTAATTTAAAATGTATCTTTAAATGTTCAGTAATTCTGGATTTGTCCATTCCTTATTTCTACAACAAAATATATAATATGTTGTTCTAATGGCGATAGACATAATTCTCCTAATACAATAATTTTGGTTTTTTTTTATCAAGACCTAGATCGCTCAACATATCTAAAAAGGTATGACATTCTTTTGAGAAAACACCTAAGGAGCTTATTGATAAATTTACAAATTTGACGGATTTAAAATGTTCCTTTTGCTGTGTAATGAGATCTTTGTATCTTGCTCTTTTGCGATCAACATTTGTTTGGAGATTAGATTCATATCCGACAGAGAGTTCAACGATATAGAGACAATTAGTGGAAATGGATAGAAGCAGATCTGGGCGGAACGTGTCACCAGTTATGATTGAAGGGCTCTTATATCCAGGAAGATCAACGAAGAGATTAGAGTTGTTCACAGGTTGTAGGGTTTGTGCAATAAAGTTCAGAACAGAATCATGTCTCCATGTGAATCGTGGTAGGTACGATTGACATCCAGCAACTACGTGTAGGAGGGATTCAGGGTTTAAGCAGAAGGAGCAATCAGAGTTCGACATTATTCCCCATTTAGTAAGGTTTTTGCGGGTGGGAAGTCAGTTATTGATGTAACGGATGGTGAAGTTATAAATGTTCTTTGGGAGGTTTGATTGAGATTTAGACCATATGCCGTTTAATTTCGACAGTGAGAACTTGATGACGTTAGAGAAGAAGGAGCCTTGGAGAACCAGATGATTCTGAAGTTTGTTCTCTTGTCCGGAGTTGAAACTTTTAAGGACTTCCTTTGTCGAGGTGTAAAACGTCGTATTGGATGTTTTTATGGTCACATGTTGTTTTCCAGAGATCTTTTATGGAATCATTTGGAGAGGTTTTTTAGGCGTTACGAGCAACTGTTTGGCACTGAACAAACTTGATAGATGGAGGGTAGATATTTAGACCAAACTTGTTAGTGGTAAGGTATACGCTACTTAAAGTTCCTGATATTGGTATTTCAAGCCATTTACGTATGTATTTATTCACTACCGCATCCATGTTTCCAGAGACACAGGTTTTTGATAAGGTAGCAACGGTAAAATGCCAGGAAAATTTGGATAGGAGGTAACGACTATAAAGTAGAAGTTTGTTTTTCGGGTGTAGAGGTTTAAGGTCAATTTCAGACATAACATCATTAAGGAGAGTGATTAGCTCTTGTTTGTGCTCTTTGTCGGACATACCGAAGTCAAAGTATTTTCCTAAGTATCGGAACGAGTCTCCATTTTTAGTGGCAGGTATCAATTTATTGCTAACCAGAAGTTTTGGTGAATATTGAATAGATTTTGTCAGACTTTTCTTAATACCAAATGTACTACATTTATCAACTCTAACAATCATGTTAGACCATTGGCACCAGATCGAGAAACGATTTAGAAGATGTTGATTTTCTGAATCTTGACCGCTTATTACCGCAGCATCATCAGCAAACTGAAACCAATGGATTGGGTTTAAAAATTTTGTGATGAAACCAAATTGCCGGTACTTGTCAGTTTTTATGTGTTGAATAAAAGTGTTGAAGCACATATTGAAAAGTAGGACTAAGACAGTCTCCTTGAAGCACGCCACGGCCAACAGTTGGAGTAGAGAATTCTGATGTTATAATTGCAGTATTGAAGTCCGTATACAAGCTCTTTATAATTTTACTAATGTGTTTGGGAATGTGATGATAGTCGAGGACAGATTGAATGAGATTATGATGCACTTCACCAAAGGCATTTTTGAGGTCAAGAAGGGTGATAACAACAGAACGTTGCTTTATTCTCGCTTGGTTGATAATACTTGTCATTTGAGCAGTGTGTTCCAAAGTGCCAGCCAGATTGGGGGTGAAGCCTTTTTGAATCTTATGTTCAATAAGGTTATTAGCCATTAGGAAGGAGAACAGCATTGCGGAGACACGAGGTAAACACTTTTAATGGTATAGTTTGTAGAGTGATAGGACGGAAATTGGAGGGGTCAGTTGTATTGCCTTTTTTATGGATAAGTATAGAGCACGCTTTTTTCCATTCAGCTGGTTTAGATTTAGAAGACCAGACGCTACGTATTACTTCGGTTAGATAAGTGCGTAAAAATGGACATCGCTTAAAGCAAATGATTGAAAGTTGATCGATGGGACAAGGCGAACCAGATGCTTTCATTCTGCGAATAATATTTGTAACTTGGCGATAGGTTGGGGATTCAAGTACGACAGGATCAGATAACTTTGGAATCCAGCTGGGAATATAAAACAGTTTATTTGGGTTAATTGAGCTTAGAGTTTTCTTGAAATAGCTTAAGGAATTGTTCTTATTCAGGGCGTTTTTAACGTAGCCCCAAAAATTTCTACCAATGTAATTGTCGTGATTGAACGTTTGAGTTGTCTCGTCGTTGAGATTGTAATAATAATAATAATAATAATAATAATAATAATAATAATTCAATATATCAATTTTTTAAACTATTTACATATTTTAATCCATAAAATCTAAAGTTCATTTACGTACTCGATTCCTAAATTTTATTAAAAAGAAAAACAAGAAAAGTTCCAATATTAAAAGGATTCAAGTTCATAGAATTACAAGTCCTGACATCAAAGACCACGTTCCGGTATTAAAAGTTCGAGTCCATAAAATTACTATTGAATGGCTCCCTCAATAGTTTCGACATCAAAGTCCACATTCCTAACATCACAAGGGACTCTCCTGATTGTCCTAGAACCTCTCAAGCAGATGAGGGCGGATCTTAATAATGCAAACGACGTTTTTGCTCTGATCCAAGAGACCGTCTTAGCATACTGTTCCCCCTTCTTTAAAGCTACCCGCTCCGCAAAGGCGACTGTGATATCTCAAACATTCCTGGCCCATTCCGCCGGTTGTGGTAAATATTAAGGGCGTGAATGTTCCATGTTCAATGTCGAGAACTCTCCTTGAGTACTGGCGCTTCTTCTCGTTCTCATGCATTCGGTAGATCTGTTGGGGTGGCAGACTCTGACATCAAAGAATGCCGACCGTTGGGGTTCCCAGAAGCCACGTGCATGAATATCCAGCCTTGCGTCTTGTGCTTTGTTAGCTCCTCTGCTCAGCTGTTCTCCATTGATGTCTTGAAGGACGGGTTTCTACGTAGGATTTCAGCTTCCAGGTCTCTCAATTCATTATGTCGTTGGATGACAAATCCACCTCGTTTTGCAAATCATGGCATGATCTATCATAAAGGCTTCCCCACACACAAGTGGAGGGAATATCATCAATCGGCCAGTCATAGCGTAGTTTGATAGCGTCACGGAACTCTCGTTTATTCAGGTTGAAACCCATTTCTCGGAGAGGAAGCACTGTCAGCCACACCGATGACACTTTCTCTGCTGCCAGGTCTAGTGCTCGCTTGGTCTTTGGTGGTGCCCTCTCTCTAATCCTCTCTGCCATGTCCTTGAGCTCCTGTGCTCTTTCGCTCTTGACTGCACATTGTGCCGACTTAGTGAGAGTCTCATCTGGTAGTTGGTATGTTTGAGATACGATATGCTCAACGAGGGGCGTTGTCACTTTGACTGATGAGGCGTACTCTCGACTTGCTCCGCGGCTTGGATTTCCAAGGCCCAGGCCTCCCATGCGGACTGGAAGCGCTAGAACGTCCCTATCCAGCTGTCTACACTTGTGTTCCGTTATTGCAGGAATAAGCACTTGAGATATTGCATTCTCCAGTGGCTCTAATAGGACATGAATGTCAGGTAATGTTCTTAGAAAGTAAGTCCACCTATGTTTTAAGCCGAAAGTATCGGCAGCATAGCACGCCTGTGGCTGCGTCAGAGCGAACTCCGCCAATTGAGCTACTTCCCAGTCAGATACCTTCTCACTGACGTATTCGTCCCCCCTTACCAATCTCGTTCCCAGAGCTTGCCCCCCTACGGGAATTTCCCATCCATGGTGCCCAGACCTCGCACGCTGTGGCCGTGTATTTGTGTTTTGCAAAAATTCACAATTTGCAAAAGCCCGTTTCGTCGAAGAAATGTTTGAACGTTATCTCGGCCAATATTTAACCGATTTAAACTCTGAAAACAGATTTGGAATTAGCGAGTCAACATACATAACATACGTGCTTACTATATTACGAGAACGTTTGTACCCTTCGTAAAAACGGTTTATGTACTTTGTAGAAATTAGTCGGCTATAAAGTATAAGCTGGTCACTTCGTCGTATATTATTTTGAACGTTATCTCGATCAATATTTAACCGTTTTCAATTCTGAAAACAGATTAGGAATTAGCGAGTCAAAATACATAACATATGTGTCTACCATATTACGAGAACGTGAATACCCTTCGTAAAAATGGTTTATGTTCTTAGAAATTAGTCGGCTACTGTATATATTAGCCGATCACTTCGTCGTATATTATTTTGAATATCTCGATCAATATTTAACCGTTTTCAATTCTGAAAACAGATGTGGAATTAGCGAGTCAAAATACACACTCGGACTTGGATTTCTATTTCCTCAAAAAACCTTTGAATCCGTTTCAATTTTTGCATTCGCAATCATGTGACGGTTCAATTTAAATATTAATTCAAATGCTGAGTATCTTGTTACCAGGACCAAATTTTCCGATTTCGCGCGGACGGCGGTTGATCATATATATATATATATAAACAAATAAACTCGATCCGAGATCAGAATCCGCTAGCATCTCCCGTGATGAGGGACTAAACGCCGGTCGATATTAGCACCCTCGCCCTCAGGCCTTCGGTCGGGCGAGGGGATAATAATAATAATAATAATAATAATAATAATAATAATAATAATAATAATAATAATAAAGACGTATTAGGAGCATTATTTAACAATTAGTCACCGAAGTCGAGGTGACTATCGTTGATTAGTATAAATTGACAAGTTTCTATTACAAATCCTCAATTTTCATTGGCTAACGCAGGAGTTACTATCCGCTGATATAAACCTCTGCGGTAAAAGCGCGTGATTTCGAAAGAATATTTCCTTTTTTTCATGAAAAATTTGAAATAAAAGTTATTTCTTGGGTTAGAAACTTGTCAATTTATACTAAAACAATTAGACAACTCGCCCTTGTTTTCTATGAGCAATAGTCAACTCGGCTCCGCCTCGTTGACTATCTGCTCATAGAAAACTCGGGCTCGTTGTCTAATTGTTAAATATTTACCGAGCCGCGAAGCGGCGAGGTAAATATAACGATAATCACCGAGACTGAGGTGACTAATTGTTTTAGTATAATTTCAAGCTGAACTGGATGAATAATTGATAAGTTTTAAACAGACATTTTGAACTGTGTTATGCTCGATGTTTTCTTCACGCTTGACAGCTTTCAAAAACACACTAACGATCAAAACGGACGTAAAAAAAACAAATAATTATACGATAAATAACTTCTTTACCCTTAGACAGCTCTATCTTGAGAGAAACCTGATATATACAATGTCTTTATGCTAAGTTTTTGAGCCTTTTCGACGATTTTTTAGTTAAATAATATAGTCGCCATTTTGGAAAAAAAATTCGTCGTGTTTTAGAAACCATACATCAAAATGATGATTCCGAGAGGGGACTGGAACGAATAAATATAGTCTGGTTACAAAAAAACACTTTTTCAAGTATGATTTCTAGTAAAGTGATAGTCCACCGCGCTACGCGGTGACTATCGTCTCAGATTTACTGGTCATGTCAGCCAATCAGAACTCGTTTAAGCTCAGAAAATTATACTAAACAATAATAGTCTCAATGCTCTTACAACAATACATTCCTAATGTTACTTATAAAACTAATTACAGTTTCATTATAAGATAAAGCCTACTACATATATTACCACTATGAACAAAACACTATTAATTTAAAAAAAGAAAAGTCTTAAGCGCTGACTTAAGATTATACTATGCACAGTGGTCTGCACTTTCATCATTTCCATACATGTACAAAGTTTCAAAACATTACGCTTGTTATTTGCAGAGATATTCCTTTCTTTGTGAATTTTATTTAGTAATTTGCATATTTCATAAACCTGAATATCTCAGTAGCACTTTAAGTAGATAGAGCTAAATCAATTAAGGTTGTCCTCCGACAAAGCTAAAAGGTCAAAGTCAAGCGCGAAAAGTACGATGGGATCGACTAGTTTTATGCCCGTTGAAACAGCGAGCGGAGATGAGACCCTGGGTACGAGGTTGCGATGACTTATAGTTTGGCAGACATGATGGGGCTGGATGACGAGGAAGTTGATTTTGCACTTTTATATATAAATATAAAAAGAACCGCTTTCGCGAGGGTTGATAAGCAGTTATTAATAGACTGTTTATGCTGAATTGTTTTGAAGTAAACATTAATTGTTATTAGTTAAAATGATTCCCAAAGGTATAAACTAATATTTCCCTGTTTTTGTTTGCAATATCCTAGCGCACAGTTGCTAATTAAATTGGCGGACAAACAAACTGAAATTGTCTCTCAAGGGATTTCAAATGAGCCATTTTCTGTTGTTGAGAATGCAAGAATAAATCTTAAATGCGGTGACAAAATAATGATGAATACTGAAGTGCGGAGCGGCGCTGTTAACGAAAAGCGAGTGTTTAATACCGTAATGTATATACAGTGTTTATCAAAAAAATCGGAACCGCCATACAATTAATGAATATTGGCTCAGAGCTGTCCAGGGCTTTCAAACTACAGTATAGCGGCGCATACATACAGGTTACGTCAATATTCATGATTTCATTAATAATCTCAAGGGAGTTAATTTCAACTTTAGCTTTTAGGCGTATAAATATGCTAAATAAATAATTAAATAGAGTAATCCCCATCGTACTTTTCGCGCTTGGCTTTGACCTTTTAGCTTTGTCGGAGGACAACCCTTATTGATTTAGCTGTATAGGAAGCGACAAAGGGGAGATCTTTTATATACGCTTTTTTTTTTAATCAGGACATGCAGGCTTACAGGATGTGTGATAAAATTATTGATAAAATCAATAATATCAGTGAACTGACCAATAGAGAAGGACATAAGTTAAACAGCTTTATTCCTATGGGACTGAACATGAGAGACTGTTTTGAATATCATTATTTTTGTGTTAATATACACACTGCTGTAGTGAATGTGGGAGAGCTTGGAGTAGACAGACGATACATGGACGATCGTCAAGCTCGTATCCTCAGAAAAATGATTCTGAGTCCCGGACAGGAATCGAACCTGTAACCTTCTGATTGCCGGTGAGACGCTCTAACCATTGAGCCATCGAGACTCAAATGGAGAGCGAAGGTTACGATGATGTAATGAGGTAATTTACAATGATGTAATGAGGATACGAGCTTGACGATCGTCCCATGTATCGTCTGTCATTATTTTGTAATTTGTTATAAATAGGGCTTCACTTTTGCAACTCGTTCATTTTGATAAAGGGGCAGGGTCCCGAAATGTTCTTGATCCTTTATTCTAACAAGATACGCTTTTCTTTGCCAGATTACAGATCAAACGGGTCTTTTGAACGACTACTCAGAGCCAGAACATACATTGGTTAGTTTAAAGGGACACTCCGGCCCAAATACAAATGTAGTTCATATGAAAGATCTTACTGACTTTAGATTATTTCCAAAGTTTCAGCATTCCTATCAATTTAGTTAAGAAAGATGTGGCTAGTTGAAGTTGGAGAGTTTGTCCAATTTCGACGCCATTTTGTTTCTCAAATATGACGTCACTGAGTGACGTGATCTCGTATTATGCCTAAGAAGCTCCTCTACTTTCCTGCATGATGAACTAAATAGTTTATTTCGACTAATTTTCGTCCAAAGACCATTCACAATAACTATCACTATGTGATCGCCATCAAAACAACTCCACTGACGATAAAGAATCACTCAATGACGTCATATTTTCAAAACCAATATGGCGTCAAAATCCACAAATTTTCAACTTCAACTAGCAATATCTTCTCAACTAAATTGATAGGAATGCTGAAACTTTGGAAATAAACTAAAGTCAGTAAGATCTTTCATATGAAACTGCATTTGTATTTGGGCCGGAGTGTCCCTTTAAATAATTTTCAGCTTTCATAATGAGGTTTAGGTGGATATATTATGTGTAATAAAGCGCTTTGATTCTTGTCACATGCGTAGAAACATTGTATAGTTAAACTTGAACAAGATAAACACTTGAATATTGTTACTTAGCCAACGGGAAGTAGAATGTTAATAGAGATTCTGTTGGTTTTTCGGCCAACTGACTTCATTGAGTGCGTCAATAACATTTAGAAGTACTTAATTTTTAAGTGTGATGCGTTTTTACCGTCATTCCTTTTTTGAGGGGGCACTTTGAGGAAAATCGGGTAGCCAATTGGCCGCCGCCATTGACTCAGTTGGAGGCAAAATAGCCCACCCGGATGTACAATTACCAGTTCCCAGACCTCTGCCTAGACCACAAGTAGCAGGAGAATTTTAATGTTTCTAACATTACGTCTGACGTCTATAACTGAACAGACAACGGCAAAATGGAATTAATTTGTTTTATACAATAAAAATTGGAAACAAACCATTCAAAAGGCTTATTAGCTCTTTGGCGATTTCTGGGGCATGAAAAAAAGATAAAAGCAGTCGGCTGACATGATCTGGCGTGAGCTGACGTGAGCCGTTTGAGCAGTCTACAAATGAGCATGAATTTACCATGGCTGGTTTGATTACCAAAAAAGGTGTATTAGTACATGAGCAGTTTCAACACAACTTGCAAAAAACCTCGAAAAAACAACACGGTTTTCGTTTTCTACACTGTCAAAAGACATGAAAAACAGCGACCGACCTTTGACCTCACGAGAATCACCGTGTTTTTACATCCGGGTGTGCTATCTTGCCGCCAATTTATCCAAGATGGCGGCGTTCAATTGGTTGCCCCCTCTAGTTTTATTTATGATCTCTATGCTTCGTGGTACATAGGAGCGCTAGCTCAGAATTTTACTCACCTGAAATATCCCATAATGCACCAAATATGCACATTTTTTGAGATTCGCGATCCGTGTATTAGATTATGAGCGCGAAATTTCTTTGAGGTGAAGCCCGAGTGAACTATCGCTTGTGAACGAATAATGTAATTGTTTTAGTAAAAACAGACTTATGTTCGTCAATTCTTCAAAATTATTTCGAAAAACGAAACAACGATTGGTTTTTTTTGCGAAAAACTCCGCCTTACGCGTCACTCGTCGCTACTCGATATCTATCGACAATTATAAAATGACCGGAAGTAAATGCGTGACTACATGCATTACTCTGATTGGCTACTGAACCTGCTTTATAATTCAGTAAAATATAAGCTGTGGCCATCTTCCGACTAGATTTTGTCGTTTTTGACGAATTTCACGTCGTTTTAATTGCATAATTCTGAATAATCGGCGTGGTTCATATGATACTGACGTTTTGTTGTTCGGGATGTGATTGAGTGGCGAGACTTGATTGTCTGTGTTGATATGTCGTGAGCTCGAGACTTGATATGTTGTGGAACGCGCAAGAAGCACCGTGTTTTGTAGCTTATTACTAATTTCTGCCATTTTTACACCACTTGCAAACATCTGACGTCACACCAACAAGTCACATGGTATATAGCCGCGTTGGCAAAATAATATTTTGGGCTCGCATTTTGAGTTTACCTAAGTAACCAGGCCTTATTCAAAATGGAAGCCAATATTGGGGTTAGGGTTAGAAAACTCGTTAATAATAATAATAATAATAATAATAAAGACGTATTAGGAGCATTATACAATAGTCTCAATGCTCTTACAACAATGTATTCTTAATTTTACTTATAAAACGAATTACAGTTTCATTATAAGATAAAGCCACTACATATATTACCACTATGAACAAAAACCTATTAATCAAAACTATTAATTACGTAACAATGCCAATAGGGTCTCCTCAGTATGATGAATCCCGCGAAGAACCAAACGTGGATTGTTCGGAGCAAAATCATGGCGCGTGTGTCAACAGCGAGTACAGTTCGATGAGTTTTATTCCAAGTTAGGCGGCGGGTTATGGTTAGAACACTCGTTAGGCGGTTAGGGTTAGGATCTTTGTTGTTTTGGGGTAAGGGTTAGTGGTTATTTACATGGTTAAGTGACAAAATTCTGACGATTATATAGTTCCCTTTTAGCTAGTACTGGCGGTCATTTTGAATAAGGCCTGGTTACACAGGAAATCTCAAAATACGAACCCAAAATATTATTCTGCCCGCGTGTGGAAGTGACCACTTTTTGGCTGAAATGTTCGTTCTTTTATAGCCTATTTCAGTGGCATGATAACGTTTTCAAGAATGTTTTCTGTTCCATATGTTCTAAATGCATAATGAACATTGAAAACTGCAACACGTATTCTTGTTTTAAAAGAAATCGTTCATGGTCTGGCGTTCTGCGTCGAGTTATGGATGGCTGGACTTGGGACGTTACTTTGGCGCAGGCCAAAAGGAACGCAGGCTCTGGGCACGAGATCGGATCGGAGAGCGCTCGCCTTCTTCGTGTTCTCTCAACTTCACTCGTACATCCTTAACTCGACGGAGCTCGCCAAACCATGAACTATTTTTTTAAAGGGTAAGTCGAGGTTCATAGGTTTCCTTTTTTTTATCTTTTTATACAAGAATGCGCCACGTTTGTCTACAAGAAGAGGGAGACATGGGGCAGAGTCTAGAGCAGTTACCTTTTTAGGAGCTTTTCTCCTGCCGGTAAGCATACTATTTTCTCATCGTTTAACTCGAATCAGTAGCATGCCATGTAGCATTTCTATGTTCGTGCGTATGCCGAGTATTTGGGACGAAGGCTTTACTAAAAAAACTAGGATGGTATACACCGAATTCATAAAGATGGCGGCAATTAATATTCTATTATCCCCTCGCCCGGACGCCGTCCAGCGCCGAAGGCGCTGGGGCGAGGGTGATAATCTTGACGGGGAATGTCCGGTCGTGTACAATGTCCGGTCGTATGTGGGAAGTTAGTTCTGCAAAATGTTTGTGCGGCGTATAAATATAGGTATCCATCAACCGGACATCGGTTGTCTTGGTTACGATGACGTGTGACGGGGAAGAAAGTAGGTAAACAAGGATATTTATGGATCTAAAAGGATATTTATCTAAGGTCGTGAGCGGGAACATATTTTTGTGTTGTTTTACTCGAAAAAACGTGAAATGTACGTGAAATGAGTAATTTAAATAACGAATGGCAGGCTGAAGCTGCACGAGCAGAAGAGAACGAGAGGGGACAGTCGTTATTAAAAACAAAACCTCAATACTTATGTAACAAAACCAACACAGCAAGAAGGATTGCGACAGAAACAAGTCAAAGCGACTCGAAGACGATATCCAGCGTTTATATTAATACTACAGCATAGTAAGTGTTTGTTCATATTTTGAAATATACAGTATGTTTATTCTGTGCTTGATAATGAGCCTATATAGTAGACTATAGCTGTGTTTCGGTGTTTATATGACCTGGGCCTGGCCTACAATTTATTGTAATAAACAAGCATTACTGTATTACTGGTCATGAGTGTTAATATATACACTGCTGTATAGTGAATAAGGGAGAGATTGGAGTAGAAAGATGATACATGGATTGTCAAGCTCATATCCTCATAAAATTATTCTGAGTCCTGGACAGGAATCGAACCTGTAACTTGATTGCTTCTAACCATTGAGCTACCGAGACTCAGATGGAGAGTGAAGCTGGTTACAAATTCAACATACATGTAATACATTCGGTTGATATATAGGTATACAGTACTGCCTATGTAGCTAGCATTCACTACAGCAGTGTATATATATTTACACATCCAAGCATTACTGATATAATATAGTGACAACCCGCGATTTCCGGCCGAGTCCGATAAACATTATTTTTAATACATTAATATGCCTTTTCAGCATAGTTTTTTGGTTAGGGTTGGTAATTTTGTTAGGTACTGTAGTTATATTAGGATTAGCATTTCGTTGAATTATAAAAGACTCTTGACTTGAGTGACGAAGGGCTTTCGCTCGAAACGTTGAATGTCGGAGACCTGTTACACACTATTTTGGCAGTACACCAACCTTTAAAGATCTGTGTTTCTGCCTACAATGTACAGTACGTTGAACAATATTTTATCTTCAATAAAACAACCATGTCATGTTATTGTTTGTTAGTTGTAACTTGTATAGTCTGCATTGTGATTGTTCAGAAATCTTTAGACAAATTTTGAAATACTTAACCGAGAGAGTTGTACTATATATACATTCTGGGATTGGGAAAAGTTTAGGCATTATTAATAATACTAATAAAAATACAGGATAGCCTGTTCAATACTAACACTGGTATTGACGGATTCCTGTTTCCTAACAAATTACAATTATTATTTATTACAAATATAAATTTATTACAGATACTGTATTCATATATATGTATGTACAATACAAATGTAGTATTGTCAATTAAGGCAATAGATATTAGATAATGCTCTTACATGTATGCAATGAACAAATTCATTGAGATTAAAATAGTTCTTTAGAAATGGTGGTAAAATGCCTTCAAGACATTTATTAACTAACATGATACCAATCCTAGGGTTTCTATTAACCGATCAATTTCATGTCCAGACTTAGGAAAGGTCAGTTTCTCTGCCCTGCATTGAGACCTCAAGAGCATCTATCCTCACCAACAATCGGGATAGAATCCCTAATACTGTATTAAAACCAAATTTGCACTATATGCACCCCTAGACATTTGAATGATAAAGAGAATGCACTTTCTTCCTTCATTCTTTAACAGTCTTTGGTGTCTTTTTATAGTTGATTATTTCATGAATCACAAGGTCGGTGAGAAGGGGGGGGGGGGGGGGGGGGGGGGGGGGCAAAATAGCCTGGGACCTTGGGAAGGGGCCCGGTCGCGTCGCCACATCAATCACTTGTGACTGGTGTAATCTGCAGACCAATGAATTGTTGCAACCATTTTGCATACCTAACACACAGTACCAGTTCATCTCAACACTGTTCCCCAATTCCGTCGAATACTGTGAATTATTGAACAGGGGTGTCCAAAACAAAAATTATTGAACGCTGATAACGTCACTAGGACAAAGCGCATAACTACAGTACTGTATTACAGTAGTAAATTAGCAACTACGCTATAAAAGTTTCAAACAGTAAGCGGGCGAGGGGTGTTGCGTATAACGTATTTCTAGTTTATATTATAGACATAAAAGAATATTATTTGGCCGCCATCTTTATGAATTTGGTGTATACCGCAATTGATGGTTGCGAAAAAGATTATCTGTACATTTAACATAGCCTGCGAAGCAGGCGTTTATAGGGATTGGGGGAGAGAACCGAGGGCGGATGGAACGCCTGCACGAAAGACCCATGTTTTTGGATTTCTACGTCCACCAGAAGACGCTAAATTCTGATTGGCTAACTCAACTCATTAGTATTCAGGGGTTTCCTGTCAGGAAATAAACATTTAAAAATGGCGACTTTAGAAAAACCGTGTTGGTAGATTATTTTCTTTCGAAAGCTTTAACCGATCTTCAGTTCGTTGCTGGTCGTAGCTTTAAATTAAAACAGGAACAAAAAGTTTCAACGAGGGAGTTGCTGGCAGGAAAAGATGTTTTAATGGTATTACCAACGGGATTTGGAAAGAGATTATGGATTAGTAGATTTACCAGACGTTCGTGCGAGCGCGTGATTATCAATCGGCAGGGGAGCAGTTATTATTGTGATTTCTACCTTGTCCTTGTCTGCAGGTGTTTCAACAGTGCTCTCTGGGGCTTCGGAGATTTATTTCGACGTTTATAAGTGATGGTTTCTACGTTGTCTTGCATATGAGATTTCTTGGCCAAATCCCATTCTGGAGTTACGGTGTTCGGTAGTCAGATGTCGCTTCATTCATTTCTATCAGGGCTGTTAATGTTATCGGTTGGTGGAACATTGCTGTCTCCTTCTTTCGCATGTGTTAATACTGATTTAATAAAGTTATAAAGTTCAAAAGCATTTCTTATTTTTTCTGCCGCAAGACCTACAAACCCGCTCGGAGAAAGTTTCACTGCGAAAGTTTCACAATTGATTCACAAGCCTCAGCCAGATTCAACTCTGTGCTTCCATGTCTCCACGATTGCTTGAATAAATTTTCAAAATAAATCTTGTTTCCACCAGATGCAGTCAAGCTTTTTACGGAGTTTCAGACATGGATATTTCACGATTCGGCCCGAAGTGAAATGTTTTAATCATTGAGGAAAGCCCGCTAGTCGCTGATTGGTTGTTTTTGACAGTTCTTCATGTGGGCGGAAATCCAAAAACATGGGTCTTTCGTGCAGGCGTTCCCTCGCCCTCCCTCCCCACTTCGCCTTTCCGCTTCCCCCCTGCCCCTAACGCCGCCACGCAGGCTACATTTAACATTTAACAATAATAATAAGACGTTTAAATTATCTTGAAAATATTCTTTGACCTTACTATATACTTTAAGGGGGCAAGCTACCTTAAATTTTATGTTCGCGAACCCATGATGTAATAATGGCTCTATCTTATTATGGTTAAATGTATATGCAACATGCTATATATAATTTTAAAGCTTATAACATGCTCTAAACAAATAGCATTACAGATGCCCTCCCAGGCAAAAACATAAATCAATAAAACATAAATAAAACATAAATGTAAAAAAACCCTGCAAAGCTGAAAACCATCTTTGGATGCTGTCTAGTCAAAAACTAAGCATGAAGAATTGGTCACTTTAACTTGTAAAATAGATTACATCCCAGTCAAGAAATTAATGGATGCTTTTTACCCTGTGATAAAAATTGAGTGTTCTATACCGAATTTAAATAAGATCTTCACTTAATATTTGTTGCTATGGCAATAAAATGCAGTGTAACACCAAAAGCTCCCATTAATTTGTCGACTGGGATGTAATCTATTTTACAAGTTAAAATGACCAATTCTTGATGCTTAGTTTTTGACTGGATAGGCAACTTTGCAGGGTTTTTTACATTATGTTTTTGCCTGGGAGGGCATCTGTAATGCTATTTGCTTAGAGCATGTTATAAGCTTTACAATGATATATAGCATGTTGCATATACATTTAACCATAATAAGATAGACCCATTATTACATCATGGGTTCGCGAACATAAAATTTAAGGTAGCTTGTTTGTAGCTTAATTTAAGATAGTTCATTCCAATAAGACAAACTTAATTTACATTTCATATACACTTTAATATAAAAACAGCCAAGTCCATCGCTTAAACAGCGATGGTTTCACTTTATATTTTGCCAAATCAACGTGTCTAAACACTTCAACAGTTCTTCTCAAAGATCACCGAACTGACTTTCGACACTGAAGTCAAATAAGCCATAATTCGTCCAAAATTCACAGCACCCGTCTCTCGGAAAATTTCACCATAGTCAATCGAGATATGGTCTGGAAACTCAGCTAAAGTCTTGTTGTATCTTTTTATTCGTCTTTATGCAATTTTGTGCACGGTCACTGAACCTATTGTATTTTAGTATAATGAAGCAATCATCCAATAGAATCGTTTGGGTTTAATCGCTCAGCCGTGTTGTTTAAATATTAATAAACCTAAAACAAAGGATGTGCACGGTGTAAGGTACGGTTCAACATCAAAACGTAGCTCATTATAGTCGCTTTGAAGTTTGCCGAGTTTCCAGACCATATCTCGATTGACTATGCTTTCACTCAACGGCAAGTTATTTCGGCTCTTCGTGTACCTGGCGGACACAGAATATTACATCATTGAAATATTTAGTTTAAAAGTAGGGTTAGTATTCCTTTATTTCATGGTTAGGACTAGAGTTTTTATTTGGGTTACGGTTAGGGTTTTTGTTCTTGTAAAGCTTCTGAATCCCGAGAAAATAACCTTGATGTGTTTATGACGTAGTCTGTGTCCATTGTGTGTCCGGTACACGAAGGAGATGCCGTTATTTCTGCGGGTTCGAACGGCAACATCCTCATAGAGTTCACTATATGTTCCCTCATTGGTTAAATCTTGTTAAAGAGTAGGGGCGAATTACAGGTGACTGTAATTGACCTAGAAAAAGTGTCGAAAATTCGAGGAAAACGTCTCAATTCGGCCGAACCATACTATTATAGAGTTCACTATGCTCTCTCATTGGTTAAGTCGCATTTACTACTGTTGAAAATGGTTGAAACCTATTTGCAAACTGTGACGTCATTGATGGCTAAGAGTGTTGTTGATTTGCTTAGACTTTTCCTTATTCCCAGAACTATTTTGGCATTTGAAATGACTTTATCGCTTAACAAACCTGCCTAAGCCACCACTGAGTGTTCAAGGTAAACTTTGTTTAAATATATTTCATTTTGTTATAAAGAAAGTGGCATCCAAAAAAAAGATACATATTTTACCTAGTAAACCTGTAAAGCTCATTTGCTTTAGGTTCGGCACATGAAAGGTTCGACGTTTAAAACAGGCATTATTAGATAGATATTTCGCCGTAAAGTGGCTTTGTTATGTTTACAGGAAGTTCAAGCTCTATTATACTGCTACAACTCAAATATCGCATGTTTTTTTAACTGCTCAATTTCAACTAAGTTGTCGTGTTCATACCACCACGTTTTCTATCCATGAGATTACTGATGTATATTAATTTTGCATCTTTGTTTACCTTTCTTTCCGTCTGTTTTTAGGGAGTTATCGAGTATTCGCTGTGCCTGTTTTTTGCCAAGCTCGTCAGTTATACATTTCTCTACTGGCTTCCTTATTACATTTGCCATACCAGTACGTACTACTTTCGTCACGTCTTTTTATGTAATATCTATAAAGTCCATCTTCTATTGGCCAGAAATTTAAGACATTCGATACTGCGCAAGCGCGGCCACAGCAAAACATGGCCACACAAAATAACAAGGGATTAATAGCAAGATTTCACAAAAAGCGAAATAGAACTCTACCTACAAAACAATTCGAATTTGTACACATCGTTCTAAGTTGTTTACTGCCAAATAGTCGCATTAAGCTATATTGGAGGTTATACTTAGTTAATTTGACGTTTGCAAATCGATCGCGAACTTTAGTCGCATCGCTGCTATTACTAGCCTTGAAAATCCGAGGAAAAGTCAAATATTGTGATGTTGACGAGTCTTTAACGGGCTACTGAACACTGTCCGTCGATTTGTACACATCGATCTAACAAGTTGATTATCTGGACTACACAACATCTCTTTCATTTAATAAATTACATGTTTGTTTGACGTTTCCATTTTGTTCGTCAAAAACCGATGTTTTGGCCTCAGAGGCCCACCGAATCATGACTGGATACGGAAACGAAATCTTCGGTTTTAAAATCGTCATAACTTTGTCTGCCTGTGTTAGTTAGCATGGTTTGAACAGCGATGCGCGCGTTATTTTAGATATATTTGCCGCTGAGTTATAGGTTTCGGACAACTTTTGGACAATCCTAAGAAGGCTGAAAGCCAGACGAAACCAGCGGGATATTGAGAATCCGCCGGATCGTACATCACGAAATGTTCTGAGTACTCATGCGCTGTAATTAAGCGCTGACAAAACGTGCAGGCTCAAATGTCGCGAATTTCTGGCCATGTTCACGAAAAAGTCTCTGGGCACAAGGTTGATTGGCTGCTAGAGGTGTAGCCTACGCTATTTGCCGTTTCGTGAACGGTCGTTGCCATCGCTGACCGTATTAACCTGGAACCGAGTAAGAATACCTTAATATCTTTAATATCTAAACATTACATTACACAAAATTACAAACCAAATTCTCATTTCTGAGCCACTCTCCTTACAGTAATAAATAAAATAATATATAAAATAAAATAAAATCTAATTCAGTGGTTTTTAGATAAATATTTTCAAAGAGATCTTTTGAAGGAAGCCAAACTAGGTGATGTTATAACCTCGTTAGGTACTAAATAATTCCACTGATTAATGTATCTATTAAAAAATGAGTACTTGAAGTAATTGGTGCGTACGGCCTTAGGCCTCAGTTTAAACTCATGGTTGCTGCGTGTACGCGACCGGCCAACTAAATCAAAAAACTTAGTGCAATCAACCTCACTGTTACCAAATATGATCTTGCACATCTGAACAAGACTTTGATAGTCTCGCCTTAACTCAACAGTTGACCACTTAATTTCGTCAAGTCTCTCTGTGTAGGATTTGTCAGGTCCACAAACTAAACGGGTAGCTCTTCTCTGGACGTGTTTGGCAAGATGAGGAGACCAGACATACTCAAGAATTGGTCTCACAAGAGTCTTGAATGCCACAGGAATGGTAATAGCCACAGGAATGGTAATAGCCACAGGAAAAAACTCTTGAAATTATAAAGATTGGCGTATACGACTCGTCCATGTCTTACTCTCGTTCTCGACTATTTATTTATTTAAGAATCTTTATACACGGTGACCACGTCAGTCCACATAGGTCTGGTTTTCACGGGGCCGTGTGTTATTTACAGAGAAGAATATAAAAATGTTAAAAACTAACAAATAGTAAATGAGAATCTAAAATTAGATATATAACAAGTGATCTTAAAAAAATATGTACAATAAATTACAATGTGGATTTCTTATAGATAATTGTTTTCGTGATTTCAAGTGGTACTATGATCACATTTTTACCTATCGATATTTTTACGTATTTATAAAGCAGAGCTTCTAAATATTACTCGGTCGAAACCGTTTTGCGATTCGACGATGGCAAGTATTATTTTTCTGACTCCGAATCTGGAGTTGTTATGTCCGCCATTAATCGTTCATGTTCCTGACCAGAAGACTCCACATGGCTAATTCTTCAAGTAAATCAAGGTAGTTTTTTCAAATTCTTCGTCTGAAAGACTGAACATTTCATCTACTTCTCGAAGAAAACAAGTAACCTCGACTAAAATTCAGGCGTAGCATTGAGAATCTGACGTCACAACAATATTACCTTTTGAAATTGCGGGCTCACTTGGAACACGTTTTTAGTAATGGTGGCCTAAATAATAGTGATTTCAGAGCTCAAAATACTTACTTCAAAATACCATTTTTTAGTCTTTTTTTACATCGATCACTTTCGACCCTGAAATACTATTCTATGCTAAAGAAAATCTAAAAGACGGGGGTGAATTTTCATCGTAGTGGCACTTTAAGTTCCACAACATGGCACCTCGATACCCGAAAGTTCGTTTCATCGCATTAGTGTTAGGCTTGGGGAGCATTAGAGTATTGTTGTTACTCCTCAAATCGTAACAGTCCCGATTAGATAACCTGAAAAAGTCGCTGAGATTTGAATCTCCACCAATATTTTTATTGACCAAGGAGAAGAGTTGTTCATCCCTTCTACACTGAAGCGTTTCCCATCCCACTTTAGATAAAGTTTCTGTTGCCGATGAGTAATAACTGTCACTGGTTATAACCCGACCAGACTTATTCTGTAATCGTTGCAGTTGTGTTTTTAATTCGGCCGAACAATTGTCCCAAACAAGAGAACAATAATCAAAATGAGGCAGAACTAAAGCTTTAAACAATCTTTCCAGACTTGCGTTACTAATCATGCTCTTTCATGAAGGTTTGTTTGACATGTAGATATCACATTGCATACCTCACACTGCATAATGACTTGTGTATACTGAAACACCATGTATATCCTTGGGATTATGTAACGAAATCACCTGAATTTGTGCATACTCGTGCAGGGCTTTCGCTCAGACCCGGCTCCCACCGGAGCTCCGCCAGGTACTGTATAGCAAATCGCTGGCTATATGTTCCCGATGTCCACGCATAATCTTCTCTGCAGGTTTGATCTTATGACAAGCTGCGAAAATTTCATCATCTGTATGATTCACACAGTGAATGCCAGGGACATGTCGTTAATAATATAGTTGAATTTGCTACCTATGAAATCGAAAACATTTGACGACCATATTTCCCTCCAGAGGGACCTTAATCTTCTAGAAGCTTGGGCCTCTTGCTGGCAGATGACATTCACACCAACCAAGTGCCACACCTTACGTATAACGCTGAAAAAGAACACATCTGATTTTACGTATAATTTATGTAATACCTCGATTGAAGGTGTGAGGTTCCATAAACACCTTGGGGTATACATATCGTGTACACTGAACTGGACCAAGCAGTGTGAGGAAGTACAAAAGAAGGCAAATCGTGTGCTTGCTGTCTTACAGCATAACATTCATTCCGCTCCACCAGAAGTTAAATAACATGCATATCAGGCCCTTGTACGTCCTATTACTGAGTATGCTTGTGCAGCTTGGAATCCTTATACTGCGTAGGGAATTGCGGCTGTAGAATCGGTTCAAAGACGTGCAGCCAGATTTGTGTACAATGATTACCAGAGATCAACGAGTGTGTCTTCCCTACTTGACGAGCTTAATTGGTCGTCACTACAGGAGCGAAGAAAACTGATAGATCTTTTATTTTGTTATAAGATTCAGTATAATTTAGTTATTTTACCTTTTCCTACTGATATTTCTCTTAATACCTCTTGTACCAGAAAGTCGCATAATCAGACGTACAAGCTTTTACCATCTGTTAATCCTTATAAGTACTCTTTTTTTGCCCGTTGCATACCTGTATGGAACAAACTTCCGTCCGATGCTGTTAATGCTCAAACATTGTCTCGGTTTAAGGCTATTGTAAAAAGTATTATGATACCTACTGCTTATGTTTACACCACCTAATGTATGACCATCCATTACCTTGACTTGCTTGCTATTGGTAATTATAATGATTAAAGATTTCTCCAAATGCTGAAAATTGTAATTGTAAAATGCTGAAAATTGATTTACATTCTGCATGTAATCTGCAGGGGAAAGACACAACCCCCTGGCCCTCCATGAATCAGAATGTCCTTTTACCACCCATGTTTTACGGGTACTTCATTGACACAGCCACCTACTTCAGAACTAAGCGAAAGCCCTTTATACGTGAGTGTATAAAATTACACTAAGCAGTCATTGTGCAGTGTGACGTATGCAGTGTGCTATTTACATATCAAACAAATATTCATATGTCAAGAACAAAGTGAAACATGGAAGCGTTTTAAATTTAAGTTTTTATAATTTCAGGAGTTCTTTCAAATAAAAGACTTTATTTCAAACTGAATTTTTCACTTCATAGAACGATTTTTTTTTTATTAGATTCGCCAATAATACATAACATAACTAAATAAAATTACAACAGCAAATCCATTTTGAATATGACCGCATGACGTCATACTTCTGTGCTACCTATCGTGGGGCTATGTCCTCAGTTTACTAAAATAACGATTACTAAAATAACGTTGAGAAAAAGTTTAATTTTTTTTGCATTTCTGCCAAGAGAACCCTAATTAACCTTTAATACGCGATACGAGCATTTTACAACCTCAAACTACGATATTCCGCTTATTTAGATCACATACTTTGATCTACATGTAAAAGGTACTTTTTTGTTGCCAATGTCCTTTAAATGAAAGTTCTTTGTCGCTTTACATGAGAATGGGTATTAGTTTTCTGGTAATCCTTTTAGTTTGAGAGAAATTTGGCTTTGTTTATCGGCTTTAGGGGAAATTGAAGGCCGCCATTCTAATTGCGGGCGAATGCGGTCGCTGCCATTAATTTTTGACGTTATTGATTGAGAGGAACATTATGCAAAGAATCCTTCATGGAAAAATAAATCCCGCACAATAGATTAAAACTAGGAGTTCTTATGAACATACACAGGAGCATTGGGTATATTTATCATTTATGGACCCGGAGCGAGGGAAATTCGATGAAATATTACCCCGAGCGATGCCCTCAGGATATACGTATTATACTGGGTGTTGAGAAAACAACTAGAACGATAACTATGTTTAATGAATTAAATTCGATTCCTTTTTATACTGAAGCATACATAAATAGATGCTCGCTGGCCTAATAAGAGGCTGAATGGGTTAACTCCTGCGTATATTAGAACTATTCTAAAAACAAATTCAGACATTCATACGAGATCTACTCGATTTTCAAATTTAAATTTTTTATGTCCCCTCTACAAAAAGAATACTGAAGGGGGACGAACATTTAGTGTTAGAACAATTAAGGATTGGAAACCAATTGCCATTAAAAATTAAAAAAAGTATAAATGTAAAAATTTTTAAGAGGAACTTATATGATTTAAAAATTGAAAAACAGAAGGTAACTAAAAATTTCGAATAATTTACTAATTTTAATATTTCTTAATATTTTCGATATCAAATTTGTAAATATAATTAGGTTTTGTTTCTACTACTTCTATTTTTTATTGTATGTTTAAATATTGTGATTATTGAGGGCCACTAGTTTATCAGTTTTACTTGTATTAACTGTCAAGTGAAACCCTCATTAAATAAAGTCGCAAATATCATCCCTCGGGGTAATATTTCGACGAATTCCCCGAGCGGAGGGTCTATAAATGATTTATTATACCGAAACAATCTTGAATGCTGTCTTGAAACATCTAGAAACGTCTTGTTATTCCTCCATTGTGTTCTTTGTTTAATTGGTGTTCATCCATTGTGTTATTTGGTTATTATACCCCTCCGCGGAATGGTATTCACTATTATATCCCGCCACAGTGGGGAATTCGAGTTTAAATTGACTGGTCACGTGGTACATATGTAGCTCTTTGATTGGACAATTTATAGTTGAGGTATAATATTGGAAAGGGTATTCCCTTTCGTTTGTTTGATTTGAAATATGACCGCTCGACCGCCAGATAAGTCGTTCAATTCAGAAATATTGACAAATGTGAAGTTCGATTTGGAAAAAGTGTCACCTGAATGGAAAATTTATAACTTCGCGAGGCTTGCTCGTTTCGAGTAAGTGTCGTGGTTTAGATTGTTATCGAGTAGAACACGGGAACAAACGACAGCGTCTTAATTCAAGGAGACCTTATAACATCAATGTTTTTGACAACGGTGACATCCCTTATGATTTCCGCTTGAATAGAAAATTTATAACTTCGCGAGGCTTCCTCTTTCGAGTAAATGTTGTTCGAATTAGATGTATGGCGTTTAAATGGTTACGTGCAATTTTGACATTATAAACGCGCCATAAAATACTGCTTGAAGTTCAGCACTAAAGCAGAACACGTTGCCGTTGGCGAGTTCCGAACATTTGATTCGGATACTTTCCGCATCCGGCGATTAAACGAACATCTACGAGTTACGTCACAAAACGTCATAAAACTGAACAAATAAATATCTCGAACGACAAAGGGCAATCAAGACAAGTCGAGATTTCGTTGACTATACATAGTTCCGCGAAAAGACACAGAACCCAAGTCAAGATTAGTGTGCTCATGCCTACGGCAGCAACAACGCTATTCTCATTCATATTGTGAAGGGTTTCTTTGAATTGTGTTTCTATCAGTCAATGACGTCAACAAAATTAACGGGAGCGATCGAATTCTCTCGCAATCAGAACAAAAATGGTGGCCTTCAATTTACAATGATAAGTTTGTGTCCAATATATAATATATGCACAAATAATGTCATGTTATGAGGGACCCTAATATTAACCCCAACCCTAATACTAACCCCAACCCTAATACTAACCCCAACCCTAATACTAACCCCAACCTTAATACTCCCAACCCTAATACTTGCGCTAACACTTTCAAACCTTTGCTTTTTTAAAGCTATTGGAGGAGTTAAATATGGCTCAGACAAAGCTGGTGATTTATCGACTTTTTTTGATGTTGGAGGCATTATTGGTGAGTAAAATATCGTTTTGGTGCTCTTATATTATCGCTTCCTGAATACCTTAAATGTGTCCTAGAGTTCAAATCCCGCCATGGCATGACACAATATCTTACTCTGCTCTCTGAGTTTAAGCATGCGTATCAGATTCACGCGCATAACACCAAAGGTTGTGACCTGTTGCGTCTGCCACTTGCAAAAACTTCTAAATATAATAATAATAATAAATAAAAGACGTATTAGGAGCATTATACAATCTTAGCTGTGCTCCGTGGTCAGACATGGGTCATATGGTGGCAGCCTGCGGCGCCTTTGACATACCTTCGACTCGGCCGCGTTCGAGCTAAACAATTTGTAAAGACACACGTCTGTTGTGCCTGTTAATAAGACCATTATTATTATTATTATTATTATAGTCTCAATGCTCTTACAACAATATATTCTTAAAGTTACTTATAAAACTAATTACAGTTTCATTATTATAAGTAATATCATGGTAGTGAGGTGTGTTAAACCGCCCGCTCGATGAGGGTCATTAAGTAAAATTCCTGAGGGCGGCAGGCCCGAAGGAATTTTACTTAATGACCCGAATCAAGCGGGCGGTTTAACAGCTAATACACCTCATTACCATGATATTACTTTGTAATACCATGGTTGTCGAAATTTCATGTCTTTGCATGCCAGGTGAGAAGAAGAAGCTAATACTACCTCTCATGACGTCATTCAAGGTTGTATTAGTTCTAATACGACCTCTAGATTGTATAAATTAATCCAAATGAGTTAATTTAGTTATTAATTCAACCTGCAAAGAAATTGAGACAACCATGGTATTACAAGATAAAGCCTATACTACATATGTTACCACCATGAACAAAAAACTATTAATTTTAAAAAAGAAAAGTCTTAAGTGCTGACTTAAAACTACTTAAAACATTTCAAAGCTTCTAATTTCCTGTGGTAATAAATTCCACAGTTTTGGTGCTGCAACCGAGAATGCTCTGTCTCCATGAGTCACCATTTTGGATTTTGGCTCAAGTAGCAGATTTCGATCAGATGATCTCAAAGCACGAGTAGGTTTATATTTAGTTAGCAAATCAGTAATATAAACAGGCGCATGGCCATGCAAAGCCTTGAAAGTAATTATTGGTATATTAAATACAATCCTTGATCTCACCGGCAACCAGTGAAGATTACGAAGCACAGGGGAGATATGCTCCGATTTTTTAACCCCTGTAACAAGTCTAGCAGCTGTATCAGGGAAGCTTTAAAATAAACGGAGCACGATCTTGTAATGCATTGCCTCAAATAGTCCAGTCAATCTACCTGAAATAAAGGTAATAAACTTCAAAGAAATTGCAACAGAAATGGTTTTAGCTGTCTCAGTACCTACATACATTCAGAAATCACAAACCAAAAGTCCCTAGATATCAACCTAGTGGAAAGTTCAGAAAATCCGGTTTTTCTTACAATTTAACTAGAAATACGTTATACGCAACACCCCTCGCCCGCTTACTGTTTGAAACTTTTATAGCATAGTTGCTAATTTACTAATGTAATTAGTACTGTAGTTATGTGCTTTGTCCTAGTGACGTCATCAGCATTCAATAATTTTTGTTTTGGACACCTCCGTTCAATAATTCACAGTATTCGACGGAATTGGGGAACAGTGTTGAGATGAACTGGTACTTTGTGTTAGGTATGCAAAATGGTTGCAACATTTCATTGGTCTGCAGATTACACCAGTCACAAGTGATTGATGTGGCGACGCGGCCGTGCCCATGCAAGGTCCCTCTCACCGACCTTGTGATTCATAAAATAATCAACTCAATAGTTAGTATAAAAAGACACCAAAGACTGAATGAAGAAAGTGCATTCTCTTTATCATTCAAATGTCTAGGGGTGCATATAGTGCAAATGTATAGGCATCAATTTGGTTTTAATACAGTATTAGGGATTCTATCCCGATTGTTGGTGAGGATAGATGCTCTTGAGGTCTCAATGCAGGGCAGAGAAACTGACCTTTCCTAAGTCTGGACATGAAACTGATCGGTTAATAGAAACCCTAGGATTGCTACCATGTTAGTTAAGAAATGTCTTGAAGGCATTTTACCACCATTTCTAAAGAACTATTTTAATCTCAATGAATTTGTTCATTGCATACATGTAAGCAACCTCGTACCCAGGGCCTATCTCCGCCCGCCGCCGACCCCCCGCCACGCGCGCTGCGAAAAGGCCCTGGCAGGGGCTGGTCACGTGTCACCCAGATTCTGGGTGATAACAAAAAATTTGTGGGAGGGGGAGGTTGTCCAGGTGGCAAGGTGCAGCAACTGGCATATAATGGCCACTGATGCGAAGAAGTTTTATCCTGTGATGGAATCGATTTTTTGTTCTATCGACTCTGCGAATCCCTTGAGGACTCCACATACAGTACTGCAAGAACGCGGTTATATTAGTTGATGTTGAAAAAGTTCATGACAACGTGGCACACAGGGTAGACAACGTGCTTCATCAAAACAAAGCGCTTCCTGAAACTCATCTGTCGTCCTTGCGAAAGAAAAGTAAAGAACGCTTCAAATTTAAAGAAAATTATTTCTGGCACGCAACAGTTACTAGTTTCCGCCGTCTGTCCCTTTGTCGAAAAGAACGTTTTTGAACTTCAAAACCGACACCCGCCTCGTCATCTTCAATTTCAAAGGTTAGTTTTAAAATTATCAGTTGTTGACTCAATCCAAAATATATAATAACGTTTACCGCTTAACTGCCTTTTGAACAGAGATATAAATGATCGTCACTGCGTCCAGTGATTTTAATAATAGAAAATAAACAGTCTATGCAGCACTGTCCTACTTTGTTATTTCGAATGTCTATTGATAGTATTTATCCCAAATATAGTATTTTAATATCCGATCGATCGAATTACTTATATTTGCGAAATATTTTAATTTAATATGAAGTGACACAAGCATAATACTATCCTAGACATTCGAAATAACAAAGTACACAGTGTTGCGTACGCAGTGTTCTTTTCCATTTTCTATCAACTTCAAAAATTTCGGGTTAACATGTCTTACATTGGAAATATGCTATTATGAAAATCAGTTGACGCAGTGACGGTCATTGTTATCTCTATTCAACTCTTTCAATGTAAAAAGGCAGTTATAAAGCGTCAACGTTCTGTCATGATGTTATTATATATTTTAGATTAAAACAACAACTGATGATTTGAAAATTGAAGACGACGAGGCGGCGTCGGTTTAGAAATATTTCTCTAGGGAAAGGGCAGACGGCGATATTTCAATGCACCTTTTAAATCGGCTGAATTCTGGATAAGTAACTTTCGCGTGTTAGCAATAATTTTCTTTAAATTTGAAGCGTTCTTTACTTTTCTTTCTCAACGACGATAGATGAGTTCAGGAAGCGCTTTGTTTCGCTGAAGCACGTCGCCATGAGCTTTTGACACATTTTCAACTTCTTACAGCGTGCGGAGTCGGAAAGATCGATTCCATCTACGACAGGATAAAACTTCAGTATCGGAGCCATTACATGCCGCCAGTAGCTGCACCTGGACAACCTAAACGTACCATCCCCTCCCACTAAATTAATTTTTGTTATCACCCAGAATCTGGGTGACACGTGACCAGCCCCTGCCAGGGCCTTTTCGCAGCGCGCGTGGCGGGGGGTCGGCGGCGGGCGGAGATAGGCCCTGGGTACGAGGTTGACATGTAAGAGCATTATCTAATATCTATTGCCTTAATTGACAATACTACATTTGTAGGATTTATACAACTTTCAAGTTATAATTAGTTTTTGTAACATATTGTACATATATATGAAATGTGTAATAAATTTATATTTGTAATAAATAATAATTGTAATTTGTTAGGAAACAGGACCCCGTCAATACCAGTGTTAGCATTGAACAGGCTATCCTGTATTTTTATTAGTATTATTAATAATGCCTAAACTTTTCCTAATCCCAGAATGTATATAGTACAACTCTCTCGGTTAAGTATTTCATAATTTGTCTAAAGATTTCTGAACAATCAATGCAGACTATACAAGTTACAACTAACAAACAATAACATGACATGGTTGTTTTATTGAAGATAAAATATTGTTCAGCGTACTGTACATTGTAGGCAGAAATACAGATCTTTTAAAGGTTGGTGCACTGCCAAAATAGTGTGTAACAGGTCTCAGACATTCAACGTTTCGAGCGAAAGCCCTTCGTCACTCAAGACAATCAAAGAGTTACTGTAATAAACGATAAAGTAGTGTCTAGTGAAGGCAGTGGCGGTAGTCTTTTATAATTCAACGAAATGCTAATCCTAATATATTCCTAACCAAATTACCAACCCTAACCAAAAAACAATGCTGAAAAGACATATTAATGTATTAAAAATAATGTTTATCGAACTCGACGGGAAATCGCGGGTTGGGAACGAACGCCTTGTTTATCTCATATCTTACAAATATTTATATCACCATTGGTTCAGTTTCCTTTGTTCTCTAGTGGCCATTATCTCTGATATCAACCTCATAAAATTATTCATGAGGTTGATAAGTACTTATCAACCTCATAAATACTAAACTTCACCAATGGTGATATAAGGCGGTTATATACCTTAGACCTCGGTGTTTAAGCGATATATCAACCCTCGAGCTTCGCCCTCGGGTTGATATATCGCTACGGTATATAACCTATACATAGACACTTAAAGTTTAAATAAAAGGGCCTTCGTTCAACACAGACTCACAGTGTACTATCCTTGAATACTGAGAATACTAATTTATTTACCTGTATTCGTGTCCGAGCAAAGTATCCATAGCCATAGGCATAGATGAATATTTCAAAATAAAACTTGCTTGTCCGTGTATACTACATTCCACAGTTTCGGCATGAATTCAGTGTTTACTTTGTTCAAAAGTCAAAACAAACATTACTACATCCGCTGATTTTGTTGCGGAATATGGCTAGTTGTTGTGATTGTCTGGCGTTGCAGTAAATATTATATCTTTTGTCCCTGTCGCTCTCCTTTTTTCCGTAGTCTTTCGATCTTTTGCTCCTCGGTTTTGCTTTTGCCGCCTTCCTCTTCCGAACCTCTTTTTGTTTTGCTTGTTGTTTATCCATAGCAATAAATTGTTTTCAAACTCACTTTTTTCAAACTCGCTCGTTTCAATTTTGCATTATTCACCAGGCCAAATTTCCGATGCCGCGCATTGGCGGTTGATGCATATAAATATACAAAACCGATCACTGTAGACCCAAGCGTCCCCCCCCCGTGATAAGGGACTAAACGCCGGTCGATATTAGCACCCTCGCCCTCAGGCCTTCGGCCATCGGCCGGCGCTTCGCGCCGGGCGAGGGGACTAAAAAATCACCATCCTTTAAAAAAAGAGAAATTTCAAGTTCACTTTTAGGAAATATGGCCTATGTCGTTAGAAAGTTCTCAAAAAACCATATGAAAGACATTTGTGGGGTAATACAATTTTCCACGCCCATTTTAAGTTACGTAAGGTTAAACCTGCTAAAAACCCAGCATTTTGTGGCATTTTCCACTTTTCTTGAGCGCATAACTCAAAATGGGCTTAGAAAATGTATTATCTGCTTATAAAATGTCCTTCATATGTTGTTTGAGAACTTTCGAAAGACATAGGTAATATTTCCTAAACGTAAACTTGAAATTTCCCTTTTTTTAAAGAATAGTGCTTTTGTGGGTAAATTGTAAGATACACCGGATTTTCTGAACTTTCCACTAGGTTGATATCTAGGGACTTTTGGTATGTGATTTCTGAATGTATGTAGGTACTGAGAAAGATAAAACCATTTATGTTGCAATTTGTTTAATGTTAAACCGTAGATTGACTGCACTAAAAGTATCAGGTCACTATCCGAACTTAGTGCGTTTAAAATCAAATGTAAGGCATACATACCTCAAAAATAATTAGTCTAATTAATTAATTAATTAATTAATTAATTAATTTAGTTAGTATAGTAATAATTGTATATTTTGTCATTTACATTTTAATATGCATTTATTTGTCCTTTGTAGTTTCTATAACTGTTCTATATATATTGTAATTATTTTAAATCAGGGCTCCATAGTCCATTCAAACTATCTTATGCTAAATTGGCATTCCCTGAATATTTTTTCATTCATTCATTCAAGATCAGAGTTTGAATACTGCGAAAAATGAATAGGGGTATCTAGTACGTATTCCTTATAAGGAGGCGCAAATAGAAGGCATTGACGAACAAATAGCTGACACGTTGTAACCTCGTACCAGCCTCCTAGTTAATTGGATTGTAACCGACCCCAAAACAACAAAGGTCCTAACCCTTTGGCAAACGTTTTCTTGAGAAATAAACCACCCCCAAAGCTATAGAATATATCAAAGGAAAGTTAAATGATCTATTTACAACATATACGTACAGCTTTATCCCGGTAGCTAACTTAGTTCTCTTTAAAAGCGCGGATAATCGAACATGCCCAAAAATATAATTTTCGCAATACGGATACCATCTTGTGAACAAAAACACGGCTGTCTTCGACGAACGTTTTCTTGAGAAATAATCAACTCCCAAAGCTACAATATATATTAAAACAAAGATAAATTATCTGTTTGCAATATGCGTACAGCTTATCAGGCTAGCGAATGTAGTTTTCTTAAAAAGAGCGGATAATCGAACATATCGTAACGTGTTAACAATCCCTCATCCAGTGGGCTGGTACGAATGCCATGTATTTGCTCGTCAATGCCTTCTATTTGCTCGTCAATGCCTTCTATTTGCTCGTAGGTGCCCTCTATTTGCTCGTCAATGCCTTCTATTTGCTCGTCAATGCCTTCTATTTGCTCGTCAATGCCTTCTATTTGCTCGTCAATGCCTTCTATTTGCTCGTAGGTGCCCTGTATTTGCTCGTCAATGCATTCTATTTGCTCGTCAATGCCTTCTATTTGCTCGTCAATGCCTTCTATTTGGTCGTATTTGCTTATATGGAATACGTACTAGAAGTACATATGAAAAAATGTCGCGGCGGCCATGTCGCGGCGGCCATCTTGGATAGACCACCTGCGCTATATATTTTCTGTCACGTGCCGTAGTTTGTGTGCTAAACTAATCATCGAAAACCTCGAAAACAAAGATGGATAGTCTCTGTCACCTATAGTAAAACTATATAGCGTGGTGCCAGAAAGCTGTTCCGAAAGTGGTCTTTCTAATATGGCGGAAGTGGTCTTTCTAATATGGTGGTCATCTAGTGATCAACATGCGTCTAAATACAGGAGTCGCACATCCACTTTATAGTAGATTACACCATGTCATCAATATACGTTGTAGTGATTTATAGGTTATAGTAATTACAGTTAGTATATTAGTATTATCAGCATTAGGGTTATGTATTGAGGTTTCTTGTACTTAAACAGGTTTGCGAAACGAAACAACAATTTGCCTAACGAGGTGGATAATAATAACCGACCCCAAAACAACAAAGATCCTAACCCAAACCCCCCCCCCCCCCCCCCCCCCCCCCGCCTAACGCGTTTTCTAACCCTAACCTAAATAGAAAACTCGTAAGGCGGAGGGGTAAGACTCGTTGTTTTGGGGTCACCTCGTTAGGCAAATTGTTGTTTCGTTTCGCAAACCTGTTTAACTAGTACAAGAAACCTCAAAAATAACCCTAATACTGATAATAATAATATACTAACTGTAATTAATATAACCTATAAATCATTTCAACGTATATTGAGGACTTGGTGTAATCTACCATAAAGTGGATGTGCGATTCCTGTATTTAGACGCATGTTAGAGATCAGTGGGATATTCCTTGAAATAACGAAATTAAAGCCTCTCGAAATAAAGCTTTACCATTATCGCGAAATTAAGTACGCGTAAAATAAGTATAGGTAATCATATGATAGCGAGTACAATTAAGGATTTTCGTGATATTTGAAAATTGTGCCAAATTTTGTCAATTTTGACACAATTTTCAAATATCACGAGTAGTGTAAATCCTTAATTGTACAAGTAATATATGATAACTTGTTTATTATATGCATGACAAAATTTTATCCGCCATTTTGTTTGTTTTGGGAAAAAATAATTGTACATAATTGTACTGCAGTACAATTAATAAAATAATGGTACTCTTCTCAACCAATCAGAATGCAGTAATTTTGTCATGCATATAATAAGTATACTAATAAGGTATTTAACCTTCACTTTACCGGAGTTATTTACAGCTTGTGCACGAACAACGTAACGAGTTACAAAGATCAGTTTATCTTAACATTAATAAGTTTCTCATCTCTTTGATACAGGAGGAATTCTTGCTGGTGTTATATCTGACTTAACCCACTGTAGCGGGATAACATGTATGGTAATGTTGATACTGGCAGGACCATCGGTGAGTGAATACTTAATAATAACATTCTGATGATGATGATAATAACGGTTTTATTTAAAGAGGGTAGTCGTAATTGTGATTACCCAGGTTCTATCTAGGCTTGGGCGGTTTACAAAAAAAAACGAAACCGAAAACCAACGCGAAAAACCCGACAAAACCGTTTTTTTGTTTGCCATCTTGAAAACCCGTTTAATCGCGTCATTGGAGAAAAAGACGCAAAAATCGAAAATGGACTGCAAAAAATAATATCAAGGTCTATTTCACCGTTGTTTCTTGTTTTTCCGAAAGAACTGAATTAAATACTTCGTAACTCTAACGAGGAAGCCTCGTTCACCACCTGTTCTCTTGTTGCATCGAAAAGTTTGATTACTTTATTTTTCCAAAACGTGATCGGATCTGGTATCGTGGTTCCAGCACATGTTTCTGAAAATCTGGTTTAGACACAGCATTGAATACGACGTTGTCTTTACACAAACAAATTGTTATGGCGTCAGTTATGACTTCATGGCGTTGGTTTCCAGACGCACAGCGGCATCTGCTCTTGAAAGCTGCGATGATGTAGGTGATTCTACGCTTTCGCTGGGCCAAACCATTCGAGTCAGACATTTGATAGGCCTCATATATTACAGGGATGGACGGCGATATACGATTCTTCGGTCGAGTTTTTTCGATTTTTCGGTTTTCTTATAAAAGCGAAACCGTAAAACCGGTTTTGAGAAAAAAACCGATTTTTTTCCGGTTTACCGAAAAACCGCCCAAGCCTAGTTATATCCTGATCAGGTGTCACAGGAAATATGCCCCCCCCCCCCCGAAAATCCCCCCCCTCGGGCTAAATTAAATTTGCGGCAGTTTCTAAAACCTCGGGAAAATATATTTCTGTATCTATTGTTTAGTTTATATTGTTATCTTTAGGGACCGCAGTAATAGGCGAAAGCTGTTGCGGTTGCCCAGCCAACTGTTGTTGTTACAAGTAATATTTCACTGATTAAACTGCATGTTCTAAGGATTTATGGCGAAGGAAAATTTCGAGTGTTAGAATATATATTTTTTAATACCAAACCGGGACCAGTTGCGAAACATGCAACACCAAGGCCTTCCGGCTGGAATTGAACCCGCGACTCTGTGATGCTAGTGCAGTACTCTGACCACTGAGCTACGGAAGCCGTTGCCGAGAGCCTAGTCACGAGTTCTAATATATATATATATATATATATATATATAATGGTGGTAATACCTGTGGATAAGAATTGGATATATTACAAGTAAAATTTGACATTTCACTCGATTATACTGCAAAGCAAATAAATACTAAATGCAGGCTGTGAAATGCAAGCGAGATTCCTCTACTCAACCCGCTCGTATGCTGCCTCGCGTAGCTTCATTGTAATTCATGAAATTGCAGAACGAGCCGCCGTCATCCATCAACGCATGTTACAGACCCTAACACTATCCTAAAGGCTAAAGACCTTCAAGGGTGAAGAACTACAAAGCTGCGGCTTATGTCGGTTCATATTGCAACGTATCAAAAACCGAATTTATCAAAACTTTATCACAAAAGTGGTACAATGGCTGAGCGCGAAGTCGCCCAACTTTGACGATCAACTTCATACTTCTAATTTAGTTTTTCTGTTATCGATTTTTTAGTTGTATATTTACCGGTTTTTTTCCAATAGGGATCTCGCAACGAATATCCGTAAGTACTCACCGACCTGTCCCTCTTTGTTACAACTGATGGAAATATTTTATCTTTTCGTGGATTCATTCTAGATATTAGACCTTTCTATTAACACAGCTAATCAATGTTCTCATTAAATAATACCTAATGGTTGGATACTGTGATCCAAACACGCGGGAAGAAAGGAAAAACGCATGGAAAAAAAAATTCCAAAAAAACTCATGCCAGAACATATGCTTAATTCTCGCTAAAGTCAAGTTGGACTCTTTGACGTCATATGTACAGTGCCAGGTTGCTTAGCACTCTTCAAAATGGCGGCTTTAAGTCGAATATTTTAGCTCTTATGAAGACGAATTTCAATAGGATCGGATGTACTTTCGAAGCTCAGAACACGATCAGTATCTCAAATATATGTTTACTTTTTATCGATGATAAGAAAAAAAGGATTATGGTGTGACCTCATTAATTATTGTAGTGCGATTGAAATTAGTAATAACAGGGGTTGCATGCCAATTAATCCAATACAAATGTGTATCTAAAAGGCACATTAAAGGACATTGGCAACAAAAATTAAGTTTTTCTAATATGAAAGAAGTTGTAAAATGATAGAGTAACACCTTTTACAACTTTTCGGTATTTTACTTCGTTTTTTGAAATATTTCAGTTTGTTTGATATGTAAATGAATTAGTAACTAATATTTTAATGAGTGAAAATTCTCTACCCTTCACCTGACGTTAGAGACCATCTCATTTACATATCAAACAAACTGAAATATTTCAAAAACGAAGTAAAATACCGAAAAGTTGTAAAGGTGTTACTCTATCATTTTACGATTTCTTTCATATTAGACAAACTTAATTTTTGTTGCCAATGTCCTTTAAGGTGAATAAACAATAAATATTTATAACTTCATTTAACAGTACAATAAGCGAGTTCGTAATCTCGACTGCCCATTAGTTCAATGATATATATGCTGAGAGAGACGGCAGTGTTGAAGATTATTTCGCTAAATTACAGAATACCCGTCCTCTTTCGCTATTTGTATATCTGTTGACAGTTAGTAAAAGGGTCAAATTACGGAAAGTTCGTCATATACAATTGCTTCGTTCTATTTTAAAACCCCATTTAATTTGATAACTATCAACAAGAACACACAATATAAACCTTCGACATTATATTTAAAGAGATTTTAGAGCAACCTGGTTTGTATTTCTGCCTTTAAATGCGGTTTCAAAAGTGGACGGGTATTCTATAATTGCTCCGATTCTTTTCGCAATTTGAAAGGCGTTTTGATGCTTACGCCTTCAGTTAGGACAACGTTTGCTCATTGAATGTTCTTCAAATGACAATTCAAATTGTTAATTGATGCTTACGTCCAAAAATCAAGTTTCTGAAACCAGAAAATATAGTCCAGCCTATGTTATATTGCTCGACATGCTTCAGTGAGCTGGATGTTATCCCGAATATCATTATGACCGGTTATGAGCATGCGTACTTGAGACCGATTATGAGCATGCGTACTTGTCAAACGTATTTTATAACAGTAAATAATGTTTGATTTTTTATTGATAGTGTTGATGATCATCAGTGGAATATTTGTAAACGGTCCCTATAGCTTAATAACAACAGCAGTCTCGGCAAATCTGGTAGGTTGTTGATGAACGTATGGTATAAGTATTATTTCCATATATCGGATATACACGCGCGACGCGATAAACTCACAAATGCCACAATCTTATTGGTTCACAAGAGTGCGATTAATCATTAATCGTACCCTTTAGGGGCTGTAATCGCACTCCTTAAGCAACCAATGAAAACTAGGCTAGTATCACAATTGGCCAAATTGGGCCAATCACAGTTCAGTATACAAGGTAATATTTGGCGGGCTTTTTCAAAAATAAAGAAAAATGGAGGTTCTTGATAAACAAAATTATATTTTCCAATTTATTTGGCAATGTATTTGTAATAATAATAATCTATTTGATCATGTATTTGACCTAAGTAAAAACAAGCAATGCCAAAAGCAACCAAAACAAGCAATGTCAACAATATTTTCCTCTTACCGAACGATAAAAACCCGTTATCCATGTCAAAAGTCAGGTGAAGCTGCAAATATACATGCGAAAAAACGAAAAGCACTACACGACGCACTGTGTCCCTAGGGAAAATGTTTTCATTTCTTTGTTTTACCCGAAGACAAGAAGGATAACAGTAACCAACCGTGCACAGCAGGACCACGATCAGCATTCCGGTCGCTTTGTAGGGAGAGTGACATTGAGCTGAAAAGCTCAAGTGTTGAAACAAACACGAGCTCTTGTCAGCAGCACAAACTTTCACTTCTTCGCTAAATCCTTTCATCGATATTAATCGCTGTACTTCAACATCTCCAATTATAATGATATAACGAACGATAATTTTCCCGAAACGATAATGTTCAACATAAATAATCTTGTTAGTAAAGTTAGGTAGTTGCAGCTTGATATTTGTAAAGTTGTAAAGGTTTTGCTGTGCAAGCAGTGTTAAGTTGTCAATACTCAGTAAAACTCTGAGCACCAGACAGGACTCCAACCCGTAACCTTCTGAATGCTAGACAGACGCTCTAACCATTGAGCCGCTGGAACTCAGATGGCAGAGCAAGGTTAATTACGGTATTTATTTAATAAGGTTAATTACGGTACTTGCCGTTATCACAAATACTTGTTGGACTACAAGTCGTGTTGTGACAGTCAATTTCCAGTTAAATGTTGTGATAACGGCAAGACTCGTCCCAGGTTTAAATACCGTGATTAACCTTGCTCTGCCATCTGAGTTCCAGTAGCTCAATGGTTAGAGCGTCTGTCTAGCATTCAGAAGGTTACGGGTTCGAGTCCTGTCTGGTGCTCAGAGTTTTACTGAGTATTGACAACTTAACACAGCTTGCACAGCAAAACCTTTACAACTTTATAAATAATCTTGTTTGATCTTTTGCGTTGCTGAATCACTAAATGTTGTTGTTTCACGAAGTTCACGAAACGTTCAGGTCAAGCTGGACTATATAAGTCATGTGATGTTTATGAAAACGCATTTCCGTTTTATAACAATAATTCAATTACATCAATTGAATGTGGATTGTTCATACAACTTACACCTTTTCCTACCTTTTTATTAAAAAAAAACAAAATCAACTAGTGTTGATAATTGAGTTGATAATATAATAGTGTAAATTGTTTTAAAAGCGCTATTACTAGTGGATATAATTAACAGGTAATAGAACGACCAGTCGTGCTATTAATGCTTTTGTAATCACTCGTATGACTTTGGCATTAATAGCACTCCTGGGGTCGTTCTATTACCTTCATTAATTATATCCCCTCTGTAATAGCTCACAAATACCACAATCTTATTGGTTCACAAGAGTGCGATTAATCATTAATCGCACCCTTCAAGGGCTGTAATTACACTCCTTAAGCAACCAATGAAAACTAGGCTAGTATCACAATTGGCCAATCACACTTCAGTACACAAGATATGTTTTGGTGGGTTTTTTAAAAAATATCTCAAAATGGAGGAATTTAAATTACCAAGTTTTGATTTGTTTCGTTTGTGATACAAATTACTAAATACAAAGTTAAAACAAGAAAAGTTAGAAAGACAAAAACAATGAGTTTGGATTTTTTGCTTACCGAACTATCCACAGAAGGCACAGAAGAAAAGCAAACGCCAGGTAAGTTAGGTAATACGTACCGCGACCGACGAATTGTCTTAGCGTACAACAAACTTTGTTTATTTTATCACTAGACCAAGAAAATAAGGGTATCCTAACTGGACTAAAGGGTATCCATGACATAAAGGCAACAGCAACAAGCAGTCCAAGTACCAGTAGATTCCCAAGCTTATCCACGAGCGATATTGAAGAGTTAAAACAAGAAAATGTCAAAATAAACACAATCCGGTCAACAAAAACATGGATGAATGTTTGGTCCAAATGGTGTCTTGCTCGGGGAATAAGTCAACCAATTGAACTATTTCCATATCACGAACTCGATAACCTTCTATCCAAATTTTACGCTGAAGTAAAAACAGTAAAGGGGACAGACTACGAGCCGGAATGTCTTCGCGTGATGCAGGCAGCCATTGACAGGTACTTGAAAAACAAACATTACGGCGAAAGTATCATATCCTCAAGGCACTTTTATCAGTCAACCAAGACGCTGGACGCCAAAGCAGCATCTTTACGACGACAAGGTCTGGGAAAACGACCGAATAAAGCTGAAGCTCTAACCAGACAAGAGGAAGAAATGCTGTGGGGAAAATGGTTCGCTAGGTGATCATTCTCCTGTCGCTCTGACAAATGCAAATTTTAAATGTCTCTCGGAGCAAATGGGTTTGAGAGGAAGACAAGACCACTACGACGCATATGTAGAAGATTTTATCATTCGTAATCACGAAGACGGATCAGAGTCTGTCAAGTTCAACGAAAATCCAACCAAAACAAGAAGTGGTGGTCTTCGAGTCGCTAAAAGAAGTACATCGCAAATTATGTGGAGCACTGATGGTGGTCCTCGAGATCCTGTACGACTTTTCAAGTTGTGGCTATCCAAACGTCCTATTCCAATGCGAAACCAAGGTCCACTTTATTTGTCCATAATACACCGTCCAAAAAAGCTCGATCAATGGTACATGAAAATTCGTATGGGCGAAAATACGATCGCCAACATAATGAAGAAAATGGCGTCATCACTTCAATGCTCGACGGCGAAAAAGCTAACAAACCATAGCACAAGAAAAACTGTGGTTCAAAAGTTGAAAGCGGCCGGACAACCTCGCCATAAGATCAAAGAAATTACTGGTCATGCTTCAGAGATGTCATTGGACGACTACGATATCATTGGTGAAGAGGAACGCAAACAGCTTTCCCATATCATCAGTGGCTACAAATACAAGCCTTCAGAAACAACAAGTACAGCTTCGAGTTCATCTTCCAGGGCTCAAATCGTAGATGCATACCAAAGTGGTGCAACGAGTAACACAAGTCAGCAAAACCAACATATGGCCACTTTGCCTGCAATCAACAACAACACTCGTGTTCTATCTACTGTTTCCGTTAATGATGTCGCCAGCAGCATAACAGCTCCTTCAGAAATTCCGGTTACTTCGCACAAGCCAGTCGCGATTAACAACTACAACAACTGTGTGTTTAACATCACAAATTACAATACCAATAGCGTACAATCGCCCACGAAGAAACGCCGTCGAGTTATTTTTGACTCAGATTCAGATTAACTTGTTCGTTTGAACTCTGACGTTTCCCCCGTGGTTTTCTATATTCGTCAACAACTTTTGATCACGTGACCTCATCATGTGATCCTTTACTAAAATGACTCATTTCCGCAACGGAAGAGATTGTTTGATAATTGATTTATTGTTGCTGTTGTATTAATATTTATACAATTTGTGATTTTACCTTTTTTTACTTGCAAAATCTATTGATTGAGTTGATTTCAGTAAAATACGACTTGTGTATCTTAACTTGTTTTAAAGAGCTATTACAGAGGGGATATAATTAACAGGTAATAGAACGACCAGTCGTGCTATTAATGCCAAAATCATACTCGTGATTAACAAATCGACCTCCCGCTTCGCGGTCGGTCGATTTTGTAATCACTCGTATGATTTTGGCATTAATAGCACTCCTGGTCGTTCTATTACCTCTATTAATTGAACTGTGGTGTAATAAATGAAAAAGAGAGAAGACACTGGGAACAAGTTTGACAATAAAATGCAAAATGGTGGCCTATTCTGCAATGGAAAGTTTTCACTTTTCCAAAGAATTGTGATACACTATGAATTAACGCCAACTAATGAAGACGTTTTTAAAGGCCTGGAAGCAGATGAAGCGTGCGTGTCGTAATTTTATCATGCATATAATAAATGAGTAATCATGATTTTGCTCGTGTAATTAAGGATTTACACTACTCCTGATATTTGCAAATTGTGCCAAATTGCACTCGCCTGACGGCTCGTACAATTTTCAAATATCACTCGTGGTATAAATCATTAATTGCACTCGCTATCATACGATTACCTATACTAATTAAAGACATTTATGTGCTATGTTTACCTGGTACATTTACCTTGTTTTAACGTTTCTCTTAGGGAACTCAAAAAGCTCTTCGTGGAGATACAAAAGCTATGGCGACTGTTACTGCTATCATTGATGGTACTGGGTCATTAGGTGTGTATACCATTGGTGCAGTTTGATAAACTGTTTATAATTGGTAAAACATGTGAGAATAAATATTTCCTGATAGATCTTTTCTTTATTATCCAGGTGCTGCTCTTGGACCTCTACTAACATCTTTCATCTCCCAAAATGTATGTAATCACTTTCATTAGCATATATACCAGATGATAGTGCCTTTCGCGTAATCTGATTGGTTCCTCTTGCTCGGGATATCCTGCACTATTCATTGTTTTGCGAACACTTTTCTTTATTCTCGTGAACGTTTTTTTTTTTTGCATAATTTAAAGCTACTTGTAATACCATGTCATGTGGCAGTTAGAAAACAATTACTGTTTAATCTAGCGAAATTACTTTACGTAGTACAGTATTTATGGAAAAATGAATTGCAAATATAAAGTAAACTTCATAAACTCGAAGAACAACGAATGATGTGCTCCGAAAACACACTCTATTGAAGGAATTGACTGTTGTCAGTTTTCGTTCGCATTCAGCCATGTTTAAAAGGAAGAAAACTCCATACTTCATCTATATCCACCTTTAGGGTTTAGGATACGATTTCAAGAAGCTTTATTGCCTTTCACATAGCACTCGATCATATTTACGAGCATTAAAATCATTGGCTTACAACACAAAACACGCAAAAATTAAAAATGACAGCTTCGGCTGTAAAAAGTACACAGTCGACGAAACTAGCGGTTACCGAATCACATTTGTTGTTTTAATGAACTAAATCTATGGAAATGACCTGGGAAACATAAATCCGCTTTTATAGCACAAAAACAAAGGAAATATTAATAAATAAAAGAAAATACAATCAATAAAAAACACGAAGCATATAGCACTGACGGAACTGTAAATCGCTTTAGATTTCAACATTTGAAAAGAACAACTGTCGTTTACTCACTCAGAATTCAACAGTCGTTCTTTGTCATCAGATTAAATCTTACATTTGGGCTACAATCCAGTGGTCTATTGCCTTGCTTTGCTCCAGTTTGAAAAGGCTTTCAAAATTACAGGTACAGGTAGCTGTCAAAACTGGTAAACAACTCCAAATATGGAACGCCAGCTTTAGGAGAATTTAGCTTTATCTTGCGTTTCGCGATCATTCCTGGCTACATTACAATGAAATTTCCCTATTTTTTATCAACTTGTTTTTGTATATGAAAAACAATTATTCACCTCAGTGTCGGTGAATAGTATTACTTATTGGATTCCTCTGAGCCCAATATTACAAAATATTTAAGTCGAGAATTCATTATTGGGCGAGACCGAACGAGGGGTAAATTACTCTGAAAATCTTCGTACACTTCGTCAAAAATCAAAAAAAATCTTTTAAAAAATCCTAAAATCTTACTAATTTTAATAAAAATCCCAGAATCCCAAAATCCCACGAAATCTCTAAATATTTCAGAAAATACTCGGAAAAAAACAATAAAAACCTCAACATCATCGCAAAATCGAGAAATCCATCAAATTTTGAAAACTCTCCCACGGAATATCCTATTTAAACCCTTAAAATACCCTTATATCCATTCCATACCCTCGAAATCTCCATGTTCAGTACAATACTTCATGGCGACAAACACGTGTTTGGGTAAATAATTTAATTGACTGCACTCTTAAAATAATAAAATTTTAATAAAATGTTGTTTCCTTAACGTTCATTTACTTCGTTTTAAAAAAAAAACTCGATAGATTATATGTCGCAAAAAATTGCGGAAAAAGTTCGGCGAAAAAACAAACGGGGAAAATATTTCGAAAAAAATCTTGAAAAAATCCCTGAAAAATTGGCAAAAAAATCCCAGAATCCCGAGAAAAATTGCAGGGATTTTTTTATCCCAAGAATCTTCGTACACTTTTTTCAGAGTAATTTACCCCTCGAGACCGAAGGTCGAGCCTAATATTGCAAGTCGAGACTTAAATATTTTGTAATATTGGGCGAATAACACTATTCACACCCACTTCGGTGAATATAGTTCTTATGGTGCAGCGTCATATATATTAGTGTGCGTCCTGTTTTAGGATATTCTTGGAAATATGTTTGATGTTATTTTATTGCTACTATCCACATTTAGAGTTGGGACGACGTGTATTACATGCTTATAACAGCAAATATCTTAGCTGCCGTGGTGAGTGACGAAAACAGTTGTAAATGGAAATAGATAAAAGGGATGACTCAAAAGGACCTTTCTGTTTTTGTCTGTTCACTATTTTTGGTTAGGTTAGGGTTAGCTACGGTTAGGGTTACGATCAAGGTTAGGATCAAGGTTAGGATTAGGATTGGGATTAGGATTATAATTAGGATTATAATTAGGATTAGACTTTTTTTTAAATGGGAAGTTCCTTTTGAGTCAACCATTTTAGCCTTGTCCGTTGTAAATAGATAGTTTCCTAGCCTGCACCAGTCCCTCCTATTGGTGGCGCGCGAGAAAAGGCTGAACTATGGGGACGTGTGTTGAAGTTGAGTTTCTTATAGCTCCGCCCAGTCAATTGAGTACCCATCATTATCTGGTGTAATTTGCAGACAATAGATTAATTGATCAAGCGCGAGTACGGGAAAAGTATTTACCAGACGTTTTCCTACCAAATAGACCCATTGGTGATAAATGCACCAAAACATAAATTTACATAAATATACCTTATCTATGAGAGAATTTTCGCTGTGCTAGCAGGATGAAAAATTATAGAATACAATAGTGCTTAGACCTTTTCTCCCTCCATTCTCTCATCTTTCATTTCGTGTATTTTCAGTTACTTATACGACAGGTTGTATTTGAAGTTCAGCGCTATATTCTCAAGCGGAGACCATCACCAGAAAAGTAAGTAATAAGTTTGGTGTTTGAAAAAATAAAAGAAAAGTGTTGTGTCTTTTACATATCTTTATTTCTATACCCACATATTTACATAACTAGTCAGTTCAGTTCAGGTACCACACATGATTCACACACACCCTCATTCCCACGCTCCTACTGTATGTATATATATATATATATATATATATATATATATATATATATATATATATAATATATATATTATATATATATATATATATATATATATATATATATATATATATATATATATATATATATATATATATATATATATATATATATATATATATATATATATATATATATATATATATATATATATATATATATATATATATATATATATATATATGTTACTCCAGTTTCTTTAAGTTAACTAACAAAATACAAACTTATTTTTATATGATAAAGTGCTTGATAGTCAGAGTTTATGCTGCACAATAAAAACTGGGTTTACTCCTATTTCTTTGAGGTCGTGCAGGTGTCTTTGTAATTATATTGTCCATGTCTTCATCTTCCACGTCTCTAGTGTTGATATAGTCTGGTCCTTCTGCAGTTATTATAGTTCCATTTATCTGTGTCACTGTTAAAGGTTTCTGTTCAAATCTTGTTGTGAACTTGTTTTTTCGCTATAGCTGTTTCACTACGACTTTACTTCCTGTTGCGATTCCCGAGTGCCTTGCTCTTCGCTTGTATCGGTTAGGTCTTCGCTTTCCTTTGCTTCACTTCAGTGTTGTTTTTCGCATCTATATGTGTCGTTCCTGTAGTCAACCTCTTCCTCTTTAGGTGCATATGGTATATTATATCTAACTTCACGGTTAACAACAGTTGCGTTGGTGGTACACCAATTGTGCTATGTGGCGTAGTACGGTAAAGATGTTGTTACACGGGGTGATTTTTCGTGCAACTTGCAAAATATGTTGCAACTTGCAAGTAGAAGCCCTTTCAATTTTGTTTGTAACTTGCAAAACGAAAAAAAATAATAGAAATTGGAAGTTGCTGTTGCACTACGCAATTGTTTTGCATCACACAGAATTTTGTACCCTGGGTACCAGAGCTTCTTCCGCGCTCGCAAGGAGAATGGGGAAAAACCTCTGGTGTAGTGCGCGCATTCCCTGATAAAGCTGAAATATGAGAAAGGTGAAACAGCCAATTCAGTCCAAATTCTTGATTTTGTCGTAGATTGAACATGCAGAAATTTCCATTTAATGATTTATTTTATTGGCTTTTGCTTGAAGAAAAGGATCGTTCAGAAGTTCATATACAGAACTTAACTAAAATCCTTTATTTGCATAATTTGCGGCCGGTATTGTCTTTCAATATGCCTTCTATCTCACGTGAGGATTTCGACGATGTCGTTAATAGAGTTTTACAAAAATTTGCTGGAGTTACGAAGTTCAACGAGCATCAAAGGCCGGGTGGCCTATTTCCACACAAGGTATGGAAAGTCGTTGATCTTCCAACTTGTTCCTGAACTATACCATCAACTCTGTAGGATGGGGATGCTACAATGACTATCCAACGTGCGCGATAGTAATAATAATATACCCACATGTTGCACTGATACAATCGCATATGAACGAACTAAAAAAGCGGGAAATTTCATGTACATGTCTATCTGTACAGAAGCAACCCAAGATGTGAAAGGAGTTCTCGACGGGCGATTTTCATTTATTTTGGCGAATCATGAGACTGTGATTTTCAACGAGAAGTGACGTGAGATGGTTCAGAGTGCTGTTTACCAAATAATTGTTTGCAATAGTTACTGATGAGGTTCATGTTACTCCAAAGTGGTAAGTTTTATATAATTACCAGATCCGGCTAAGTTTCCGAACTTTTATAGTCATGTGGACAAAGAAATATTTTAAAGTGCTACTGGGGTGAAAAATTCGTCTATCCAATTTTGATTTTATCTAAAAATATTTTGAAAATGAAACAGAACGACTTTCTCGCCAGAGATATTCAGGTTTTTGAAACATGCAAATTAGATGCCGTAGGACGTCAGTTTCTCACAGACAAAATTAAATTCACAAAATAAGGAATATCTCTGCAAATAACAAGTAGAATGTTTTGAAACTTTACACATGTATGCCAATGATGCATGATAGTGCACACCACTATGTGAAGTATGTTGTTATCAAGGAGACTGCTAGGAAGCACGAGTCGTCCAACCCAAAAATAAAATCTTAATTCTGCATTTTCAGAGCACGATTTATCATACTACAAATTTTATATAGTCATATTTTTTTACATAAGTTGTTAACATGGTCCAATAGCATTTACAAAGAAAAAGATTTGGGTCCATATCTTTAATTGCTTAGCAGTCACACCCTTTTCCGCGAACACAACATTTTTAAAGGCACGAAACTGTAGGACGCGCCAATAGTGATTTCTCCAAACAGGTAAGTGCTAAGGGTCTGAAATTTTATATGTGGTACACGCAATACCAGAGCTGTGCAATGACGAATTATTTTAGAGATATGTCAATGCCTTCATATATTTTAGCCTTTCCCAAAAATAAGGGAGAAAATGTCCAATTACATCTCTTCCAAAGGCCCTAGATATTTTTTGGAGTAGTATAACAACAAATCAATTCGTCATTGCACAGATAATACCTATCTTTATTTTTTTATTATTCGTGAGCGGGCGGAATCCTAGGCATTCCTGCAATTTGATTGGCTGCGTGAGCGGGCGGCTTTTTGCGATATTTTGACCACGGTCGCGGAATCCTAAATGCTGACGTTTTTTTAATATTTTTAAAGACCCAGGAGATAATTGTTTTGTTTTTGCTTTATGGACAAAAACGAAGGGTAAACGTAGCACATAAGAAATGGATTCAGACGAAAATTATCACAGCGAGAGTGAGTTTTATTATCCAGACGAGTGGGAAAATGAGGAAATTGACATTGTAAAATGACGGTACTACCGAAACTAGCGAAGAAATGAATTTAAGCTTTATTCAAGATTTTATAACAGCACAACGTCCTGAGAACACATTGAAAAAAACCAAATACGACATGAATATCTGGCAACGGCATTTCCTGTCAATTAACGAAAACAGAGAAATAAAAAACATACCGCCAAGAGAGTTGAACGTACTTATGTGCCGTTTTTTATTGATCTAAAAAAGAAAAATGGCAGTCCGTACGAACCTGTTACTTTGACATCTTTTTATCGAAGTCTTCAGCGTTACCTGAATGATAACAACTCGGCCATCAACATTTTCAAAGATCAAGACTTTGCCAAGGCAAGAGAGGTTCTTTCGGCCAAGAAGAAAGAATTGGTGGTGGAAAATGCCAAGGGAAATCGGCCACAAGCGCCTCGCGAACTCAGTGACGCCGAAGAAGATCAACTGTTTTTCTCGGGTGCGTTTGGTAATAAAAGTCCAGAAGCTCTACAGACAACGGTGTGGTGGCTGCTTTCCCTTCATTTTGGTTTCCGTGCTCGAGACGAAAGTAGAAAGCTAAAATGGGGCGACGTTCAGCTCAAAAAAGATGGTGAAACTGGTCGGGAATTTCTTCTATGGTCGGCGGAGAGGGGATCTAAGACCCGAAAAGGAGATGGTCAACGAGCATTCAGTCCGGTAGCGTACGCAACGAATAATGAAAGATGCCCTGTTAAATATTTTAAAGAGTATGTAAGCCGCCGTCCTGATGAGATGAAGGATCCTGACTCGCCATTTTACCTTGCCATCAACCACAGAAGAAAAACAGGGAGCCAAATTTGGTACTCCAGAGCTCCAACGAAACAAAATTGGCAAGCTTCTTGTAAAAGCAGCACAGAAAGCCGGTTTGTCTGGAAATATTACAAACCATAGCGTCAGAAAGACATGTATCTCCAGACTTATGGATGCCGAAATCCCTGCCAATTATGTCGCTCAACTTAGTGGCCACAAGAACCTAAAAAGCCTCGACTCATACAAATCGGCTTCGGTTGAACACCAGCGAAAAATGTCCCATGTCTTAAGTCGTTCATTCCATCAAAAAAATAGCGAATCAGGAGAATCCACTGTAACGTCCGCCGGCACCTCTTCGATGCTTTCAACATCTGCATGCACATCTTTCGGTCCTGTAAACCCATCCAATCCAACAGTTTCTGGTCCTTCTGGCTTGTTTTCTGGTGCCTCAATTGGAAAAATTGAAGGATGTACATTCAACTTTCATATTCACAACAACGAAGGCATTTCGAATGATTTAAAAGCTCAGCCACAGATGAAACGTCGCAGAATTATCCTGCAGAGCGATGATTCTGATACTGACTGACTAGATCTTTGACTTGCTTTACAACCCTTGAAGAGTAGAGACCATCTATTATGTATATAAACCTTTTGTCTTGAATTTCCTTGTTCAGTCTGTTGTTCCTCACTCTGACGACGTTCGGAATAAAATGCCGTTGTACTTGCGTACGTCAGCACGTCACATGGTAACAGTGAAAATTACGTAATCGTTTTTTTTTACTAATTTCCGGTTATAAAATGTTCAAGCTATTTTATGGGCTTTTTGGTTATATTAAAATGAAATTTGTTGGTATTTATTTTTCTTTTCTCAAATAAACACTGTAGTCTACGTGCCAATAAATTACTTATGGCATTCAGCTTCATACCCTGCATAATGTGCAATAAAAAAATTAATATGTTATTTGCCGTTTTTGGTTCCATCCGTATAGAAAAATATTTTACCTCGGTCTCAAAAACGACCCTCGGCCTAC